>OY728145.1:1603668708-1604136324 GCA_963277665.1 Viscum album
CCGTGGATGGAGAATTTCTGCCTCCCGAAACGATGATTGTTCAACATTCTTTTAACACCTTCAAAGGTGGTCATTAAGATGTCACTATATTTATATATGATATATAATATGTTTATGATTTCCTTAAGCTTATTTATTTTTTATTAATGGAATACCCTTATGGTTTCCATTATGGGTAAACGTGATATCTTCATTTTAAGAAGTGCGGACTACCACCCCCTCAAAGTGATTTGATTCGTTAATGCCATATATGGGATGTATAAAGGATGTAATTAATGGTATTACATATATTATCCTACTATAATTATAATATACATCTATTTCTTTATTATTTCATTCAATTTAATACAAAAAAAGTAAATGAAAGTAGCGTTCATGCGTACGTATGGCTTACCGTCTCCATGAACAGTACATTTCATTTCTTATCTCCAAATGTTATGTACTATTATAAGTACATATATATAATGGATATATATGTAATATATTACATCTAAATGATGGGTATAATTATGTAATTATAATATATATATCTCTAATTTTTGTTTTAATTCCATTAATATGGAAAAAAATTGAAAGTAGCTTTCATGCGTACGTACGGCCTACCGTCTCCATGAACGGTGCTTTTAATTTTTTATCTCCAAATGAGATGGAATTGTATAAAACGAATATATACTGGATATATATGATATTTAAAATATAAATACTATTATGGAGATGATTTACCTATAACTACATGGAAAATTCTTTTCCAAAAAGTTCAATTTTTACTCATGTACTGAACATCGACAAAAACGTCTGATCCGAAATCACTTTATCAACAAATTTTTATAACATTATAATATGTGATATGAACTGAATAATAATATTTAAAGTATGTCCTTAATAAATTATAAATTGACCAAATTTTATTATTTAGGAGAATAAAGAACAATCGAGTCATGTCAGACACGAGGTAAGGGATCCAACTCCTCTCTTTCTTTTTAAGTACACCCTTTTTATCATTCCTTTTAAGCTCATATTTCTTGTGATTGGGATGTTATTTTATATTACTCTTACAGTAATTTTTATGTTCATATTATGAGAGACCCTATCTCCTCTCATAAATCCATTTTGGATGTTTTAAGTGGCACCGTTAGGCTGCCGAGTTTTCGTAAGGGATGTTTCATCTCACTTTTATTCCAGTGAGATTTATGATACATTTCCCACAATTTACGTTGAGTGGTGTATGTATTTATCATTATTATACAATTTGTGTAGTATAATTTAATTTATGGGTAATCACATCTTCATTGTATGGCCCTTCTTCCATGGGGTGTACGTTTCGAATGTTACCCAACTCTATAAGGGGACCATTCACCCTCCTCTTTTTAAAAGAATTATTTCGTTATGTCTTTTAATTCACATAATATTATGTTGGGTAATTTTCTTTTATATCCTTATTGATGTAAATCTTATACCCAAGTGATGAGATAACCTTTTTTATCTCTCATCAACACATTTTATAAGTTTTGAAGTGACACCGTTAGGCTGTCGAATTTCTGTAAGGGAACTTCTTAACCCACTTTCAATTCGTTGGGTTAAACCTCAAATTCTTGATTTTATTATGAAAAGATTATTTGTGGAATCTCTATGTTGTAGTTTCCACAAACCTTTGTGTGGATATAATATTTCTACACATAATCATCTCCTTGATAAATTCGTATGTCATTTAGATAGACTTGTATCGGAAATCATAACTCAATCTCATTTCATTGAGTTAAATATCTATGTCATTGGTTTTTTTCCCATGATTATGTGTGAATGAAATCTGATTGTTTTACACTTAATATACACTTATATTTTTTGTATTCGTATTTGTCACACATAATCATATAATTGATTTATCTTTAGTCTAATGATACCGAATTTGTAAGGGACTTTGTCTCAATCTCCTTTCATTGACGTATATTTCGTTTTATACACAACTTTCTTATATACGGTGTATAAACACCTTTGACTTTTAATTTTATACAAAAGGAATCTGTTTCTACGAAGAATTTTACAAAATGAAAAAAAGGAATGTTTCTTTTAACGTACGCGGTGACAATGACCTTTTCCGCCGCCACGAGTATTATTTGGTCTTTGGCTTCCTAAACAAGCCGTAATGTTTTTTTTAAATGAATAAAATACCATATACTCTTTTTTATTATGGTATTGAAAATGGTTTTTTATAATTTATTTGTTATGTTAATATTTTTAAGTGATATATTGTGATCAATGTGTGGAAATGTTTTCTTTCCATTATATTTGTTTTATGTCTTATGATTTTTAAATGGTACTTGGACATTTGACTGGTGGTTATGTGATAAACCATATGATGGGTGGTGTCGTGAATACCAGGACGGGTGGTTACGTTATATCCTCCAATGCATTGGGTATGGAAGTCGGCCTTATGGCTATTCCATTAAGTGTGTGTGGAAGTCGGCCGTATGGATATTCTATAAAGTATGTGTGGAAGTTGACCGTATGGTTGTTCCACTTAAGTATGTTTATATCCCAGGTTACCTTTATATGTTATGTGATCTTTATATGGGTTTCATGGTAATCATTTGGTTACAGAAGGGTATGTAATGAATGTTTATTTAGTAAATAGTTTTTACTACTTCTAAAAGGTGAAAAGTATTACATTGATAAAGTATAGATGGTTTACTTGTTGTTTTGAAAAACTAATAGTTTTCATTCTTTGTGTATCCCTTACTGAGCTTTTTATGCTCACCCCAAGTTTTTTTTTGAAATGATTTTCACAGGACTGAATGTGGAATACGGTCAAGGATGGGATCAGGGGAAAGTCATTCTATATAAAACATGGAAGTAGACATGTTTCATTTTAAGATTTTTTTTATTATATGGAAACTCAGTAGAAGTGTCTACTTTGTAATATTTTGAGATGTAACAGTTATTTCCTAATTCTCTAAAACCCTAAACCTGAAAAGATCCTCGATGTGAATTATACATTTAATTCAATATTAAGTAAGGTTTAAGGTCAGGGCCTTATAGTTGGTATCAAAGGTCGGTTTAAATAACTTTAGAGGTTAGGGTATCCTCTAAGAAAAAGTGACATTACCATAATGGTTAGGTTTTCAGAAAGAGTCCTAGTTTAAGATAAAGCGAATGAGTAATAATATCTTAGTGTTTATCTTCCTCATTAGTACATGATGGTTTTGCTGATATACTCACACTGAATGATATGGGAGCTGCAATGAGAACTCTTGTGATTATCCTCAACCAACTATCTGTAGTCATTATTGACCACCTAAACCTTGGTGATTTCTCTAAGGCGTCATATATGCGAGAAACAAATCCCTACGGAACTACAGGTAATAATCATAAAGGTAAGTGTGTTTAAAAACCTATGTGTCAAAAATGTGGATAGAAACACCTAGGAAAATGTTTCAAAGGGGCAGAAATATTCTATAGATGTGGAAATGATGGTCATAAAGCAAGAACCTGCAATGGAAAAAGGAAGCATCCAGTTGACTCGAGGAAAGGGAAAGAAGTTCTTTATGAGGGATCAATTGAATGTTTTAAATGTGGTGTGCATGGTCATTATGAAAACACATGTCCTATGAAGAAGTTTCGTGAATGGTATCACCAAGATCGTACAAATGTTCGTTTACCAATAACTAATTCCATTCCGATTGAGGATGCAGAAACTGAAAATGACCAATCATAGGTATAGATTATTTCATAACTATTGTTTTCCTATTTTCGAATCTTAGGATATGATTCATGATTTTTTTATAGGAAAGAATTATTTTAGAATAAGTTGGAAAGGAATGGTTAATGGATCATGAAGAATGTTGAATGAGTAAGATGTCAACATATAAGGGCTTCAAGAGTTATGGTGAAATTCATTAGATTATTAAGTCTCTTTTGATGATGGGGTTACATTAGATGACTTTTTATAGTATTTGTAACCCTGATTTTTAATATAGGAAAATTTTATTCAAGTAATAGTTATTTTTTCTTTTGTGGACATAGTTATAAATAACCATTTGGGTTTATATGATCCTTACTTTTGAGGCAATTATGGGTTACTATATGTTATGATGGAAGTGAAAGGCTTGAGATAAAATTGAGGTTAAATTATTTTATGGTTATTTTTGATGATTTTATCTCTTTTTGGGGAATGATTTGAGAATTATATAGTTTTGGAAAAAGGACAACACACAGACCGTGTGACAACCCGTCGTGTCGGACAAAGCTGTGGGAATCGAACCCACAACCAAATTGCAACTGGTATTTATCGCCTACCACTGGACTACGTGAAGTCCCTGTTATTTTGACTGATTATTTTTATTTATATGATTATATGAATTAAGAGTAAGTTGATTTTGGGTTATCTATGGATATTTATTAACCTATCATGTAGGATATTTGATTAGGTTAATTAATTTTCAATATGAGACATTAAGAGAAACTAATTTTGTTTGGAGATAAATGTTACGATTTATCTTGGAAGACTATGTGTCTAAATACTTCAAATATTTGGGTTTCAATCTTAGTTTGGTTTACTTTGAAGAATTTTATGGGAAAATTGATTATCGAATGGTCCTCGTTGAACTTTGGGTTTTGTTGGACAAATTTTGGAGATTAAGAATATATTTTCTTTTTATAAAGGGTTATCCTTTTCTGGATTATCTAATCTTGTACTAACCTTTTTGGTTTTGGTTTTGGTTAAAGTCTAAAGACATGAGAAGTATATAGTTCTCTTTTGGGGATTAGCTGATTCTATAGAAGTTGATTATAGTACTCTTAATGTGAACATGTCTTCCTAAATACTCGTCT
Organism: Viscum album; assembly: GCA_963277665.1. Taxonomy (NCBI): domain Eukaryota; kingdom Viridiplantae; phylum Streptophyta; class Magnoliopsida; order Santalales; family Viscaceae; genus Viscum; species Viscum album. The sequence continues at coordinate 1,603,673,536 of OY728145.1, forward strand.
GTTGGAGAAAATATGAGTTTGTGTAAGGAATATAATAAAAGGTGAAAGTCAACATGATAAGTTATTATGAATAAATTCCTAAATAAAAAAGTAACTTAAGACAAAAATGTTGTCTATTAACTTTTCCTACTGAGGAATCGAATACCGTTTAACCCATCACAAGTTTGTGATTTTCTTGTGGTTAACTTTCTCCTAAACATTTTTCTATCACTCTCCATCAGAACATGACCCTTTGTTTTTTTTCTTCCATGTCCATATTTTCATACTTGGAATCCTAGTATGGGTTAACTCAGGTGACCTTTGTACTTATCTTTATTTATTTTAAAGTTATTTTATTACCGACTCCTATTCCGATGTGGGACTTTCAAAGATGTTTCCAAGCCCAATTTTAAAATTGCGAGGACGCAATTCCCAAAAGGGGGGAAGGATGTGACACCCCAGGTAAATAAAGAATATGAAATCTTTATATTTATCCATATTTGTGAATAAAATATTAATATTACTTTAAAGGGGATGCTATGCTCGATGGCATACCAAATACGCAACAACGAGTTTCTTGGGAATCTTACGTTGCACTCTAATAATAAAATAATATTATTTTAAATTGTAGTTAACGCCTAGCCATTGTAATGGCCGGAATGAACAGAACTAACTAAAAAATGATTATATAGGTTTGTCAAATATTTTTACTCTTTAAAATAAATTTTAGAGGATTAAAAATGCAAATGAATCCAGTTTTTAAGCGTAAACGTTCTAATATTCTTTAAAAGGTCGATTAGCCGCCTTTTGATGGCGAACCCCTTTTAAATCAACTTTTTGGAAATTTTATAAGCTCTATTTTTCAAAATAAACATATTATTTATGATTGGGACATTGAAATTTACCTTGGGTTAATTTTTGGTATTTTTCTAACAATGATCATTTTTCAATGAATAGTGATAAATACTGCATTTTACATCAAAACTGCTTTTTCTTATAATTTAATTATATGGGTATAATATATTTTTAGTTTTTTTAATGTGTAATTAGAATATATTTTTACCATGTTATTTAATTATGGTCATTGGGATTAATTTCACTTTGGAATTTGGCATAAACAAGTGCCAAACTTTTCATATATATTTGTTTCTAAAAAACCCGCTATTTGTTTTGACAACGGGAATTTTTTCTAAATTAATTTTTGAAATTTATATGATTAAAATTTGGTAAAATTAATTACTTATTTGGAATCATAAGGTCAAAATTTTGTAATTAAGACTCTTGTTTTTGGACATTATGAATAGTAACGATGATAATTATATTTAATTATCTTGATTAATGAGTAATTGGGTAGTTAATGAAAATAAGATATTATCATAATTATACAAAATGACCACAAAAGGTGTCCTAAGGGTACTGGTTGTGTCATGGCCGATGATGGGATGCCTTGTGCCAATCATGGGGGCCCCATTGAATCACCTTTGTGAGAAAGTGACTTTTTATCTTTTTATTTTTAAAGAATGTTAAATGTAACAAAGAATGTATCACCTAAGTAAAATATTTTTAATTTTGTCTAAATAAATAATCTTTTGGAAAGTAATTATTCATTAGAAAGATAAAAATCTTTCCTACATCATATTATTTTTTTATAAATTTTAGACATTAAATAAATTAAATTATTTATGACATCATGATGATGCAGCGATGACCTCATTATTTAACAATTTAAATAAAATGAAATGATAATGTAAAATCTAAGACCTAAACATTTCCAAAACATATTGGATGGGTGGATTTAGATCCCTTATCACATTATCCTCGAAAAACATCAATGTGGGACCATTAAAATTCGAAACCCATTTGAAAATAAAGTTACATTTTATACCTTTCCAAAAGTGCCCCTCCTCTCCTCTTATAAAAGGCCCCCACCTCTACCTCCTTACCCACTCATAAAAAGCCTTTGGCTCGGACAACCCCTACCCATTTTGTCTCTCTAAATCCCTCTATTACTCCTTGAAGCCTCACTTTGGGCAGAAGTCTTCCCAAGGAAGCCTTTGAGCTCAAATCTAAGAGAGTTACCCGATTTTAAGGTAATGTCTTCACTTGAGTCCTTTTGTTTTATTTTGCTTCTCCAACCCCCTAAACTCTTTCAATTAATTTCATTTGTAACAAATTCATTATATTAAATATACTAGGATGTTTTTATATGAATTATTCGAGATAAACTTACAAACACCTACATATAATGGTTAATGAACATACTATTTTCGTGGATGGCGAATTTCTGCCTCCCAAAACGATGATTGTTCATCATTATTTTAACACCTTAAAAGGTGCCCATTAAGATGTCACTATATTTATATATGATATATAATATGTTTTTTTTTCCTTAAGCTTCGTTATTTTTCATTTATGGCATACCTTTATGGTTTCCATTATGGGTAAACGCGATATCTTCATTTTAGGAAGTGCGGACTACCGCCCCCTCAAAGTGATTTGATTCGTTAATGCCATATGTGGGACGTATAAAGTATTGAATTAATGATATTATATATGATATACTAATGGAATTATAATATACCTTTATATATTTATTATGTCATTCAATTGAATACAAATAAAAGAAATGATGGTAGCGTTCATGCGTACGTACGACTTACCGTCTCCATGAACGGTACATTTCATTTCTTATCTCCAAATGTAATGTACTATTATAAGTTCATATATATAATGGATATATATGTAATATATTACATCTAAATTATTGGTATAATTATGTAATTATAATATATATCTCTCATTTTTGTTTTAATTCCATTAATATGGAAAAACATTGAAAGTAGCGTTCATGCGTACGTACGGCCTACCGTCTCCATGAATGGTGCTTTTAATTTTTTATCTCCAAATGCTATGGAATAGTATAAAACGAATATATACTGGATATATATGATATTTAAAACATAAATACTATTCTGGAGATGATGTAACTATAACTACATGGAAAATTCTTTTCCAACAAGTTCAATTTTTACTCATGTACCGAACATCGATAAAAACGTCTGATACGAACACACTTTATTAAAAAATTATTATAACATTATAATATGTGATATGAACTGAATAATAATATTTAAAGTAGGACCATATGAAACTATAATTTGACCAAATTTTATTATTCAGGAGATTAACGAACGATCGAGACATGTCGGACACGAGGTAAGGGATCCTACTCATCTATTTCTTTTTAAGGTACACCCTTTTATGTCATTCCTTTTAAGCTCATATTTCTTGTGATTGGGATGTTCTTTTATATTAATCATACTATAATTTTTATTTTCATATTATGAGAGACCCTATTTCCTCTTATCAATCCATTTTTGGAATTTTTATGTGGCGCTGTTAGGCTGCCGAGTTTTCGTAAGTGATTTTTCATCTCACTTTTATTCCCGTGAGATTTATGCTACATTTTCCACAATTTATTTGAGTGGTGTATATACTTCCCATTATTATACACTTTTTGTAGTATAATTTCATTTATGGGAAATCACATCTTCATTGTATGACCCTTCTTCCATGGGGTGTACGTTTCGAAAGTTACCCAACTCGGTAAGGGGACCTTTCAGCCTCCTCTTTTTAAAAGACTTATTTTGATATGTCCTTTAATTCACATAATATTATGTTGGGATATGTTATTTTATATCTTTATTGATGTAAATTTTATGTCCAAGTGATGAGATACCATTTTCATCTCTCGTCAACTCATTTTATAAGTTTTGAAGTGACGTCGTTAGGCTGTCGAATTTCTGTAAGGGAACTTCTTAACCCACTTTCAATTCTTTGGGTTAAACCTCTAATTCTTGATCTTATTATTCCAAGATTATGTGTGGAATCACTATGTTATAGTTTCCACAAACCATTGTGTGGATATACTATTTCTACACATAATCATCTCCGTGATAATTTCTTATGTCATTTAGACGGACTTGTATCATAAATCATAACTCAATCTCATTTCGTTGAGTTAAATATCTATGTCATTGGTTTTGTTTTTCCATGATTATATGTGAATGTCCTCTGATTATTTTACACATAATATCCACTTATATTTTGTGTAATCGTATTTTTCAGACATAATCATATAATTGATTTATCCATAATCTAAGGATACCGACTTTGTAAGATACTTCGTCTCAATCTACTTTCATTGAGGCATATTTCATTTTATACACAACTATATTTTATACAGTGTATAAACCCCTTTGACTTTTAATTTTATAAAAAAGGAATCTGTTTCTAGGAAGCATTTTACAAAACGACAAAAAGGAATGTTTCTTTTAACATACGCAGTGACAACGACTTTTTCCGCCGCCGTGAGTATTATTTGGTCTTTGGCTTCCTGATCAAGCCGTAATGTTTTTTTAAAATGAAAAAATACCATATACTCTGTTATGTTTTTTGGAATTAAAAATTATTTTTTATAATGGATTTGTTTTGTCAATATTTTTAATTTTCATATTGTGATCAATGTGTGGAAATATTTTCTTTCCATTATATTTGTTTTATGTCTTATGATTTTTATAATGTTACTTGGACATTTGACGGGTGGTTACGTGATAAACCATATGACGGGTGGTGCTGTGTATACCAGGACAGGTGGTTACGTTATAACCTACAATGCATTGCATATGGAAGTCGGCCGTATGGCTATTCCATTAAGTATGTGTAGAAGTCGTCCGTATGGCTATTCCATTAAGTATGTGTGGAAGTCAACCGTATGGTTATTCCACTTAAGTATGTTAATGTCCCAAGTTACCTTTATATGTTATGTGATCTTTATATGTGTTTTATGGTAATCTTTTGGTTACATAAGGGTATGTAATGAACTTTTATTTAGTGAATAGTTTTTACTACTTCGAAAAGGTGAAAAGTCTTACATTGATAAAGTATACATGGTTTACTTGTTGTTTTAAAAAACTAATAGTTTTAATTCTTTGTGTATCCCTTACTGAGCTTTTTATGCTCACCCCAAGTTTTTTTGAAATGTTTTTCACATGACGTATTGTGGAATAGGGTCAAGGATGGGATCAAGGGAAATTTATGCTATATAGAACATGGAACTAGACATGTTTCTTTTTAAGAGTTTTATTTATTCTATGGAAACTCAGTAGAAGTGTCTACTTTGTAATCTTTTGAGATGTAACAGTTATGTCCTAATTCTCTAAAACTATAATCATGAAAAGATCCTCAATGTAAATTATTGATTTAATTCAATATTAAGTAAGGTTTATTGTCGGGGCTTTATAATCTTTGGTAATTAATTTTATTTCCATGGTTAAAGGTAAATTGGGTAATTAAATAAAAAAATAATACTATAAATAACCCTAAAACCAGTAAATATTTTATTAGATGACTAAATAAGATCCTTATCATCTATTTATATAAATTTAATCACATTATGTTCACTTAAATATGAATATAACTTTAATGTAATAAAATTTCATGAATGTTAAAAAAATTTACAAACTCATTTTATAAAAGTTTATTAGTTTTAACATAAATATAACTAAAAGATAATATATACTATAGATAGTATTTTTAAATATAAATGAATATGATACATAATATAAATTAATTAATAATTTTTAGATATTAAATGTTTACCATTTATGATTAATCAATATAGATGTAAAAATTATTTTATTAATAGAAATATCAAATAAATGGTTTTAAATTACTAAAAGATATATCATATGAACTAAATAATGTTCTACACAAATTTTATAGGTTACATTGATATATTAGTAGTTTATTTAATAGTTTGGTGAGATTATATCTTCTTGGTGGGTTTTTTTAATGTCAAATAAATTAATAGTGTGAAAATTGAAAATATATATATTTTAAAATAAATTACATTTATTTATTTATTTAATATTAATAAAAATATTTACAAATTACCAAGTGATAATTATAACATCTAAAATATCCATTTTTGGTCAATTAACATGATATTAGTAAATCTTTATAATCATTAAATATTTTGAATGTTATTACCACAATTAAAATAAAATAGAATAATTAAGTGTTAATGAAAAAGATATTGTTTAAATAAAAACACTAACTTTTCCAAAGAATTTTGGTTGATACGACTACAACCCTATCACATCTCAACTTCTAAATTTGTAAAAAAATTATGTTTTTTGGGTAGTGTTTGAATTTATTATAAATTATTATTTATGGAGTTTCCAAATGTTTCCCTCACCTCAATTATAAAAGGACACCCTCACCTATTCACTTCACATTGAGCCTTCAATATCATCTATACCCTATCCATTTTCCTTAAAAATATCCCTATTTTTATTATAGAGGTTTATTAAATCATCAAGGGACAACTATAGTTCTCTAATAAGAGATTTAGAGGAAGCATGTCATGGAAGAGGTAATCTCTTCTACCGATTCCTTCGATCTTATTTATTCTTCTACTTCCACTTTATTAGTTTTTTAAGTAATAACATAAGTATAACTCATATAATATTATGTTATAATAAATATCAAACAACTAATTTTCACCTTCTATACATCCTATGGTAAATGAAATCACCATGCTTACGTACAATCACTTTACTGTCTCCATGCCTTGGTGTAATCTATTTTTCACCACCACCTTACATGGATGGGGATAATTATGGAAATTATATAAATATATATATATTATTATTATAACATTATAATAATCCTAAAACAACATAAACCATCCACTTCAATACCATTATATAATTTTGGGAATGATATCATCACTTGTGCATAAATATGAACTATCATCTCCAGGATATGATTGGATTCCTTATACATGATATTCATTTAAACATGATTATATAAATTAATATAATTAATAATTATGATATATATTATACTAATATAATTATGTTTATAATTTAACTATAATCTAATAAGATAAACAAGAATATCTCTGAAAAATCATTCATAAGAACATAAAGCAATCAATATCTGAATAACGAGTGACAATGAAATGTTATTTACAAAAAGATGATAATATAAACATATATGATATCATAAAAAATTATTATTTTATAGTAAGTCAATATAATTATTTAAATAATTAAACATGAGGTTTGGATGCACACGCAAGATATCAGACCTATTTTAAGGGATAATTATACAATCTCATTTTTATCAGAGACTATTAATACATAAGTATTTAATATGTTATATTTATCATCCACATATGTGTTTACTAATTGTTTATTATTAAATATGTTCTTATAAAAAAATTATGTATATTTTTTCCATTTTATGAATTTTTATTAAACGGTATCAAATGAATCTTATATCGTTTTTTGATTTGAGGTACTTTTTGAATTTTCTGAAAAAATTACGAGGAGACTGTTTTTTGAACTGATACGAAAGGAATGTATTTTTAATGTTTCATGACACCTTATTTCCCTGAATATTACTCTACATGAATTAATTATTAGTTTCAAATAAATTATTTTCTTTTAAAACTATTTTTCATTTTGAGAAAATAAATATTTTTTGAAGAAAATGGTATTTTCCTCAGGAATTAAGTTTATGTGTTATATCAAAATTATTTTTCATCTAATATAACAATAGGTTAGGTTTAAATCCCTGCTAAATTGATTTTATTTTTTTAGGATTGAATTATATTTATTAAATAGATTTATTTTTTATGAATAATTATAAAATTATGTTTGAGAAAACATTTTATTTCAGGGGTTATATTGTGATAAATGGTTTATGTTTTTGTGGAACACAGAATAATGGTTTCATTATTAAAGAATGGGACCTATATATCTCACGAATTCATTAAGTAAAGATTTATATCTCATGAGATATATATGAATAAAGTCAAAAGTAAATATGGTTCATTAATAGATGGTTGGAACTAGGAGTGAACTCGATCAGTAATTTTCATTGTATGTTATGATAGTCTCAACAATGAGCCTTGATTATTATAAAATGTATTTTCAGTCATTATGTGCATATTAAAAAGAAATTAATGTTTTGTGAAATGAATATTGGGATTAAATTTTACTTTTATGATTTTCCCAAGACCTGATATTATGATCTTGTATATGCAGGATATGATTTTCAAATGTTATGTTATCATGATTATGATATGAATGATATTTATCGTGTTAATCTATACTACGCATTTGAGATCAACATTTCATATGATTATTTTCCCCATGTCATGGATTAGGGAATTAAGTAATATATGTAAAAATGGAATCCATTTATAAAGAAATAATCAAGAGACCATGTGTATGTTTTATGAAACAGTTGTTTATAATTCGAAGTTTCTAGAGACAATAAATATATACTGTCCAAGCATGGTTTTTGTTATGTTATTTAATAAATATTCATTAATTTTGATGTAATATATATATGTAAATAATGTGTAATTATATTTGTGGCCTCATGAAAATACATCTACAAATATTATCATGGCCTCAATCTAAGTCATTAATATAAATGGGCAAGGCCCCGACCAAATATCCAATATATCCAGTATCAGTAAACCTAACATTGAAACAAAGACTATATAATTCATGGCCCACCCATCACGTAATAATTTTAATCCATTCATCATTTGAATAAATTATCCAATGTAATCAATAGGCATTAAAAAATCAATAAATGTCTATATAGGATGAACAATAATATAGAAAATCCATACCTTCCCCAATTAAACTAATTATAAACCATCTATAGAAATATGGTTGATTGGATAATAATATTTTAACATTAGTATTGTTTAATATTCAACAATAGATGTTAAGAATTTTAAAATTAATTTCAACATATCTTTATAATATTTCTTGAAAAGATTCTATTTTTTTGTGAAATCAAATATATAAAATCTAATAATATAACACAAAAATTAAGAAATAACGTTATTTTAAAATAAACTTTTGATCATTTAATGTATGTTATACATTATTTATTTTTAATTATGTTGGTCAACTTCAGTATTTTCGTATAAGTAAAAAAATACATTCATTCTTTTTTAAAAAAGGTCAAAAAGAAGGTTATTCAGAAAATTGAATGAAGATTATTGTTATACAATTTTTCCAAATCTAAAACATGGGTAAAAAAATAACATAAATAAATAATCATATAATTTTAAAAATATTTATGAAGCAATTTATGAGATACATGTGCATGTAATATAATGATTCTAGATCGAGTAAAAAACAACCAGTTTTCCTTAAAACATAATTTCAATATCATGATTACATAAAGAGATAAATATTTTATTAGATCACTTAATTAACATAAATAACTATAGGAGAATAAAAATATATTTTTTATCGAAACATAAATTAATTCCCATATTTATTTCATAAACATACTAAACACAAATGATTATATGATTTTGATGTAAATGCATACCTCATGTCCTAAAACATGAATAATTATTAAATCCTCCTTAACAGAAATTACATAATATATATATATATATATTAAAAAAAATATTGTCATATATATTATATAATATATGATTTACTTATTCTCATTTATAACTTATTTTTTAAGAAATCATATTTAAAATCATAATTCTGTGTGATAACTACATTGTTTTTAATGTACAATTTCATTCACTGTTTTTAGTACTTTTAAATTAATCAAAGTTACATAATAAATAAAATGGAAATAATTATATAAATATGTTATTTATTGATTATATATTTATGTTTATTGAACCATTAATGATTAATATGGGAAAAGGAATTACTCCATTCATGGAGATGGTAAGGCAAACTAAGTTTGAATGATGTTTTTACTTTTCAATATACTAAATGGATGAAATGTAAAAACAATTATTGACCTTTATAGAATCATTATTATGTCATATTTATAATATGTATATATTAATCCTATCTTTTATACAAAACCTTAATATTTGAAAATGGAAAACAGACAACATCACTTCATGGAGGTGGTAGTCCACACATACGCAAGAGCAACATTATCATATTGAAATGGAATGGAATGTAGGTATGTTGATAGGATATTATATTTATAAGATAATAATTTAATAATAAATATCATATATAAACATAAAAAACATCATAATAATCATCCACTGTATATGTTTATGGAAAATGAATTGTATCTTTATTTGGATATGGTACGTCTTACGTAGACACGAGCGATACTTTTACTTCCCATTTGATGGTCAAAATGGTTGATAATGGTTGTTTCACAGTATTAAAAATAACATTTTTGTGTATTTAGGATAATTTAGTTGTTTATTTTGGACATGTACTATATATTTATATAAGTTAATTTATTTTGTAAAAAATGATGTTATCGGTTAAGGAAACTACCTCTTATATAAATTTACTCCTTTAGATCACCTATTAAAAACCCTAGAGTTAGTATATTAGTAATAACATAACATTTATATATTTAGCAAGATGTTTAGAAGATAAATTATTTTAGTTTCATTGAGATATATTTCTCAATGTTGTAAAAATACTTGAGTGAATGTGGTTTTGCTTCTGTAATGTAGGGAAAATACACAACTATATTTCTTAAATACATTTATATATAACTAACTCATTCTAAAAAAATTATTCCTAATGATATGATATAAAAAATATTTTATTATGTAAATATAATAATAATAAAAAATCTATATATATATTTTTTATCATTTTAAACATTATCATTTCATATAAACCCATGGTTAACTAATTTTAATATTATATACTTTAATGACATTATCAATTTTTTTGGTGATAATTTGACATATAAAGTCGAAAATAGTTCATAAATGGATTGTTTATGATATTTTACCATATATTATAAACAATTTTCTAATTTATATATTTTAATAATTTCAAAATAATTCAATAAAATATGTTTTCAATTAAATATCATTAATGTCATTTTTGGAAATATTCATTTAAATTAAACTTAAAATACATCAATAAAAATAGGTAATTAGAAAATAATCATTTTAAAAATCAGTAAATTGTTATTATTGTCTATAAAATTCATTTTACATAGTAAACCACTTAAAATATTACTTTAAATATTTTCAAAAATATTTATTTTATTTTTATAATAATATAATTAAGTATATATCTGGATTATAGAAGAATTTATGTAAATTATATAATAACAAAATAATAAATATAAATTACTGTCATGAAATTAATTTTATTATAATAAAAAATAACTCTTTATATTAATACAGTACTTTTGTGTATCCAAATGTCAACACATAATAATAATTAATAATTAAAAGAGTGACATTTTGTTTTTTTCATCATTTTAAATATTATATAAGTAATTTTGATGGAAATGTGTCACATTAATTAGTATATTTTATTTCATAGGTAATAAGGTTCAAGTTAAAATTACCTAATATAAATTAATATGTAATTTTTTTACCTTGACAAATAGTTTTAACCTAATTTAACCCGATTTATCCTATACCAATGTGAAATTTTTTACCATGGATACTATTAAATATAGTCAAAAAAATAATACTATTTAACAAATTTTTTTGCATTTAATTTTAAATATTATATCTATTTCTTAATTTTTAGTCTCTTTGGGTGGAATAAGTTAATCTTCAAATAAGTACGCAAAATGTGAAAAAACCAGATTTTTAGAATAAAATACTTTTTTTAACATTGAAAATGGATTTCTTTTAATCCCATACCCAGTATAAATTATATATATGATTGTTAAAAAAATTTAATTAATATAAAAAATATATATTTAATTGAAATTATTTTTCAAAAGGAATTAATTTATTTTATTAATAAAACAACAAAATGTGTGCATAAGAAATTTTATTTCAGAAGAAAAAAACTATTTTTTATTCAATTTTTTTTATTTTCATTTGAATTCATTCTATTACTAATGAATTCATTTTATACATATATATACCATAAATGTTTCATAATTTTGTTATCCACATTGATAGATAGAAAATATAAAGGGTTAAATTTGATTAATATTTCAAATGTAGATCACCGTTTTGTTTAAACACGGGGTTCCATATAGAAGAATACCTTGAAGAAAATAAATTTATTAAAAATAAAATATATAATAAAATGTGACAGGTTTAAAATGAATCTATTTGGATGGCCATTGATCACTATATAATGTGGGCACATATCTATTCTATCAAAAAAGATTTCTCTATTTTCCAACTTACTATGATACACATAGAGGTCGTCATAAGACTTCGTGGAATACCACTCTCCATTTTATAAAATCAGGATCCATGGTGTAAATGAAGGTAATCGATAACCCTTCAAAAATATGTGGATAGAGATTTGCGACATAGTATAAATTATTACCCTCATAAGATTGTCATCCTTAGAGAAACAATCATCCTCAATAAGATATGTTGGGATCAAATTTAGTAAATTTCCAATGATGTTGGTATCAGCTCGTTCCCCAACTAGAGTATTGATTTGACAATAATTTCAATTATAGTTTTCAAATTTCACCTTTTGATGATCTGTATGGGAATCAGTGTTGGAATCCAACATTATATGTTGAAATTAGTGAACAAAATCCTACGAGAGATGATATTATTTAATATATGAAATATACGGTTCAAACCATTGATGTTCATTCGAAATCCATAAAATTTTGATTGAATATAAAATTAGGTAATCATTGATGAGGCATGGTCTTTTGGATTGGATATAATTTATTCTTTCATTTACGATCATTGGAAAATATCATGAGGTTCTGGATAAATAGATAACTTTACCAATATATGAAACAACCTAATACATCTTGTAACACCCATAGTTTGAGGTATGTAGCCTTTTTTATGAATTTCATCTGTTTAATGTTAGTTTTATGATTTTAGAATATATTGGGAGTGTTTTGAATTGTTTTGGAATGTTTTGGAGGCCTCTTTTGGATAACACAGTTTGAACACGATTAGGGGAAACTGGGAAAAATTCATATCTAACCATGAAACATGAGGAAGTGGGGTTCCACGTTGTTTGTGTATGGTTTTTTCTAACCATGCGAGTTGGTTTTGTTAGATTCCTTCGAGGTTGTAGAATCCACATGGTTAGCACATGGTTTTCATCACTATGCAAGCTAACTATGTGGCCCATTAAAAGAGGTTTTTTATTTATGAGGTTTGTCAGTATTAACCCTAACTCACACATGTCACCTAAAACTCAAACCATAGGTAGGATTTCATATTATCAAGGGATAGTGGTTCTTTCCCACTCATTTTAAAAGGTATTTTAAGGGGTTTCATTGTGGTTAGAAGTTGTTTTCTCCCAGATAAGTTTACCCTTTTAGTTTCTTCTTCGTTCCTCACAAGATCAACTCTTATCCATTTCATGGTTTTCTATATTAACATATATTTCATTTAGATCTATGGTTATTTTAACCTAATATTAGAATTATAGGTATTTTTGATGATATGGATGTGGATCTAGAGCATTAAGGGTGGTGTATTTTCCAGATTTGTGGTGTTGTTTCTCGTGGGTCGATTTCTCCAGAACCCTACAGGTAGGTGGTATCTCTCATGAATACACTTTTATAGAAAATAATGCCTTTTTCAAAATTAATTGCATTTTATATAAGTAAATTTTCAAAATGATTTTTAAATCTGGTGGGAAACCCATTTGGTGATGATTTGGGAATTTTGGGGAAAATTGGTTATTGTTTCAAAAAGGGGTTTTGTTTTGTGATTTTAAAATGTTGATTTTAAAATAATTAATAGTTTTATTATGATTTTTTTTAAATATTTTTTTAGTAAATACATTGTTTATTGGAATTTTGTTGGGCAGGGAAAATTGTTAAAGGTTTTCTTCAATAAATTTGTGACAAATTGAAGTGAATTGGATTTTAATGGAATTGGTGATGTGCTTAAGGTTTTGTTTTGTGGTATAATAATTATTAGAAAATTGTGGTGACCTTGATGTAATATACATCTTGTCGGTTGAGTATTATTTTCTCTTTGAATGGTGTGTGTGATAAGGGATGGGAGTACCACTATAATGATTAGAGGGATATTTGATGGAAGATCCATTATTAAAGGATATGTGGGAAGGAAGTACCACAATATATGGAAAGTACAATGGTCTTGGATGGATGTTCCATCGCATTTATTTACCATACTGGGTGTGTGATTCGCTGTGGTGTACTGTTTTGTGTAATGTTATGAAATATTCAAATGGGTGTGCTAATGATAAATGGTAAATGATTTGTGGTATGGTTGCCTAGATTTCCTATGTGTTGTCGGAATTTGGGTAAAAAGTAATTATTAAAGGGGATTTGTATTATTATAAGTTTAGGTGTCATTTGTTGTTTTATATAATTTGTGATATGAATTTGATAATAGTTTTATCCTAGTGTAATGTGTTGGGATTTCATTTGGAAAAAACCTACATAGTATTTTTAATCACCCCATGCTTTGTAATTTTAGCTCTTTTATAGGTTTTATTTTTGAGACATATGTAAGGGTAAAGAATCTCTTTTTTCTAGCGGCTCGACGGGATGATTTGGTGATGTTGTGGTTCTAGGATCCTGTAGCTTGGTATAGAACTATGGATGGTGTCCCAGTTCATTAGGGTCCTATTGTGTAGTTTTCCACATGGAACTCTTTTTTTTTTGGTTGGTTGAATTAGAATTTAGGAATTTTAATAGAATAGTTTTTATGTATTCTAGTAATATTTGTGTTGGGTTGTGTGTTGATATGCATCATGTAGTTTTTTAATAGTGGATTTTGTAGTTGTTCAATTTTATCTTAATGAGAAAATGATTCCACAATTAATCTTTCAGTCCATGGGATTTATTTATATCATTTGGCACCCTGGGAATGTCTCTTAAGGACAAGTAATAGTTTTATGCCCTCTCAACCAAATGGGATGTGGTGGGATGTGAAAAGTGGTATCAGATTGTGCGGTCCTTTGGAGTTAATTGTGGTTATTGATGTTGAAATTCATTGTTGGTCTATTCTATGTGTTATGATGGTAGTAAGGAAAATGATTGTTGAAGCATGGAATGTATATCATAAAATATGTTACTAAAACTTTTATGATGAACTTCATGATACTAGGGAATTTTGAACAGATGTGTTTTCAAGAAACATATAGGAATTGGATATCTCATGGTCGTGGGTATATCCATGATATGACCATGTAATACACTTTATAAATGACTTCCTACTAGGATGAATATTTCATTGAGTGTATAATGATTTATGTGGTGATAAGAACTTGTGGATTTTGAGAAATCTGAATTGGGTTTTAAAATAGAAGGATTTGAAACATGGAAACTTGTGGTATTTTAGAAAATGGATAAATTTTCAAAACCTGGTGGATTTCATAGAATACTGCAACATGAGAAATATGAACTTATGAAAATCCTAGTTTTGAGTGTTGTTATGTAATTAAATTTGATTAATAAGCCTTTTCATTCAATGGGTGTGGGACTTATAGTTGTTGTGTTGTCGTTATAAATTACACTGGGTAGGCATCGTACATACCAGCATGAGGGGATACTGAAAATATATTCGTACCTATGCCTCATGTGAACCAAAAGCTAGTTTAGAGCATAGTGCTATATTACCAAGCTGTAGAATGTGGGAATATAGTAGGTGAACAAAAGCATATAGATCACATTGTTTAGTTTCCAAGGAAGAATCCAACGATTTCTAAGGGTGATTCAGAGAGAGAAAGGGATGAAAAACAGTTGAGTAGAATGAATAAGACAATTTAATTATTTGAAACACCATTATAGCTGAAATTGCAGTTGGCCACGTACATGTTGTAATATCATTCCCTCTATTGGTGGGATTGGGCGGTCCTATCTAGGATGGACCACATTGTGACATGGTAGGGTTTTGAGGAGTTTTTAATAAATAATTCTACCCCCAAAAATTCAGAATTCAGAATACAATGTATTTATTTCATATGAAGCAGTAGAACCTTTTGATTATGGAATATGTGGTTATGTTTAAGAAATTATTATAGTTTTCACTTGATGTGGAAGGTAGTACCCATTGAAGGCATTGATTTGTTAAGATGGGTTGAGGTAGAAAATTCATTCCAAGAATTCAGTGATGTTTATAATAATTACACATAAATGTTGAATATTGATATGATAGCTGAATGGGATCTTTTGAAGGCTTATAGTGGTGGAAGCAAGTTGGTACCAGTGGGAAATAGTGGGAACTCGACCATTGGGTTCAAGCAAAAGAGGGAAAATTATTTCTAGGGTGGGATTATTTCTAATAACCTGAAGAAAGGATTATTGAGTCTTCCTATGATCCCTAAAAGTATGATGGGAAGTATTCAGTGTGGAACTATTGTACACATCAAGTGGGATTGAACAATATAACCTTGAGGATGTCTTAACTATATGAGGATGGGTCATCTTCATTAGTGTTTTCATAATGCTGTATTATTGGGTGTCCATGGTACTCCTCGGGGTTCACAGGCATCATATTCCTCGATAGGATAGGGGAAGAAACATTCCCCTTGTCCGCAGAGAACAATGGTTCCTCATGATTCTCAGAATACCATGATGCCTCAGTAGGGTAATAAAAATTTAATTATGGAAATTAAGTAGTTGTATGGAGCTAACAATGTTGCGGTGGATGATATATCATGACTATCCATGGTTTGAGGTACAATTATTTTAAATTCCACATTAACGCATGCTATATTTGATATAGGTGATTCACATTCATTTATTACCTCATGTGCCCTTTGTTTTTTGGGTTCACATATAGAAATGATTCCTTCTGTTTTGAAATTACAATCTCTTATGGGTAAAAGAGAGTGTCGATCCTTTCCCTGTAGAGTGTGTGGCATAATGTTGGACGACATTAAATTAATTTCTTATTTCTTAGTGTTTGAGATGGATTATTATGATATAATCATGGGAATGGATTTGTTGGTGATGTTTATGGCCCACATCGATTGTGATGTTAAAATGGTTAGTTTTACAATGGAGGATAGAATTGAAAGCCTATTTAGATGATAGAATAGTTAAATGATTGGTGAAATAAATTTTTTGGCACCATCTATTGGGATGATCTCATATCAGTTTGTAGGTTTGTCATTGGGATCACTAGAGAGTGTTGATAAGAATATTTTTCCAGCAATTGTGGATCATTACATGTATGTCAATCCCAATGAATTATCTAGATATCTACCCCTGACAAGAGTGTAGATTATGCTTGATCTCCTTCCTAGGTCCCACCCTATCTCACTTTCGTCTTACCGTATGGAACCAAATGAATTTCAATAATTAAAGGTGTTTTTGAAAAAATTAGGGAAAAAATGGTTCATCCGACCTAGAATGACTCCATGGGAAGCTCCACTTTTGTTGGTTAAAAAAGAGAATGGAACTCTACGTCTCTGTGTTGATTATCATAGACTCATTAAAGTTATGATAAAAAAATTTTATCCACTTCCACACATTAAGGAATTGTATGAAATGTTGATGGGGGCTCAGTGGTTCTCCATGATTGACTTGACGTCAGGATATAGTCAATTGAGGGGGAGGGGGAAGGATGATATTCGCAAAACAACTTCTAGTTGTAGATATAGACGTTATGAGTATGTGGTTATGATCATTAGTCTAAAAAATTCACCAATAGTGTTCATGTAAATGATGAATCATGTATTTATTATATATATAGTTTTTGTTGTGGTTATATTTTTTGATGATATATTTTTGTATTTGAGTTCAAGGGTAGAGTATGAGAAGCACTTTGTGATAGTGATATGGGGTCTTGAGAGATCACCATCTCTATTCCAAATTATTAAACTGTGATTTTTTTGATATAAGTGGTTTGGTTTCATGGCCATGTAATTTATGAGAAGGGTGTATCAGTTGTTCCTAAAAAGATAGTGGTTCTTATCTCATAGAAATTACCAATGATTTTTTTGAGATATAGAGTTTCCTCGGACTATTTGGGTATGAAAAATTTTTTGTTCATGATTTCACACGATTTTCCTAACCACTGAATAACTTGAAAACAATTAATATCCAATTGTAATGCAATGAGTCTTATTAGAAATGTTGTGAAGAGATAATGTGTTTTCTTACATCACAACCAATCATGTTTTTCCTATACTAGGGAAAGTGTATATAGTGTATTTTGACACAACAATATTAGGGTTGTGTTGTGTTTTCATGAATGTGGATCATGTGGTTGCATATGGATCATGAGAGTTTATGTTTCATGAGAAGAACTACCAAACACATGATTTAGAGCTGGTGATAGTGATTTATGCTTTAAAATTGTGTTTTCAATGTCTCATTGGTGATAAATTCACAATACTTACTAATAAAAACAGTTTAAGACAAATTTTCACAAAAATTGATTTGAAATGGAGGTAGTGGAGAGGGATGGAATAACTACAAATAATTTATTTTTTCACAATATACACACTGAGTAAGGAATATCTTGTGGCCGATGCATGAAGTATAAAATCATATTCTCAGGTGGTGAAACATGCATCAGATAAGGGGTAGTTGTTGTCGATCGTAGCCGACATGTGGTTGGAATGTGAGGAACATGATGACAGAGTTTTATTATTTCTAGTTTAGTCTGTTCCTGACATGGTTGTTTTGGTTAAGTAAGCACAAATATTTGATTATGAGTGTATGAAAATGAGGTTCAAACTCAATAGCGGGAAAACTATTGAGGGCTAGGAAGTAAATGAAAATTCAGTTTTGTGTTTTCAGAATCATTTTGTGGTACTAGTGGTTAGTCAAGAGGAACATCTCATGGATTATCGTCATTAAAATTTGTATTTGTATCTTGTAATTTATATTATGTATAATGTGTTGGAATAATATATTTGGTGGGCCTGTATGAAAAAGAAAACTTGTCGAGTTTTCATCAAGATGCTTGACTATTCATCAATTCAAGACATATCATCAGCGACCAATAGAAATTTTGAAATCTATATCTATTATAGTGTAAAATTGGGAACAAATAGCAATAGTTATTTTGATAGTCTTCTTGATAACGGTCATGAAACATGTTTTCATATAGGTGATTGTGGATCAACTCCCAATATTATCTTATTTCATCCAGATTTGTGAATTTTATAAGGTGGAGGATATGTCCAAAATATATTTCTAAGAAGTGCTAAAGATTCCTGGTCTTCCAGTATTAGTTGTAATAAATAGATATTTGAGGATAAAATTTCATTTTTGGAATTCCTTGCAACAATCCCTTGGGACACATATGATGATGATCATAACGTATCATCTGTAGATTGATAGACAATCTGAGAGGACTATAAAAAAACTTGGAGGATATGCTAAGAGAATTTGTGATTTTATATAGTGGTTCATGGGAGGATAACATATGGTTGGTGTTTTTGACCTATACTAATTGTTTTTAGGTGTCAATACATATGTCTCTATTTGAGGCATTGAATGGGAGTGTGTGTTGTTCTCTGATATGTCGGGTGGAAATGGGTGAGATTTTGATGATTGGACTGAGCCATGTCAAAGAGACTACAAAGAAGACCATGTTGATAAAAATGATGATAGATATGGATAAATTTATTTAGAAATAATATATAGGTCGTCAACGATGACAGTTGTCGTTCTAGGTGGGTCATCATGTGTTTTTGGAATCTATCCAAGGTTGGGAGATCATATGTTTTGAAAGTAGGGAATGTTATCTCTGAGGTATATTGGGCCTCCTTATATACTAGAGCTTCATAGAATGATGGATTATCAATTTTCCTTGCCTCCAAAATTTATTGCGGTACAAAATGTGTTTTATTTGTCGTAGTTGAATAATTATTATCTAGATCATGAAAATTTTATTCATTGGGGATATGTTGATAAAGAACTGGATGCTTCTTTGGGGAATGTGCTAGTGATGATTGTAGATAGGTAAGATAAATTCTTTTATGGTAAAATTATTAGTATATTATATGTTTTGTGGCAGCAAGATCAGATTTATGAGGAGGATTGGGAGAGGGATAAAGTGTTGGTCGAGCAATGGTATGAGATCTTTTGGCAAAGAGATGGTTCTCTACCTTCCGATGATGGAAAGTCCAATGGTTGGGAGAATATACCACCCCCAATTTGAGGTATGTATACTATCTTATTTACTTTTTCTGTTTAACATGATTGGGAAGAGTTTGAAAGATATTTTTAGAGTTTGGATTGGTTATTTAATGTTTTGATTCCTTTTTAGGGCTGCATGGTTAGAGCACATTTATGGGAAATCGTGTCAAATTCCTCGGTAACCATTCAACTCAAGGAAGTGGGGTTCTACACTATTTGTGCATGATTTGAAAAACCATTTAAGGAGGCTTTGTGAGATTTATTTGAGGTAGTGTAATCTAAATGATTAGAACATGGTCTTCCTAACAATGTGTTCAAACCATGGTGCACAATAAAAGTGTTTTTTTAATTATGGGTTTTGTTGGGATTGATCTTATCTCACACATTTCCACTCCCACTGAAAAATATATTGGTATTACATATTCTAAACTGATATGAGTGCTCTATCACCCATTTGGTAAGGGATTTTAAGGGGTTTCATGTTGTTTTGAAGGCAATTTCTTCTGTGTAAGTCTCTCATCTTTATTTCTTTTTAGTTTCATTATGGATCTACTCTCCGTTGGTTCTTGGATTTCTAGATCAACATTCATTGCAAGTAGATATAGGGTTTTTACAGTTTAAATTGAAAATTTTAGGGATTTTTTATGATAGGTAAGAGGATATAGAGATGTTTGGGTGGGGCATTCTCCGTATTTTTGTTGCGGGTGTTTCTGGGTCGATATTGCAAGAACCATCGAGGTAGGTGGATTCTCTCTCAAATCCAACTTGTTAGAACATTAAACCTTTTTTTAAATTAAATTTGATTCTTGAAATTCATTGTGATAATTATTTTAAAATCATGTTTGAAACCAATTTTTTGATGATTTGGGAAATTTGGGGAGAATTGTTTGTTGTTTCAAAAAGGATTTTTGTTGTTTGATTTAAAAAGGATGATATTATAATCGTTTGAATTTTGATTATGGAAAATGTTTTATGGAAGATTGGTTTCAATAAATATTTTGTTTATATAATGTTTTTTGGTCATGTAAAATGGATAAATCATTTATTAATAAATATTCGAATCATTGATGGGAGTTGGCTTATGTTTAAATTGTTGAAGCCCTTAAGGTTTAGTTTGGTGGACGATAAATTTTCATCATAATGTATGACCTTGATGTGATATACAAGATGTTGGTTATGTATTATATAAATTGTAAAAGGTGTGCATAATGTGGGTGTGGAATACTACTATAAAAATGTGGATAGAGGATGTAAGGGCCACCATCAATGGATATGTAGGTGATAAGTATAAGAAGATTGGGAAAGGATAACGGGCATGGACGGAAGTGCCACCAGGGTTGTTTAAAAGATTGGGTGTGACAGTCACCATTGTTTGATTCATTTTGTAATGTTATACATGATGTAAATGGTTGTGATAATTTGAAATGGAAAATGGGTTTTAGCATGGTTGTTGGGATTTCCTATGTGTTGTAAAATTTTGGGTGAAAATGACTTAGTAAAGGAGTTTAATATTTATAAAAGCTATTGTACCATTTGTTGGTTAAAATAAACTGTTATATAAATGTGTTACAAGTATTACACTACTTATTTGTGTAAGGAAGTAATTTTGGAAAAACCTACTGAGTATTTTTAATCACCCCTGCTATGGAGTATTGGTTCATTTTCATGTGTCATTTTTTAGGACATAGGGAAGGGTAAAGAATCTATTTTTTCAAGTAGTTCGACATGATGTGTTGGTGATGTTGTGGTCCTTGGATATTAGAGGTTGTTTTGAAGGTATGGATGGTTTCCTAGTACTTTGGGGTCTTATTGTGTTGTCTTCCACTTGGTACTTTGATTTTGGTTTGGTTGTGTTGTAATTTTGGAATTGTTCTGGAAAAATACGGTTGTATTTTGGTAATATATGGGTTGGGTTGTGTGTTGATATAAATCATGTAGTTTTCATATATTGTCTTGTTTGGTCGAATTATTATATATTATGTAAAAATTGTTCCCCAATGATTCATGATTCCCTTGGAATTTCATACCAGCTATTGGCTCCTAGGGAATGTCTCTTTAAGAAAAGTAGAATTCATCCACCCTCTTATGCCAATGGGATGGAGTGGGATGGTATAGTTTATGATATATTTATTTTTAAATAAATTTTATCTATTCAATAGCTTGTGATAGAAGAAACCTCGAGCCTAAATGAATTGTAAAATAATATTTCATTATAACATAGTTGTTAAATTTTCATGTACGTATAAAACTATATAAATTATTAAAATTATATGTTTTAGACATGTATAAAAATAAATTCAATGGTTATCAATTAGTTATAGATAAAATAATAAACATTTTTGTGGAAAAGAAATGTTTTCTAAAAAAATTTCAAAAAAACTTGTTCATCATAGTTTTGCAACATAAATTAAAATAAAATCAAATATTTCAAAATTTATTTAAAAACTTTAATTCATTTTTGTAATCAACATGTCAGTTTATTTAGAGTAAATTAATTAATATTTTCTGAAAATATAAATTTTTTAATGAATAGTGAGAAATACTAGGTGTTATTGAAAACTATATTTTATAATGAAAAAAATAACATTGAATTTATTTTTTTGAGTAAAATTAGTTAATTTATATTACTATGAATTTAGTTTGGGAAATTTTAATAAAAATAATTTAGATTTTAGATTTAAATACTTTCTAAAATATCAAAAAATTTCTCTTTGGAAAAAAAATTTCTCTTCATGGTTGTGCATTTATTTTTAAATTAGTCTATGCCACTTATATGAATGGAATTTAAAATAATGGATTCCATTTTTATTAATCAGATTTATTTATATTAAATAAAAAAGTAAAAACAGTTTTTGATAATGTATAGTAAAGACATTAAATACAAATTATTATGTGTTAAGGTTAAAACCTGTATACCAGAGGTTAAAATAAAATGATAAGGAATAAAATTACTTAGATAATTTTCAATTTCCTATTTTATTTCCATATTATTTTTTTATATAATAATTTATTCTATAAGTATCAATTTTATAACCTTTTTTCCTGTGGAAACCATGGGTGTCACGTTTTCATTTTTAATATTTTATGTGTGTTGTATCACCCAGTTTTAAAAAGGCATCCCCCTCTCATCACATATGCACACCTTCACAGACATTTTTTCATCCAATACATAACCAACTATATTCTTTAAATCAAATCACACATCTTATTTTTCTTACATTATTATTAAACCCTCGTATTAAGGCTTTGGAAGTAAACATATGTGACTCTCCAAAGAAGAGGTTATATTCTTAAACATTAATTTTTGTATAATTT
The DNA here is from genome assembly GCA_963277665.1 of Viscum album. Classification (NCBI taxonomy): domain Eukaryota; kingdom Viridiplantae; phylum Streptophyta; class Magnoliopsida; order Santalales; family Viscaceae; genus Viscum; species Viscum album. The sequence goes on from OY728145.1 coordinate 1,603,696,921, forward strand.
ACTATCCAACCTCACATTCATAATATAAATATTTTATAAAATAATTTATCTCTAATATCATTATAGTAATATTTTATTATTTCACTGTTATAATCTATATCAACCACAATTTCCATCAAATGTGAAATTAATCTATTGACCGTGTGTATGGAAGACCACTACCTCATGAAAAACAATGACTCATTTTTAATCACTACATATCACTTATAGATATAAATATATAATTAATATATATATATTATACATATAAAATATATATACTTATAAAATTATAGTATCACGTATAACTTTTTACCTTATAGTTTGGTTGAAAACAACTATGTCACTCATGAATACATGTAGACTACCTCTTCCTCCTAGGGGCATAGAATTATTTTCATTTTATTTGGAAATGGATGGTAATGATGATATATTTAATTAAGATAAATAATTTATTAGATATAATAATGTTTTCTAAATGTTGAAATACTATTTACCTTTCATTTGATTAATTATTTTGGAAATAGAAACAATATTTGTGCATACGTACGATAAACTGTTTTCATGAATGGTGTAACTTATTTTCATATATATATATTTTATAAACTATTATAAATACTTATATAATTATTATATATTTTATTTTATCCTATTAAAATTATTGAGAAAATGGATCTTGGATAACTGTAAAAGGAAAAAAAGTACTAAACCAAATCATACATGAAAAATGATGTAATTATCACCCAAAACAATGATTATACCCAAAAAAAAATTAATAAACATCTCATAAGATATTATAAGTAACTCATATATATTTTTAAATATTTTATTATCATAATTTTTTATATGAATAAAATATATATCCTTATTATATAGGATTTACTGTCACATATGAATTAAATCAGACCTGATGTAAGGGTTTGTGATCTCACTTTTTCTTCTATGAGATATATCCCATATTCACCACATAGTTATTTTGTGTATTCAATATAATACTTTATTATTGTGGTATATCATGAATTCATTTATCTACACGGTATTTAATGTTTAAATGTACATTATTTCATTCATCGGGATTATGATTCAACTCTCACTAAAGTAGAAAGGGTATATTTTACAATATCATCATTTAATATTATTTTTTATTATATAAATTTATAATGGTGATATCTTATGATATATAACTCAATAAACTAGTTAATGTTATTATAATTTGTTATTTTATATGTTTTCAAGTAATATTACATTTTCCTCACATTGGTACTTAAAATATATGAGATATTTACATTATGAAAAGACATCATTGTATCTCTTTACAAAAGAAAGTCATTTTATCTTCCATGTACATATTTTCTAAAATTATTATAAAATTTTTATTTTAAAATTATCCAAATGTTTTATTAGATTAATTTTTACAAATTATATTATTTTTACAAAAATATAATTAAAATGAACATTCCTATCATTTTCCAAACAAGGTACATTCTTAATTTTTACCAAAAACGTGACATAAATGAATTTATAACATACAAAGTGTGTATGGGATTTCCCACGATCATGACCACTCTTTTCATTGAATTTACATTTATATTTTCATACGGATAATTTGAAATTATTGTTTTTTAAATATTCTGGAAATTTGGAGTTTTTCAATGTGATATGAAAAAAAAATTATATTTTCCTCAAGAATATTCACAATGTAATTTTTGTGATATTTCTATTATTGAATGTAAAGAAAATATATTTTAATAATTATCCACTTGGAATATGTTGCAATGATACAATATTTATTATTTCATTGGTTGGTTTTTATCTTTTTGATTAAGGATATACTATTTTGATATTATTCTCCATATTAATTTGAAGGGTTTATTATTATTATTTTTATATTTGGAAATGTATTAACATTTTGTGTGCTATATTTTTAATAAGAATGTTTTTATAGATTATTTTTTACCTCAAATATATATGGAATTAATATTATTAGAATGTTATGAGGATTTCATGTTATATCCCCTTGATGCATCAGTAGGTCTGATGAGAAAATCACGCATGGTTATTTGGTTGAGGATACTCTGATTTATGTAAGTTTTTTTGGATTGATACATTGAAATCATGCTTATAAGGTCCAAAATTATTCAGTCATATATTTTTATATTAGCTAATGATGTTCAATGTGATTATTATATTAGTTTGAATATCCATGGTTATGTTTAAAGAAAATTTTATTATTTATATGACATTATTTTTTCATTATTTATTTCTTCCATATTATGATTAGCTTATTTATTTAATGGTATGTGTTTCAGTTATTTAACATTAAATATTGATTAAGAGTTATTTATTCACAATACATCTGGTGATACGCATACCCTTAATAAGAGTTAGATTTCATTTTTTTAATATTTTTCCTCCCCTTATGATGTTAGGAGGAATTTTATTATTTATATGTAGGGATTTCAGAAAGGTAGTAATAGTGTACTAAATGAAAATACTATTTTTTATTTTATGTTTAAAATTGTAACATGATATACTAAATGCATCTAGTTAACTATGACTACTAAAATATTTACTCCTTCAGTACGTGACTTCTTATATCTTATGTCAATGTAACCACCATCTCTAGCTACATGGTTGGGGGTATTTTGAGATGGTATCAAAGAATGATTACTATAAATCATGGAAATTTCTTTTAGGAAACATAGATTACAAAAAAATATCAATTTTTTACTATGAACATAAGTATTTATCAACACCTTTATTTTTTTGTGATAAAAATAATAAATGGGGTTTCCATGAAATAAAACATAATTTGGTTACTACAAGTGGATGTTGGTATAGAAGTGTTTTACCTAGAGGTAAAAACTCAAAAAAAATCATACTAAGATTTTTATTTATCGTCACCTAGTGAAGGACAGTAAGAATTAATACACACACTAGTTTGAATCTTTTGGGGTATATTCATTGGATAATTCAAATTTTATTTAAAACCCATTATTAAGGAATTAGTTTTTTTATTTATTTGAAAATTTTCCAAAGAAACAATATTCATGAATATAATATTAGCTATGAAATTTTTTTTAATATATGTAAGGTATTTCACTAATTTTGGGAATTTACATTATGTTTCAACATTTTAAGATTTAATGCAGTATATATCATTATTTATAAATGTTTCCTAATGTAATGAATAAAAACCATAATATCTAATGTACTCTATTTAGGGATTAATATCTTGGGAATGAAAATAAAGATAAAGCAAGATCTGTAGCGGGAACTAAATAAATTTAACCATATTAAAGAAATAGACAATGGTTTTTTGTAATAATCCATCCCATATGGAGAAGCCTGATAATCCCCCATGTTGTGTAACAATGTTTTACAACTACATTAATCATCAATTTATATCATTTAATTTGATAAAAAATATATTTTTAGAAATAAAATTGGTAAGTTCTTTATTATAGATATTTATATCTATGGGATGTAATGAAACGGATAATTTTTCCATGGTAGTTTATCATATATCAATTAACATAGATTAAAGGTGGTAATTAATTCAAAACACAAAAAATATATAGGATTTTATTAACATGTAGTTGAAGAATTTTTAGGTATTCTTCATAGAATATTTTTTTCTTATGTGCATCAATAGATATTGATATTCAAATCATGAGTCTAATATAAATGGAAGATGATATTATTCCAATGTACGATGAAAAATATATATGGTTAACAATAAATTATTGGACTATATAGGAAATCAAAATATCGTCATTTTATTTTTCTATGATTGGATTTGGACAATCCTGAAAATCGAACTGCTCTCCCAAACATTCTCATCATATGAATACATTTTATCATTTGTTATCTATATAGATACTGAATTCCCAATGATTTGTTTATTTTAAATAATAAATGATAAGAATATGAATGATGATCACATTGGGAAAGTTAATATCTAAAATTATATGAAATGAATGGTGGATTCATCATCATGTTATTAATGTAGAAAGAAACACCATGGACCATGATTTCTATGAATACGAGTTCTATACAATTGTGGAGAGAATGGAAATTGTGCTCATGAGTTCAAGGGTAAGAAAGAATCTTAAAATATGAAATGATAAATCTCTAATGATATGGGAAAAATATTAACATTTTTACCATCATTAATGTTAATTCTCACTAGAAGAGGTCAATGGGGAAACAAAAATATTTTATGGTCACTATAGAAGAGGTTGATGTCACTAATGATGAGGTGGTGGGTAAATTAATCATATCCACAAATTTATCTAACTTTTTCATTTATTCAATAAAATTTTACATTTATATTTTATTATGTTTAAAATTAAAATTATATATTTCCCCTGCAAAATAAGAATATATTTATCAGTCTAGACACATAGTGGAAGCCTCACAAAAAACAAGGATGTGTCAGTGAGTTCCCTTCAAACACATAAGGATGCTTTATTTTATGAATTCATTATTCTAACTATAGTTTATTATAATATAATCAATAGTTTGGAATGAATTTAAAATTATTTTGAAATCATTTATTATAAATAGTTGGATGTAATTATTTGTGAATATTATGTAGTATTTTACATATTTATAGGGGGAGACTTCATCATTTGAGTCCATTATATATTTAACCATAGTTGTTTTTATAAATGATATCCGTACAGAATATAATCTATATATGGAAAACCAATTATTCAAGACGAGGATGTACCTATGATATAAGAATATAATGATTTATCTAATGATAATTTATATAAACATCCTCTAGAGTGCTTAGTTGAGTTTTCTTTTGATTTTATCACAAATGAATAACAATTATCAATATATCCCAATAGATTGGTTGATGAGGAATTAGTTGAGTAGAATAAAAAACTCATTGATTTGGGTGATTGGGTGTTTATATTAACTAATGTTTCACATTGGGGAGATTAATTTTTTTTAATAAAAACATATTGATCAAACTATCAATCGGTGCATTGAATATTAGGAAATCAATTCTATTACGATAAATAACAAGTATCTACTATCTTAAATTAGTGACGTATTTGTTCGACTTCATGTAGAGTAATATTATTCAAGTATTGATCATATTTATGGTTATTAGTAATTGCGAGTGACTAAGGATGATAGTCTGATGACATCATTTCACATGACATATAAGAATTACGAGTTAATATTAATGCCATTTGGTTTAACTAGTGAACACTATATCTTCATTGATCTAATGAATAGATTATTTAATAAATAGATTTATAAAATTTTTGTGGTATTAAATAATCATATATGGGTTTACTATAAGACCTATGAGGACCATGAGAATCACTTTTGAAACATTATTGAAACACATATAATGAATGAGTTATATAGGAAATTCACTAAGTGTTAATTATGTATTTAGAATGTTTCTTTTCATGGAAATATTGTCTCCAATTATTGAATATCAGTTGATCCTATAATGAAAATGGTCTTAAAATAATTTTTAACACCAAAAAACATAAGTGATTTATATAGTTACATTGGTCTGGCATGTTAATATCAGAGATTTGATTAAAAATAGAAATTACAAATCCTATTGGCCATACTTAATTGTAAAAGGGTTATATTTATATGGACATAGAAAGTGAATAATGATTTAAATAATAGGATAGGATATTGGGGAATGACCCAATTTTAAACTGCCATTGGGGAATGATGGGTTTGTAAAATATAGAGTTATATCAATAAAAAGGGGATTATGGTGTCTAAATATATAATAATAATGTTATATACCATGCATCATGGAATTTAAATATTCATGAACATAATTATCCAACCCATGATCTTACGTTTTTAGCTGTAATATTTTATTTAATGATATGGATACATTGTCTCTATGATGAAAAGTGTGAGATTTATATTGATCAAAATATATTGAATGGAATTATTTCCACCTAAAAATCTCAGAATGTCGAAAATGAGATGGATTTATCTTCTCATGTACTATTCATACTCAATGCACTACTAACTGGTGAAGGAAAATAAGGTATTATAGCCTTTTTGATGATAATTTCATAGATACATGGTGTAAATGATGACTTGTAGGGATATTATGTTCATGGATTTAAAAATTATTAATGTTCAAATCATTTAGGAATTGGATACATCAGTCCACATTTTAATTTTTACCAAACCATGTTTTATTGAAAAGATAAAAAGTACTCATCCAAATGAAGAAAACATTCAAAAGTATATTAATGTTGTGAATATTATAAATTTGTAGGAAATATTTTCTTAGTATGGAGTTCAAGAAAAATTTAACGACACTACGTGTCCCATTTGTACATTATATAAAGAATGAATTGTTAGATGATTCTCATAACTCGAATTTATCAATACACCCTTATAACACCAAGATGTAAATATATTTGAAGGAACATTGTTTGGGAGGTAATATGAAGCGTTAAATATCTAATTATGTATAGATATGATTAGTTTGGTAATAGTACATGGTTGAAAAACAACATCCTAGAAGAGTCGTGAAGCCTCATCTAATTAATTTTCTGAAATGGGAATACATTACCATAGACTTTATCATTGGATTACAAAATATACCTTTAAATAAGGATTAAATATTGGTAATTGTTCAATTCATCATATAATCTACACATTTATACTCAATAAGAGAATATTTACCTATGTAGACACTATCATTGATCTATATTAATGAGGTAGTAATACATCATGGTTCACCTATATCAATTGTGTCTGATCAGGATCTGGGATTTAAATAAAAATTATGGAAGTGACTCTAGAGGTCTTTTGATACTAATATTTATTTATGAACTACATATCACCTTAAAATATATGGATAGTTCAAAATTATTATTCACTCATTAGAATATATATTTATTTCATGATATCATACATTAAATTTAGTGGGAATGTTTATTCCCATTGTATAGTTCACATATAAAAATATAATTTTGTCATGTATTCAAATGGCATTGTAAGATATAATATATAGTTAGAGATGTCACACTATAACTTGTCGAGATGAAGTTATTGAATGGGTGATTTATAGCCTAGAACATGTGGAGGATAAAATGAATGAGGTAAAAACTATTCAAACACATATATAATATCCTAAAAAATGTGTTACACTCATAACCTAATGAATGATTTTCAATTTAATGTGGAAAATTTTGTTTTCAAGAATTTATATCCAAAAAAGTTGTTATAAAGGTTTGAAACAATGGGGAACTGATCCCCAATTAAATTGGAAGTTTATAAATCATAGAATATATTGGAGCTATTTCCAATTATTTTTAAATTCAATCCAGTCTATCTAAATTAGATGATGTGTTCCATATATCCTTGTAAAGGAAGTGCTTTACAGAATCAAAAAACTCAATAACCTCTAATCAAATATAATTGGAGCGTAATCTATATTACATTCAAGATCCAATACATATTCCTGACATAAGAGAACACGTGTTGGAGAATTGGATGACTTAGACGGTAATGTTAATTAAATGAAATCATAATAGGGTAGGGGTGATGTGGGAACCTGAATAGATAATAGTGAAAAACAAAAAAAACTCTTAATGATTTAACATCATATAAATTCTAATGAAATAATGTTCCTATGAGGGATGTATATAACACTATTAGAAATTATTATATATTTCATTTTATATAAATTCAATATCTTCAATATCCTGTGATACAAACATCCCCAAGTAGAGAATAATCAAAAAATTGTATACTATTATGAACTAGTCATTAAATTAGTGGAATGAATATGACTAACTAAATTATTAATATTATTTCACTTACACATGTATAAAAAATTCATTGGTTATTTATTTTCTTGAGATGAAATTAGAATCAATTGAAATAAAAAGTTATGTTTACATTAAAAAATTATTTTTCCAAAAATGTTCTCATATTGCTTTGTGAACATACATTGAAATTTATATTTTCCACTCTTATTAATTTTATTTAATAAATTAACATCATTTATTAAATCATTATATAAAAATAATTGTATGGTGAATATTTTATTATTTTCTGAATTCTGTTTTCATGAATAGTTAAAAAATACGTGGTTTAATTGAAACCCCTCTTCCATTTGAAAAAATTAAGAACATAATGTTGATTTAATATTTTTTAAAAGAAATATTATCTCAATAATCATATAATAAATTAAATATATGTAGTTTTAATAAAAATTTCTTCTGGTTTTGTATATTTAGACATTCTATATTAATGAAAATTTCATCGTTGGAAAACATCTTTTTCATCGCATATCTATGTTTACTTTTAAAATTAATTTTTTCTAAATTATTGATTTCAATTTATAAAAATGAGTTCCCTATTTTAAATAAATATTCCAAAAATTATATAATATGTTCAACATTGGTTTCACATAATTAATAATAAAAACATTAAAAAGTAATTACTGCATTTTGGGTTAAATCGAGTTTACAGGGGGTTAAACAAAACGTATATATATTTAAATAACCTAAAAAAATTATTTCCCACTTAATGGTAATATATATACAACATGTCATTCCTGTTTATTAAATGATAATATTTTTATACTTTTTCATTTTAAAAATAAGGGTGTCACTTTTTATTTTAAAAAATGTATGTCAGTCCCCTCCCTCACATATAAAAGTCCACTAACAATCATTCCCTCAACACATGTCCAATTCACTTTTTTCATGAAATACCTATATAAATATCATCCTTATATCTCCCTAAATAATTCAGGGTCCTTATATTTATTATGGAACTTTACATAGAATAGTTCAGGTATAGGCATAATGGGACACTTAGAAGAACAGGTAAACATCTTAAATTTTCATTTTTCATATTATTAATTATTCTAACTACATAAAATATTATTTAAATATTATTAATTTATAAAAAATATATCTAATAAATATTTATATGTTATATTAACGTATTATCCAAAATTCTGATTCACATCCATCACATGGGAAACAAAACAGATGACCATGTATACGATTAACTACCAAATCACAAATCGATGTAACTTGTTTTCCACCACCACAAATCACAGTTGGACATAATAATGAAATTAAAATATTGAAATGAAATTTATTTATGTTTTATTTAATTATAATAAACACACAAAACTCTTCACATTCCAATCTAGTGAAAAGAATAAATGGATCTTGTGTGTATTTGTGCAACTACCGCCACCACGTGGCGATGTGAAATGTTATTTTGTTAAATTTGGAATGTATGAAAATGATGAAATATTTAATGAATATTAATTATTTAATAGATATAATAATGTTTATATTGAGATGATATTTTCTCATTCATTCATTTTTTCTTCTTAAAAAATAGATATTATTTTGATGCGTGCATACGACATACTGTATCTATGAACAATGTAACTCATTTTCTCATTTATAACATTTGTAAACAATTATAAATACCTACTTTATGATTATATATTGTATTTATATAATTTAAAACATTATTTATATAACATATTTATGAATAATGTAAATGGACCTCAATTACCTAAACATAACATACATAAAAAACAATGTACTTATCACTTGAAATAGTGATCATAATATAAAATTATTGATAAACATTTCTTAAAATCTTATAAATAAAACAAATGTGGGATGTAATTACAATTTTCAGAAATTAATATATTTATAATAAGACTATATTTTTTATATAGTTTGTACATTCACAAAATATTGGAATCTGACCATTGAAAAAGTTTCTCATCTCACATTTATTTCATTAAGACATATTCCATATTCCCCACATTGTTACATTACTTTGTGTATATACTATCCATTTTATATAATGTAACTTTAATCCCTTTATCATCATAGAATTTAAATTTAAATTTTTCTTTTTTTTTCATGGTCTTACATTTCAAATGATTCCAATATACTAGGGGTTTATTTTTCAATCTGAAAATATAATGTGATTTTGTATGACTAAATTTTAAATAGTGAAATATAATGATATATCACTTATAAAAATACTATTTTTCCTCTCATCTAGTTACTCCTTAAATTTTAATGTATGTTTTTGTTTTCCCAACAAGGTATATTTTTTTTATTTACCAAAAAATTAAATGATGATATTTATAACATGTTAAGGATGAATATGATATACTTCCATAATGATCACTAATTTATTTTATTCATCAATTACATGCTAAAAAAGTTCATTTAAATTTTAAAAAATTCCTAATATTCTTAAAAAAATTAGTTATTAAAATTTATATTCAATATTGAAAAGATATTATCTTCATGAAAATTTTTATTTTAATTTCCTTAGAATTTATATTCTTTGATTATAAAATCCATTATATAAGTTATGCAGTAATGGGAATATGAAATAATGATTCCAGGATTATTATTTCTTAGTATGGTTTATTATCAATTTTTTGTGTGAATTTTCTATTTTGAAGTCATTATCTTTGTTACTTTAAATATTTTGTGATAACGTTTTTTATTAGGGATGGAATTAAAAAAATTTATACACGTTTTTCAATATATTTTTAGTTATTTATTATGGTCTGTCCATTTAATATGTTTAATTTATTTTGAATAGAAAGTGATGGTTTGGGTCCAATATTACACCTCGATGCACCAGATGGTCTTTTTGGGAAGTCTATCTTGTATTTTTTACCAAATACATACCCATCTATGTAATATGTCATTTAATAATTCCCCTATGGTATGTTTTTGACGAATATAATTATTCATTACCACATTATGATATTAATTATTAATGATCCACGTGATTATTTTATTTTCTTTTGAGTATCCATCATTCAGTTACAATCTTACAAGCTTATTTATATGACATTATTTAATCATCATTTGTAGCTTCAATATTATGATGATGTAATTTATTGAATGGAACATATTTCCATAACAAACCATTACATATTGATTATTACATATTTATTCCTGATACATGATTCTATACCCAACCTATTACTAAGAATTAGATATCACACCTTTATTGTGTGTCCTTCCCCTGGATGTCCAGAAAATTTTTTTAATTGATATGCAAGGATTTTATAAAGGGAATAATGGTGCAATCAAAGGAAAAATGTTTTATTTTAGGTCATCAACTATAATATGGGATATATGTATGTATCTAGTTTACAAATACTACTAATCTATTTTTTTCTATTCATATTAAATTCTTTATATCTTATGTGAGTGTAATAATGTAACCACATACTTTGTGATAATGGGGAACAATATTCAAATTTTATTACAGAGGAATTTTATTAGAAACGTTCAGTACTATATTTATAAAAATAGATTATGGAATATAACCCTATTATACAATTTGAGGATAATAGTAGAAAAAAACTTTATTATTCATTGAGGAATATAATATATGGTTTCTCCTAGAAATATATCCTCGATTGAATTCTATAAGTTGACGTGTTTCTGGAAAGATTGTCCTTCATGGTAATAAATAGGAAAACGGAATATTGGTCTTAGACTTAATATTCACATAGTGAAAGTTAATGGTCCCTAATATTCACATTTTTTGATACTTCCTAGAGATATTTCTATGATAATTGACATTTTTTTATGAACCATTACAATGGATTTGAAAATATTTTTATTATTTAGTGAAAAAAACAATGGATACATCTTTATGATAAAAATATTAACTATGCATGAATATTTCAATTTATATTGTTTGTTCCCCTATTTTTGGGATTATAAATTATGATTCAAAATATTATTATCTAATCTTGTGTATTATATTTTTTGAAATAGAACCAAATTGAATGAATGGGATCCATATCATTACATGTTATCCATATAGGTATTTCCCACATGGGAAGGATAATAAATATGTATCACCAAGTATATCTAGAACTGAATATATTACAACCACATTGGGTATAATGACTCAGGATATTAATAATAACTATTCTTATATAGAGTATCATTCGGATAAAAAGTTACACCCCAAAATTCTGAAAGAATATCATTTTATTCTATAGCATGTATAAAATAAAATACCATGTGTTAGAGGTAATATAATATCCCTCCACATTAAAAAACAATTACTTTTAAAAAAATTAACTATATGATGTAGATTTAAATTCATTAAAGACTTAGTTGTATTTTGTTATAAGAAACCACAACATTCTTCAATAGATTTCATTAGATACAACATATATTTTTATATATTAAAAATAATATTATTAATTAAATGTAAATAATTTCATATCTATTAAATTAGATATTATTAATACATTTAAAATGATATGAAAAGATATGTTGTAATACATTTTTACCAATTAATTATAAATGAATATAAAAGTCTATAAAGGATATGGTTTTAATATGCACTAAATTCATTTTATCAAAAATAAAATTATACTAATTTCGATAAGTTAATGATATTAATTAAATGGATATAATATGCATTTGATAAAAAATTTATATTCATCTAATACATTTTATATGCATAGAATAATAAAAAATAAAATTTTATGCATAATGTTAGGTATATTCTTAATGGCGGTTTCACCTCTTTTTCAGGGAAGACTTGTTTTACAACTACATTTGACAAAATAATAACTCTAATATAAAAAAATAAAATAAAATTGTCAAATATTAATGTCAAAAGTATCCTTGGGTTTTTTAGAAGACCAATTTTTTGATTAATTGAGAATAATCATGAATTTTAATTGACAACTAACATTTCCTATAAATAATTTATAATGTTATATTTTTTTAATGCGAATTAACAAAATAAATAGTTAATTATGATAGATATTAATCATATATAGATTTTTTCTATCATATTCATATATAATTAATTTATATATATAATTACTAAACTATTTAATCTTTTCAAATTGAGAAAACTAATTTTTCATCCCATCTCTTAGATTAATTTTATATTAATATCTACCAATTTTGTAATTTTATTTTGATAAAAATATTTTCCATATTTAGAATAATAAAAATATCCATATTATAATAATTCAAAATTAATGTTTTACCATTGTTATTATAACAAGCAGTTAATAATTATTAAAATGATTATAAGAAAAAACATGTTTACTAAGAGACTAAACGTTATACATATGTGTTCAAAAGATAATAAAACATGAAAAACAAATCCATTTGGGTATATATTTAAATCATTTATCTTCTATTATCTTGATTTTTTAATTATTATATAAAACTCACATGGAAATAATGTTGATATAATTCGCAGTTTAAAAAATATTAATCTTTTCCACTCATCCCACTTATAAAATACCTCTCCCCTATTCCCTTATTCACATCTCTCAAAGGCATTTGGTTTGGAAAATAATAGTCCAAATAAATCCAAAATTTTACTTACCACTTTTTTTAAGCCTTATATTAGTCATAATGAAAACATAGAAAGTAAATAGTTAAAACCTAAAATGGATACTTGAATAAGTGGTAATGATTTCCTAAACGTGTATTTTTATTATTTAATTATTCACCTCCATAAATTATTACCACAATATTCTTATATAATAAACAAATTATTTTTCACATACTAATATTTTTTATGTTTTGTTTAATCTCTTCAAATTCCCACACTTTTTTCCAATGTGGTACGATGTTATTGTTCGTGTGTACAGTAGACTACCACCTCATGAACTGAGGTGGTTCTTTATTCAATTAGAACATTTCAATAATTATAATAATGATGGAAATATTGTTTATATATGACATTTATGATATTATTATTATTATGTAATTATTATATAACACATTCCTTCATACTTTCCATTTTATGGGAATATAATGACGTCTTTCATGTATAGGGTGGAATACCGCTTTTCAATGTGATGTGACTCATTTAGGAATTAAATGGAATGTATTAAGGATTGTTTTAATAAACATATGTGATATATATGAATAAAATATGATAAATAAATGATATTATATGTTATTTATTTTTATTTCCATAAATATGAAATTAATATGGAAAAAACGTTCATGCAATCATACCGCCAGTCATCTCTATAAATGGTGTACTTCATTTCTTATCACCATGTTTTATGGATTAAACTAATAAAATATATACTAAATATATGTATGTTATATAAAACATGTTTTTACTTCTGGATATGATAATATAATGATCGAATTAGTAGGAACAAAAAATAGCAAGTCAAAACATACATGAAAACCAAGTCAACTAACAACCAAAACGATAAAAAGAATGAATGATTATTAATAAAAAGGCATTAATATGTTATAAAAGGATCATATAAGATATCATAAATATTAATATGGTTTTGGAATAAGATAAAAACCATCTAAATCCATTATACATGATGTTGATGGGAATTAAACCAAAATGAGTGAACATGTAATGTATTCTGTCTCAATTTTTTTTCATTGATTGTTATTATGATGTTATAAACCATGTTTCATTTATATAGAATATATACTAACCCTTTGAGATTTATCAACATTAATTATTCATTAATTAAGTTATTTTTAGTTTCAATTTTCATTATTTCATATAAGGTTATTTGAACATCATGTTACCAAGTGGTAAATAAATTTTATAAATCTATTTATTTTTCATTGGGTTATATTCCATTATAATAGTCACTAATATTATATGATTATATGTATCATGACACTGAAATTATATTTATGAAATTCCAATTATTTTTTAGGGAATTAATATTCATTCACATAATTTCATCATTGAATAATTCATATATTAATGTTATGATCATTATAAGGGTTTATTTCACATTATCATACTAATAGAGATTATTAATTAATAAAATTCCATGAAATTAAATTATCTTATCATTGTTTAATAAAAAATTTAATTTTTTTTCTCTATATAGTTTTAATAATATTTTTCTTGTAATAGTTCTCTTTTTCACGTCATTAGTACTTAAATGTATTGATAATATTTTTTATTAAAATACGACATCATTTATCACTTCATTTGAAAATATGTATTCATAAAAAACTATGTTTTCTAAAAAAAATTATAATGTTTTATTTATCCTCTTCAAAATTATTTAATAAAATAAATTATTATCCATTTTATTAATAAGTCATTCAAAGCAATCTTCTTGTCAAAATCCATATAAGGAACCATTCTAATTGTTTTATAATTAAGAAAGATTAATTTTTCTACCATGTTAGAAATTACCGACAATAATTTCACTGATGAAAACATTTCAATTTTACAATTATTTTTTATATAAATTTAAAAGTAATTTATTTTAAAAATTAAAAAATAATTGAAAATTAAATTGATATTTTCCTCAAGAATATATTAAATAAATTTTTAGGGGAAATTGTATTCATCAATGAAAACAACCCTTATTCTTACACTAATGGGTATATGTCAGGTTAATACAATCCTAATTCTTCCTTTGTATATATTATGATTATTTTGACTATGGATTGTATTAACATTCACTTGTTTGAAACATATTAATTTTCATATACTTCACATTGTGTTATACACATTTTAGTGATGATAGAACATTAAATTTCCCCTATATATCATCATTTTTTATCATGGATATTATTATTTCGAAAAACATATAACAATTTTAACATTAAATTTTTTTATTTAAAAGATATTTGATTATTTGGGGAAATACTGGGAAACCAATTTTCCAAAATCAATACAGATATTTAATAAAGAAAATTGTTTATGAATTAAATCGATTATTAAATTTATGAGTAATGATTTATAAATTATAGACATGGGTTGGTGACCAGTAAATCCAAGCCCCATGTTTTAGCTATAATCATATACGATTAATTGCATTGATAGAACCATATAATTGTTTTTCACCCAATATTCATTAAACCATCTAGTGGTTATATCTTCATTATAATGGTTACATGTTTATATCAAACATGATGTCCAACAATTAAGCATTGACTTCATTCAGTACTCATTTCTTTTTAAACATGAGATTTTCACTATGAAAAAATATACATAGTCATTAAAATCTTAAGTATTGATTAAATGGAATGTGTGTTTAGTTATTTAAATTTCTAAAATTATTATTCCTTATCCAATTATTTAAATGATAAGTGTGTTCAGTTATTTACCTAGCTATATTAGGTTTTCCATATGAAGTTATTTAAAATGATTTTGGGTTTAATTATTTAATTATACTTATTTATTATTCATTATTAGTTTATTTATATCTCATCTATTTTTATTTATTTAACTTTACATATTGATTATTCTTATTGATATGTTATTTCATTCAATTTATTTTACCATTTCTAATCATGTGACCTCACCATCATTTTTTCCATTCCACAGTATTCCATGATGCGTACAAATATAGATATGAAAGCATATGGTTAATCTAATAGTGTTTTGGGATGAATTTTTTTTAATTTCACTATTCATTTGTAATAAAAGACCCATTATGTATCTAGTTTTCCAATACATCTAAACAGAGCAGTCCTTTGGGATATAAAACATGTATCCTATTCAATATAATATTGGTAAGATTTGACTATAGGTTGCTGGGGTTTGGGTCTTTGTAGATGGTATTATATTATATTTTGTAAAAACCTTGGGAACTATATTTATGAAAACATTAATTAGGTAATATATAACTTTGATATAATTTTTGGTTAATTTATTGAAGAATATCCAAATTTTTAGGTAAAATTGATATTATGTGGATCATCCTAATAATAAAAACATGTATATATACTACATGTGGGCATTGTTATAGAATAAATATACATAGGGGTAATTTCTTCAAAATATTGTTTTACGCATGACTCAATGGTAACTGGGTATAGGAAAACGATCCATACTACACACCTTATTTGACACTCCCTGGGGACATTCATTGGATAATTCACAATTTCATTACCAATAATTAAAGAGGATTCAAATAGATAATGAAAATTAATGACCTATTATAAACAATATACCAAGTAAAAAACTATGTATAAATAAAATAAATAAATTGTTTTTATGTTTTCTGATTCAAGAATTACGTTTTAGAAGAACTTTTATGTATGGTTTTTTAGGTATATGAATTATGGATCTTTTAAAGACAATGTTACATATTTTAATCCCATGTGTCTTATAAAAAATAAGAGTTATGAATACCATCATGGGTTATAATTTTAAGATTAATAATATGTATAAATACTTTAACATATCATTTAAGGTATTATGTGATGGAAGACTACAATGAGTAATGATGTTTGGTGGATATTTATGGAATATATATGTTTAGTATAAAAAATATCTGAAAAATAATTCCATTAATTTTAATGACCTAATATCAATTTTATTTATATTCTATAAGGTTTATATGATCATTAATGATATTATAATAATATTCAAATAATATTTTTACACATTGTGATAAAAAATTTGTTGCATAAAAAACTTATCAAAAATGGTATTTAATGAAAAATATATTTTTCAAATATTTTCATCCTACTTTTTTGAAACAATATAGATATTATATAACATTACTTTATAATAAGGATAAAATTTATTTCGGTTGACTACCTATAAGGACCCAACCGAAAAAATTAAATAATTAAGAGTTATATAAATAATTTAATGTTATTTTAACATTGAGGATATTTTCAGGTTTACAGTATTATATAATTACGCCATAAATCATACATAAAAACCAAAAAAACAAAGTGGGAACATCTGAATAGTATCCATTTTTTTTATAATCTACAACTATTAAAATAAATAATTATCTATTTTATGATTCTTTTAAAAAAATTAAACATGAGTTTTATAAAACCCCCCTCTCAAAAATAAGCCATTTGAAAAAAAATAAAAAACATAGGATGCACACAAAAAGCTCAGTAAGGGATATAAAAAAAGTAATCCATTTGATTAATGAAAAAATGATAACCCATTTAATGTTATTTGAGTGAATGAAAAAAAAATATTCACATGAATGACCTAAACAAAATTCTCAAAAAAATTATTAAAACCCATATGAAGTATTTAACACATCTTTATCTAACATAGAACCTCATATACGTAATCATTCAATTGGAATAACTGTATAGATGACTCCCTATATTATTATTACCAAATTAATTAGAGATCTATAGCAGGAATTACCCTTATTATTGCTATATCGGGGTAACCAATGAGCTATAATGGGGCTCCTCCCTCCGTATAAGCTATGACAGGCTAACCCATGACCTATAATGGGGCTCATCTTTTTATATAAGTTGTGTCTGGTTCACCTGTGAGCTATAATGTGGCTCAAAAAATATTATATGTTATATAAGGATCACTAGTTTCATATAATGATTTAGTTACATTTCCTGACTAAAACAAGTTCAGTATAAATCAATTTTGAAAAAAAAATCATTAATCCTACACGAAAACACATTACTATTAAAATACCATATTTTTATAAGAACTAATTTTCAATAAAAAAACACCGTTTTCCATGAAAACCTAATTTAAATATTAATATACCCAAAAATATAAAGATGTATTTACATTTAATGAAATATTAAATCTTTAAATGTAAAATGAAATAAAAATAATGTTCATAGAGGTGGAAAATTCCCTTTCCTTGTATTAGATAAGAATATAGAATTTTTTTTAATTTATTCTTTATAAAAACATGTCAAAATAATAATTTTTTTAAAAGCATTGAATGGAATTAAATTTATACATAACTGTCTGTTGTAATATTTTAATATCAATGTAAATAAATATTCTATATCACATCAATAATATTTTCATCAGGAAAAAGAATTGATAACTAAAAATTTAATCATTTAAAATTTCATATACCACGTTGAACTTTTATATCATAATATACATGAAATAATAAATTTATGAAAACATTTATCAGCATAATTAAAGGTAATATATGAATTAGATATGTCCTAGTAGCTGTATATACATATTATAATGGATTAAAGGTGAATAACATCAACAAATTCATCAGTTAATGGGGATTGAGATGAAATCTATTACCATGAGTCCAACACACCATGTACAAACATTACCCAATAGAATAATAAACTTATGTTAATTATCAAAATTCATGATATCATTTCTAATGTTTTTTAATCCTATTATATTACATTTTATCAGGAAATGAAATTTAATTTATTATTTATGCTCATGTTGGACAGTTTGATGATATTCAGTACCGGAGTCCGTAATTACATTAGTATGATTACAATTGTCAAGGTATTTATTAGTACATTATCACAAGAATAGTATTCCTGAAATAATATTCAATTTTAGAAATCAATTATACATTTAAATATAATCATTTAGGTATGGATATAAAAAATGAACAAATGTTATAATAATAGAGACGGTTGATAGTATATACACATGAGTATTGTTCCCATATTTCATTGACCATTAAAGAAAAAATTTAGCTGTTATTTTAAAATTACATAATTACCATAATATCATAAATATTATATTAATAATTTAAATATACTTATACATATCAGAAATTTTATATGGTGAAGCAAAATGAATCACATATTTTCATGGAGGGGATAGTTCACCCGTACAGACGAACGTCATTATCATTTTTATTTTAGAAGAAGATAAGAAATTAATTGATATATTGTTATCCTATAATGATAAATATGTCATTAATATCATGTTTAAACATTAATTACATCATTATAATCAGTCATTAGAGATGTTAATGGAAAATGAATTTCATCAGTTCATTGAGGTTCTAGTTTACATGTTTGCATGAACGATTATCTCTCTTCCCATTCGATGGAAGTGGGGGTAGATTTAGTTAATGATAATAACATGGTAACACCTCATTCAATTTTGGATACTGTATTTATATTTCCATCCTGGTGGAAGAATATTTTTTGAATGTGAATGAAGAAATAATATAGAAATACTTAATTAAAATGATACCTTTTTTAGGATGATCTCCATTGATTGACACATTAACACATATAAGGAGGTTGTTATGACTAAAATAATTCCAATAGAATTTGGTGAGAGATTCTAGGAATGGATTTGGGAATATCATGGCTAAACATAGTATTTTACATATAATGAATAAAGAATAATTGTTTCCCTTTTAAAAGATATGGGAGGGGAAATAATAGAAATCTTACACATAATAAATTAATATAAATTGATATTGTATTTAAAATGATATAAAATATAATTATTTAGATTACAGAAGGAAATTTTTTCTAATACCCTTCATACAGTGAAAATTATAGAAATTATTATCATTTTTATAATTATTATATTTTTAAGACCTCAATTAACTCTTTTAACTCTAGCATGATATCATGTAATTTACATGTTGAGGGTGAATATATTTACTATAACATGCCAAATGATCAATTAATGATTCATTAGTGATAATCCAAGACGTAGACCAAATAGTTGGGCTAAAAATATATTTTTTAAATTATATATCATTAAATAAAACATTTTAAATATTAGAAATACAATTAGTGTAAATTATTTCAGTTTTCAATATTTTAGATTTTACAAATATCATAATAATAAGATATCATCAAAAACATCCATTTAAAAATCCCTAAAATTTAATATTAATCCATTAAATTCATGGATGAAATTAATTTTACATAATTATATTTATTTTAACATTTTTAGTATCCTTTATTTGATTCTTCCAATAATTAAGAAATTGCACATCAGCCTGACCCCGGTTGGTGAGGACTCGGTACGTACATCCAAGAGTCTCGAGATAAAATTAAAGGGGAGGCATATATCTAGGTACTGTAGCAAGAAATGCTCGGTACTGCAGTAGCACAAACTATTCATCCATCAAGGCCATGGGCCATCCGTTTAGTCCTCGGGTCTTGTAAGGCTTTTGGGCCACCCAAGGCCTTCAAGCAAGTTGATTCTCAAGGAAATCATGACACCATAAGGCCTTCGTGTCATCCCATGGCCTTCAGGCCACCTGAAATGTAGATGTACCAGTCATAATACAAGGAACAATGCCTTAGTGGAGGATTTGAGGTAGGCACATTAACTAATGTAGAACTAACCAGAATTGGAAGAATCAGAGGGTAGTTTTGCCATCAGTACCGAGCATGTGTAGCTTTTTATAGGACAACCTTCTGACCAGCCCGACAATGGTGGAGTTCTGATATCATGACATATGATGGGGAGGAACAATTCGATGTTATCATGTCTGGGTGATTCCCTCTAAGACCTACGGGTCATGTAATTGTATATAATCCTCATGCCTTATAAGGGTTATACCTAACCCCTTGAATGGTGTATTATCAATATAATAAAAACGTGAAGGCCTTCTGCCCATACCGACTGACCTTCCATCAGTGAAGAAATTACTAAATCATCAATGTTTCATCATTTAAAATAATTATTTTTTATCTAAAAATTATAAATAAATTAC
Organism: Viscum album; assembly: GCA_963277665.1. NCBI lineage: Eukaryota > Viridiplantae > Streptophyta > Magnoliopsida > Santalales > Viscaceae > Viscum > Viscum album. Next base: position 1,603,718,351 of record OY728145.1, read on the forward strand.
CATGATTTAGGTAATAATTATTATTCTAATTAATATTTATATTCAAATATATCCTACATATAATTCCATATTAAAAATAATTAATTTTTTTAAAAAATGTCAACAAAAATTTATTTTCACTAAATATAACATTATAAATTTATTAATGCCCTCCAAGTGACTCAAAGTAGTCTAATAATAGACCAAAAGAAGATACTGGCTCTAATAAGCTAATTAAATAAAATTATAACATGTTTTTATGTAATTTTAAACATTTATAATATAATTTTATCTTTAATTTCCTGATTAACCATTATTCATGGTTAAACACATTATTAAAAATTTTACTATTCATAATGTCAAAAAATAAAAGGGGACTATTTGCGTAATTTTGATATCTTGATGATAAATATAGAATCAATTTTACTATATTAAAAATATATAATTGGTAACAATTAATTAAAAATTAAACTCATTGATGGAATAAAAAATGGTTTTATAAATTAAAATGTTCAAAATTTTACTTTGTTTTTATATCTGATTTCAATGTGAATTTAATTAAAATGACCTAAATTGTGTTAAATGATAAAAAGATGATCTTATTTTAATTTTAAACGAGTAAATAATATAATTTCACACTATAAATAAATTCGATGAAAATGTACTTTACAATTAAAATGCAGTATTATTCTTTATTCATCAAAAAATGAATCTTATCAAAGAAGACAAAAATTTTATCAAAAGTAAATTTTGATACTAATGTTTCAAATAATATGTTCATACAGTAATCAAGATTTTATAAAATCTAGAAAGACTATATTTTAAATGGGCTCTCCATCAAAAGGTGGTAAAAATACTTTTTTTGGGAAACATACTCAATGAAAGCATAAAATTGAATTTATTCTTATAAAATGCCAACACGAAAAATAATATGAATTATAAACATTAAATTTATTATATTTTATATTTTTGTCTTTATTATAATACAAAATTATTGATTTATTAATTTATTCTTATAAAACACAGTTGTTCATATTTAACTTTTTTTCAGAAAAACCATTATTTTTATTTAAAAGGGGGTTTAAATTCATTTATAATTACATTTCTCCTAATTAATTAATTATATATACATGTGTAAAGAATATTTTCAAAATTTAGTCAATATTGTTCATACCCTCCATTCTGATGGATAGATTATAAATGTACCATTTGAATAGAAATATTTAGATGTCCGCTTAAGATCGATGTGGCGTATCATGTACGCTACCAAATATATTATTTATTAATTTAAAAACAAGGGATGTTACATTATACCCCCACCCCACATTTTTCTAAATTTAATACTCACAAATTTATTTGGGGGTAAAAAACTATGGGTTTTACATTTCAAAATATCTTAATTTTAATCCCACATAGGAAATATAATTGTCAATGAAACTACTTATTTAAAATAATGAAAGGGAATATGAAGAACTCCTATGATAACACATAGGATGGTTCCATGTAGAGAAATATTTATATGGAAGAAGAAAAAATTTCAATTTACGATAGATAGTGATAGGTAACAAAACTAGTAAAATGATAATAATTACAAAACCAGAAATCTACGATGGGTTAAATTTTCATTGATATTATAGTATGAAATGTAAAAAAGGTAATATTCTTCATTCAAATTACTTTTACTAGTGTTGATAAATTTCATTAATAACTTAGAAAATATGAAAACATACTTAGATGATATATTTTAATTTTATAAGGCAAATTACATCTTCAAAATATTCTAATAATCATGATGTACATCCATAAGAATAACCATATTCATTAAAGTTCACATAAACCAAAATGGTTTTTAATATCATAAAACTGATTCCAAAATTTATAGGCATACTTTTAATATTGAAAATTCCTTACATATATATTACCCAAAAAAACAACTCATATAATGGTCCTTAATATCTTATTTTAACATATTTTAAAACCTACAAATGTGTTTCTAAAATATTAAAATTATTGTTTTCCCTTGAAAAATACTGGGCTATAATGATTTTCTATCACTTCACTAGATGTCTCAAATTCAATCATTATAGATGAAAAAGATTATTCTGAATCATTTTTTGGATCATAATGATTTCCCCCCTGTGTAAATAACTTTGGTCATATATTTTCTATATTTCTCAACTCCGTACAGGAAAAGCATTGTACTATAGACTGCATCCCACTTATCTGATTATTGGATAATTAAATAACATTCTCCTTGTAATCCTGAAACTTGTATCCAAACTATCAACATCGGAAGAAAATTACATATCCTAAAAATAAATTCCAATTTATGTATTTTACCAATCATTTAAAAAGTTTTAGGCTTAACTTTAGAAATCATTGCTGGTTGCATCTACATTTCATTCCACCTTGACAATTTCTTACTATTAACATATTATGACATTTAAGTTTCAATAAAATCCATTTCATCATTATTATCACTATTAAAATTCTTTATAAAATTTAAATTCTCTAGAGAAGAAATCTCTTCATATACTTGGTTACAACCTAGAGAGAAATAAATTAATATTAATGTTAATGTCCAAAATAAAATTTGAAACATTCCTGAACAATATTTGTGACGTTCACTTCATATTTTGTAATTGTATCATCTTCCTTTCTCTTTAATTTAAATAATTTTTGTCTCAATCCTCATTCGTACAACCTTATGGAAATATTTCTCCCAGAAAATAGTGTTAAATTCATCCAATTCCATGGAATCAAGAACATATTTGTCTCTATTATTTTTATCCAATGACCACCATCGATTATCTTCACCATCAAAAAATAGGTGGAATGATATTCCTTTTTTTATGAACATCCAATGACATAAAATATATTTTCTAGGTAATTTATCCATTCTTCATCTACCACGGGTTCAGATGATCTGTTGAATGATGGGGTGTGGCCTCTTAAAATGTTCCACTACTAGCATATTCCTCTATGGTTGATCTGAATGATCTCATTCCTGAACACCACAACCATTTATAACATATGTCAAAAAATAAATCATAGTAACAAACTATTCACAGAATATTCCAACAACTTCAAGAGTTTGATTAAAAATGTCGTTTTCCTATGGATTCCTTCCCATTATAATTTTCTTATATCTTTGTAGGAAACCATCTTGAAGAGACATTCATTATATGAAACAACAAGGTAATAATACAATTTTAAATTTTTTCAACATAAAAAATAAATTAAAATCATCTATGGTAATGAAATTAACACCATCCTAACATCTAAAGATTTCTAAACCATCCATTTATTCTAGTTATAAGGACATTTCCTTAAAACATTGCATAATCTTGAGTAATGTCAATAATTTAAATATTTTAAAACAAATAATGAAAAACATTATGATACTCTTCATGAAATTCTACATGAATTTTTCTAATCTTCTACTTATACATAATTCCATTGAACAACATTAAAAACCTGGGGTAAGAACAAAATCCTCTGTAAGGGACAAAAAAAAGGAAGAAAAACAACATTCTAAATAAATATACAAAATTATATTTTATGTTATTTTATTCAATAAAACAAAAAAATTTCACATGAATAACTCACATAATTTTTTCTCAAATAATATCATTAAAATAATTTAAAAAAATTCACACCCCTTTATGTAACATAGGAAATCATATACATAAATCCATTTCAAAACACATTCATTTGGAATAACTATATGGAAGACTACCAATATTTTTACTCCCAATGAATTAGAGATATATAATTGGGATAACTATTTTTATATTCTATATTACGGTCACCCTCGATCATTAATTGGTATCACCCATTCATATTGGCTATAACTAGCTCGCTCATCACCTATAATGGACCTCCACCCTTTATATAGTCTATGTCGATCCAACCCGAAAAAATTTAGGAGGATAAACCCTTCATATATGTTGTATCAAGCTCACCCAATTCATATAATTCTTAGGTACCATTTCATGAAAAAGACATTCATTTGTAAAATCATTTTTTAAAAACATTTTTAATCCCACATGAAATACACTTTCATATAAAAATTACATTTTCTCTTTATAACCAATTTTCAAACCTCAAAAACAATTTTCATTGAAAACCCCATTTTAAATAAAATAATAGCCAAAATGAGAAACATGTTTTCAAATTTAAGGAAATACGAAATCATACAATGTAATATAAAAATAAAATAATGGTCACAATGGCAAAAAATTCATTTTCATTTTATAGGATAATAATTAAACATTCTTTTTTTCGCTTGTATAATAGTTCTGTATAAAAACACGTAAAAATATTCGTTTTTGAATGATTTAAAGTGTAATTAATACTATATAAAATAATTTCTTTATAATAATTTTTATTCATATAAATAAATATGTAAAATAATATCAAGAACATTTACATGAAGAAAAGGATTTTATAATTAAATCGTTAAACATTAAAATTGTCACATACCACTTGACAATTTAAATCAAAATTTCAATGAAAGAATAAATTTACCAAAATATTTAATTACATGAGTATAGGTATGACAATGATATTAAATTTTATAGTAGATATATACAATTTATTAATGAATAAAGGTGCATAGTATCAAGAAATGAGTCAATGAAAAGAGAGTAAGATGAAAACTCTTACCATGAGTCTAACTCGTCATGTAAAATATTTATCGTTCTAAATAATAAACACAATTTAATTATTTAAAACTATGATATAAGTTATAATTTTTATTTTTCCATTTATATAACTTATTATAATTCTATATTAATTAATTATTTATTTAAGTTCACGTTGGAGGTTTTGACGATATTCGTTACAAGAGTCCAAAATTACATTGGTATGATGTTTATAGTCAAATTTTTCATTGGTCTATATAATATAGTATAATATTCGTAAAATAATAATAACATTTATACATAAATATAATTTTAAACAAAGTCATTTTTTATGGATATGAAAAATGATTAAACATTATAATAATAGAGACGACATTCCATACATACGCATGATTAACATTTCCAATTGTCATTGATCATTATGGATAGAATGTAATTATTATTTTATAATTTTATAATTATAATAATAATATAAATATCATTTTAATAATTTAAATATAGTTATATATATCACATATGTGATGTGGTGATTTAAAATGAATCACATTGCTTAGTGGATGTGATTGTTCAAACATATACACGAACGATGCTGTCATTTTTATGTCAATGGAAAGTAAGAAATTAATTGATATATTATTCTCCTATAATGTTAAATATGTAATTAATATAATATATAATCATTACATACATTATTAAATGTATTCTTGAGATACGGTAATGTAAAATGAATTATCATGGTTCGTGAAGTAGATAGTTCACACATACACATGAACGATTAATTACATTCCCATTTGATGGAATTATGTATTATTTTAAGAGATAGTGTTAAAAAATAACATCTATGTATATTTATTTTAATATATTTTATATTTATTTTTGTGGAATAATATTTTATGAATGTTCAAGAAGGAATAAATTTAAAAAAAATAATTAAAAATGATATAGCTTCTTTATATGATGTATTTTGATTAACACCTTAACATCTCTATTGTGGATTTTTTGAATAAACTAATGCCTATTTAATTTGTGGAGGGATTATAGGAAGGTATTTGGTTTGATATTTTCATATCTAAAAATGTTTTTCATATTTTTAGAATAGAGAATAATGATTTCCATTTTATAGGAGAGGAGAGGGGAACTCATGGAAATTATTAAAATATTAACTTAATATAACTAATTATTTCATAAAATACAGATCCAAATTGAATTTGTCATAATATATGAGGATTTTTTGTCAAATAAAATTCATACAATCAAATTTAGATGTGTTTTTATGGTTTTTTAATCATTATCTATTTGTTTTATTCTTTAATTCACCCTTTAAACTATTTCCATGATATCATTTAATTTACACTTCGAGGGTAAATATAATTAAAATAACATTACATAGGATCAATAAATGATTCATTTAAGATATTTAAATACATATACCAACTATTTGGATGAATATTATATTTTTATATATTCTATATCATTTAATAAAATATTTTATAGATTAAAAAAATCAATTTTATCAATTTTGACACTATTAGATATTTGAATTTTTAAAAATATAATAAAGTAGTTATATCATCGAATAAAATATGTTTAACCATCCCTAACATGTTTAAGTAATCAAAAAAACTTTTTTAGTGAATTAATTATATCTAATTACTATAATTTTAACATTTTTAATATCAATTATTTGATTCTTCCATTAATCAATAAATTACTGCATCACTATAGTGTAACCATTAATGTTAATTATTTATTACATAAAAATAATAAACTAGTTACCATTATATATGTAATACGTTTATCTTTATAAAGAAATATTTATTTTTGAAGGTATTTTCCTATATAATATCATATTAAGAATAATTTACGTATTAAGAACAAAAGGATATAAATATTTACTCCTCATTGAATCTAATATTATAAAGGAATTAAAGTTAACCAAGTGGCTCTATGAAATCCTAAAACTGACCCATGTATTCTTTTGGTTGTGACACACTCATCCCATATAGTTAACAAATGCTTAGTTTAATTTTATATTTTATGATATAATTTTTAACTTTAATTACTTGATTTACACTTAACTCTTGTCAAAAAAATTAATACAAATGTTACTATTTATAATTCCCATGAAAAAGATTCTATTTATATAATTTATTCATTCTCGTTCAAAATATGGGATCTATTTTTCCAATTTCTATAAATTTAATGGTTATAAATTAATTAAAAATCAATCATGTTTATGGAATAACAAAATCGATTTTTAGAGTAAAACGTTCAAATGTTCCCAGAATTTTAATATCAAATTTCAATAAAAAATTGATTCCAATGACCAAAATTATGTTAACTAATTTAAAAAATGTTATAATTATACTTTATAAAAATTAAAATATATAATTTATCTCCATAAATAATGTTTATGAAAAATTACTTTTGAATTAAAATGCAGTATTTTTTATGTAATAATTAAAAAAAGAATTTTCTTTAGAAAATACAAAAAACTCATCCAATGTTAATTTTGATACTAAAAAATTCTTATAAAAAGTTTTTTATTTCAAATATAATTTATTAATTTAAGAAAAAATTTATTTAAAATGGTTCCTCCATCAAAACAAGTTAAAAAATGATAATTTTAAATACATTTTTATACACAAAAATGAATTTGTTATTATATCATGTATCAATTACATATAAGATTATTTATAATAATTAAATTGAATATATTATATATATTTTACAACAATATAATCCAAAAGGATGATTTATCTATTTCTTTTCATAGAAAAAAATTATTCACATTTAAATTGTTTTTTTAGAAAAACATTTCATTTTTTTAAAAAAGGGTTTATCAATGATTTAAAATTAATTGGACAGAATACAATTGTTTATAAATACATGTTTAAACCATATTATCATAATTCAATCAATACTATTCATACTCGTTATTCTAATGGCTAGTTTATAAAGATGACATTTATATAATATAATTTAGATGTTCACTTAAGATTGATATGCCTTATCTTTTACACAACCAAACATTGTATATCATTATTTAAAAACATAAGATGTTACACTACCCATCATATCTCACAATGCAGTATGTCATAAACCCACAACTATATAAATATAAGGGTTTAACTCCAACCACTGACCTACATAATTTCCGATTTAATATGTCAATTTTAGTTATACAATTATAATAATAAATATTAATGATGAATCAATAGTAATACATTTAAGGATTATATATTAATTTATTAATTTTATTGGTTTTTTAAAATGGTTTTAGAGATACATAAATATTATTCATAAATATCTTATGATCAATTAAAAGTGAGTTTTAGTACTTTAGGAATAAAAAATCATTTTTGGGTATTTATTTCAAGCAATAAATGATGATTTGGAAATTGATAAAAGAAAAACAAAAAAAATTGTTCTCATGAAAAAACATTAATCATTTAATTATAATTAAAAATATTATTAGGATGTAAAATAATTACTCATCGTTAGTAAAATTACCTTAAAAGAAAATGTTATACAAATAGTGTAGTTTTTGTAGAAAATATATTCTCCTTGAATCATCACAAAATTTTGTCATTGAGGCACACCACATTCCATTGATCATTAATTTGTTTATTTTCAATGAAATCAATTACTCACTCTAAATATTTACAGGTTTCATCCATATCCATATATCGATGTTTCATCAATGTTACCAAATTAGAATCGATGTTATGTGTTATTCAATGTGATAGTTGTACTCTTCATTCTATCTTATAAAGATGATATTTTATTAACCATTTTATCGTGTGGATTTTACAATAGTTATATTTTCAACTATTAGACATTCTATTACAATTATAATGTCAATATTTTGGAGACGTGATTTTTTTATATTGGGGAGAATGCACCACTATGAAATTATAATAAATAATATTTTATTTAAAATAGTATATTTATAATACATACATTACATACATTTTAAATACTTTATAATAGAATTATATGTATTACAACATATAACAAAACCATTAATGGACCGTAGAGGTATAATGTCTTTATAAACTGGGAAACATACACTACTCGTTCATAATAAATATCACGCAAGAGCGATGATATCATTTCTATTACTGTGTAATTGTATTCAAGTGTATAGTGTATAATATTTCATATTAAATATCACATTATAAAATTAATATATAGTAATTTATTCCATAATTATACTAATCAATGTATATTGGTGATAAAAAAAGACTACACCATGGCATGGAGACAATTTTTCCTACATACGCAAGCGTGGTGATTTCGTTTCTCATAGAATGGATAAATGGTGAACTAGGGTTGTTCCATATTGATAATAACATATCAGTATATTATTGATACTTCTATTATTAATTTATAATGAAACAACTAATTAATAGAATGTATAAGAAGATATAAGTTTGAAAGAATCGGTAGAATATATTATCTCTTCCTCAAAGTGCCCCCTTAAAATTCCTCGTAGGGCACTAGAGTTAGACATTTGAGAATACCAACATCTCTATAATGTAAATAGAGTGTTTTAAAAGTGGAATTGGTAGGGTCTGGCCGAGCATGAAGGCTAAAAATTGAATGAAGAGGAGAGGGAAGGGGGTTCCCTATTATAAGAGAAGAGAGGGTCACTTTGGGAAACCTCAAAATTATTAATTAATAACAGAAACCAAACCCCTATAAAAACCTCCAAAATGACACAACATCAAAGATGAGATGTGAAAGGGTTGTAATATCATTAACCAATAAAATTTAGACATGTTTTGATTTTATTTTAAACATTATCATTTTTATTTATCCTTATATAATCAATTTAATTTTATTTATGGTAATAATGTTATAAATTTTAAATGGTTATAAATATTTACATATGTGTTGTTAATTGTAAATAATTGTATATATAATGAAATGTTATACCATATAAATTTTAATTTGTAATTTTAAAATATATATGTGATTTTTAAACTATTTACAAAAATGTTAATTTCATAAAATATCAATAGTGTCAATTTTGACAAAATTCATTTATTTGAATTTAAATATAATCCGAAAAGAAGATATTTTAGAAACAACGTATTTAATAGATTCTTAACAAGTCATATGCTTCTAGAAAATTCTTGGAGAACATTAATTATATCATTTATTATTTATTTTAATAAATTTAAAACCATTTATTTGATATTTCTCTTGAAAAAATAAATACTACATCATTTGTGTATAATTATTTAATATACATATTTTTTTGCATAAAAATTATAAATTAAATACTATAAGGAATATAAATTTAATTTTTTCATAAAAATACTTTTGCTCTATTTTATCTTTTAAAAAAACTTTTAAAATGTTATATTTATTAAATTATGAACACGACCATTTTGACGTTATTTAAAATAAAAAAATAAGTGTCATAATAAATTTTATAAGGCTCCAAATGGTTCACATGTCGACCGGTGGATGCATATGGTTTATATATACTCGACCAATAAGGACTTTCGATGTGATTTTTCCTTTTAATGGGTATTATTATTTTAATACAAACTATATTATTGATTTTTTTAATAAATAAATAATTTTTTCATCATAAATTTATAAGCCATTAAAGTAATTATATATTTCATAAAAATTACAAATAAATTACCATAATAATGAAAAACATATTATATATCATATGAGTATTTATAATCGTATATATATTCTGTATATGCTTCTATTAAAAAAAATTTAATATTAAAGTTTGTGTGAGACAAATTTCACTTTCCTTTAAATAAAATAAATTAATTGTCACAATATCATCCAAATGGGGTCCAATAGATACCATTTAGACACATGTTTGTTTTTGGACGAAATAAAATCATCCAATTATATTAAGACAAGTGTTTGGGTAATTTTATAATATTATTTTTACCCTTAATTAACTGATGTACCTTTAACTATGTTAAATATAATTTACCACAGTTACTATTCATAATTCCCAAAAAATAAAAGTATCATATTAACATAATTTTGACCTAATTATTCCAAATATATAATAAATGTTTATAAATTAAAGACACATAAGTTGAAGAAATTTAATTTAAAATTATTCATGTTGTAGAAAAAATGGTTTTTTTATTAAAACATTGCAAAAGATTGAAATGATTTTACCTATGAATTCATTGTAAAATTAATGATAATGGCACAAATTATATTAAATAGTAGAAAAAATATTATATTTATAATTTAAAACCATTAAATATTATAATTTAACCATATAAATTATCTTGATGAAAAGGTTTTTTTAATTAAAATTTAGTATATTTTTACTATTCATCAAATTATGAAGTTTATAAGAAAAATATAATAATTTTAACCAAAGTAAATTTTTATTTCCCACTTACAATAAAAAGGTTTACATTTTAATATTAAAATTATTAATATGCCTAAAATCATAAATTAAAATGGGATTTCCATTAAAAGGTGGAAAAAAATCTTTTAATATCTATTTGATGAATATCAAAAATATCATTTTAATTATATAACATACATATCTTATTAATTTAATTCACTCAAATAACAAATATGGAATATAATTTATTTACATTTATAATATATTTTTAAAAGTTAGTTATATATATTCTTGCTAACATAATAGATAGGTTATAATAGAAATTTTACATTAAGGGCCTCTCATAGATTGTTAAAACTGACGATTCTGTGTAAAACAAGCTAATGAAGAATAAAAGTTATTTTAATATTTCATAAAACACATTTTCATTACAATATGACTCCCAAAAACTGATTTATAAAGGAATATGTAATCATGAGACTTTAAAATATATTAATATTTTAAAATAAATTCAATATAAGATATAGCTTGCAGTGAATGATACATTGATTTAGCTTGCGTTTCAATCAACAAAGACTTTATTCGATGTATTGCATTTCAATAAAGACCATGTTTTACCGAATACTGTTAATATTATTATTTAAAATGGAAATTATCACATAGCCATTAAATTTTCTATTATTAGTGATGTTAATAGACTTATGAAAATATATTTTTGAATTCATTTGTTTCAAATATATTTAGAAATGAATAGTGACACTGTTTGGATAAAAAGGTAATGTTTTTATTATGAAAAAAAGTGTTTTATCCTAACAAATAAAATTTACTACTTTTAGTGGATGATATTGATGAAAATTAAATATTATTTATTAAATAAAATGTTTTTAAATTCATCCACTAGTGGTAAAAAATAAAATAATAATAATTCAGTTTTTGTATGAAAATATGTATTTTTTCAAGGAATTTTTGCATCATTTTAATAGATAAATTTCGTTAAAACAAAATTTTGGCAGTTTTATATATTCATTTTGAAAAAATGTAAATAATACAATTAAAATTTTCTTATGGTGATATTTTTAATATAAATATCATATTTATTAATAGTGGAAAATGATATATTTTAATTGAAAATAGGCATTCCATCAAAATTATTTATAATATTGAATTTCATTTCTTGTCACAATAAATATCACTCTAAAAACTCGCTTTCTCATCTCGTGAGTGATAATAATTGTAAATTAATTTATGAAACATATGATATTTTGATTTTAAAAAAATGATTACTTATTTCAAATATAAATAATTTCTGATATCTAGAATGTCTACATAATGTTTTTACCAAAGTGATTAGTGGAAGAAATTAAAATTATTTTCATTGATTAAAATAAAAAACAAGTTGACCGAGTGACTAAACATTACATATAAGGGTTCTATTGAGATATAAATTTGTACAACACAATGTGGATGAGTATATTTAGACATTATTTCATACATTTTTATTTTTGGAACACTATTCGATCTATTTTACATCAGTAAAATGTGGGTGTAATTCCCTCTTTAAAACATTTATATCTTTTCCACTCACCCCACATAAAAAAGACCTTCCCATCTTCCTTTTTATTGTGCCTCTCAAACAACTTTCTTCTGAAAATGACTGAAAAAAATCACTCCTCAACTTCCCTCCCTTAACAATATAATCTTTATATAAGGTATATATTCAATTAATAATAGAATTAGCATAAACCAAAGGAACATACATGAACAATATATATTGTTTTTTAAAGAGTTTTGTATTTTATATCCATCTCTAAATACATAAATTTTTTTCATATCATGAATAAATAATAACGGTAGTATTTTAAATATTATTATATTTTATAAAGTAATTTTTTGTCTCCAAAAAGTCACACATGTCCATAAAATGGGTTATGCAATCATCATTCGTGTGTACGACAGAAAACGGTTTTTTGAAATAATATCGGATTATATTCCATTACCAACAATAAATTTTAGGAATAATGGTGTAAATAATATTTATATATTATATTTATGATATGTATTAGTAATTTTTATTTATTTAATTATTATATAGATAATTCCTTCACACTTTTCCTTTTGTGGGAATATAATAACGTCGTTTGTGTGTACAAAGAACAACATCCTCATAGAGGGATGTGATTCGTTCACAATTAACATTGAATGTATTAAAGATGGAATTAATGAAAATATGTGAAATATATAATTCAAATTTAATAATTGAAATATAATATATATATCATTTACTCAATATAGAAAAAAATGGAAACAACATTCTTTTGTATATATGGCATACCGTCTCCAGAATATTGTATCTCATTTCCCATAACCAAATATTATGGATTACTATAATTAAAAAATTAATGAATATATATTATGTTTAAATCTTTTTTTAAATTCTGTTGATGATTAAATTGATATAAAATTGATATTAAAAAATATAACCAGCCAAAACATACTGAAAATAAGCAATTAACACTCGGAATGTTGAGACTAATATTAATAATGGGGTAATAATATATTATAAAAGGGATGATATATGATATCATTAATATTAATATAAATAAATATGTAGTTAATAACATTTTTGAAACCATTATATAGGCGTTTAAATGGTGTTCAATGATATGGGAGTGTAAGGTTAGTTTTCTCATCTAAACTTCACTTCATTTAAAATATTATATTGTTATCCAGCTAGTTTATTTTATATGATGTATATACTGACCCAATGACATTCAATTACATGGATAAATTATTATTCATGTTATTTTTTTTACATTTTAATTCTTTAATCTAAGGTTATTTCAACAAAATGTTACAAGGTGGTAAATAATTTTCATAACTGAACTTCTTTTCATTTGGTTATATTACTTCCTTATTGTCATTAATATTTTATGTTTATGTGTATAGTTATGTTACTATACATTTATTAATTTCAACTTTTTTATGTGGATTTACATTTAATACACACAATAAATTTGTTGATTAATTCTCACATCAAATTTATGACTATTTTAAGGGTTTATTTCACAATTTCATTCTAATCATGACTCTATATTCTTGAAATCACATTAAATTAAATTAAATTATAATATATTACTAAAATATTCATTCTATTCTCATATGGTTATTAGTGATATTATTGATGTGATAGTACCATTTTTTCACTTTTTAGAACATGAAAGTGTTGTGAAATTGGTGTAATAGAATCCGATTTCATTTCTCTATTCAGCCAATAATACATTTTCATAAGAAATGATATTTTACAAAAAAATAAACATGCTTACATTGGCATTTTCAAAATGATATATATAAATTAATTTTTAACAATTTTTTATTTTTTAAAAATTATTTCCAAGGAATCATCTAGTCTCACTCAAAATAAGACAGATGTCTAGCCTTTTATTCAGAAAAATGAATTTTATTTTTTACCTTTTACTAAATTACCGACCTTCATTTAATTGATTCTTATTTTGAAATATTAAAAATACATTATTAACAACAATTTAATCCAAATTGACTTTCAATGAAACGGATTTTCATTTTTTCATAATGAAAATTATTTTTTCCAAGAGATTCTTTTTAAAAATATTGTTATATTATTTAAATATATAAATGATAATAACCCTTATTCTTACTCCAATGTTTATAAATTTTATTGATTCCATACTGATTATTCATCTATATGGCTTATGAATACTCTGAACAATGATATTATTGAAATTCACATCCTCAAATCATTATTTTTTCATTAAGTTCCCCTTGATTTATTAACATTCCAGTGATCATTGAGTATTAAATTTACCAAAAATATCAGCATTATTTATCATGGATATGATTTTTTCAAAAATTGTATACCAATTTTATTTATGGTTTTTACATTGAAAATTATTTGATTAAATGGAGAAATATTGATGAATCCATATTCATTACTCAATAAAGATATTTTATGTTGGACATTGTTTATTAATAAAATAAATTATTATATATAAGATGATTTATTTGGAAATGGAATACATGTCTTGAAGAATGGTAAATACAATCCCCTCGAATCATTAGTATTTTCAAGGTGTTAATAATTATGAAACCCTCATCGAATGGGGTTTACCCATTATGTTTTAAACCATATAAATGATACATAATGGTGGTAAAGGTATCGTGTGCATATGAAAAATAAAATCCAATTACTAATCATTTCCATAATTCAGTATTCAGTTATTATTATCTGTGATATTTTCACTTTTATAGAATCGGTGGATTCATTTAATTCTACGTTATTGACATAATGGAAAGTGTGTTCATTTAATTACCCTCCCATATGATTATGACTTATCTATTTGATTAAATGGAAAATGTGTTTAGTTATTTACATTATCATATTGACTATGCATTATCTATTTATTTAAATGGCATTTGTGTTAATTTAAATACTTTTAACAATTTATTGTTCCTCATATAGATATTTAAATGGAATGTATGTTTAGTTTTTTCTCTTACTATATTTATTATGATCATTTATTCATTGTTTATGTTGATTTATTTAAACCTTTATAAACATTTGAGTACACCCTTATATTTTTCACATACCCTGGATTCCTTTAAGTATACCAAGATTTATATGAGTTGATATTCTAAATGGAATAACTTTTTTATATTGATAAAAATTATTTTGTAGTTTTTTAATTAATTTTTAATACAAAACTCATTTATGTATCTAGTTAACCATGAATACTAAACAGATAGGTCATTTGGGATCTGATTATTGAATTTATTCCAATTTAAGGGTTGTTGGAACTATCGATGGCTAATGTGATTGGTTTGTTACATCCAAAATGTTGTGTAACAATGATTGATAGCTTTATAAAATGACCAATTATCCTTCAATTGAAATACAACTCTGTTAATAGATGAGTAGTGGATATGTATATAATATAAAATATTTATCTCTCAATTAATTATTTACAGGGAAATGGTTTTCATGGTTTATTATTATATCTCAAGGGATGAATATAAATGCAGGAAATTTATTCAAAACACTATATATGAGTAATAAAAATTGAACATGGAGTGGAAATATTTTCAGGAACCCTTCTTCCAAAAACATTCTTCATGTGCAATGGGTGGATATGGAGAGACAATTCTTGAGTCTGATAAAAATGTAAGATAAAAATGTTTCAAAATAGGAATTAAAATTTACAATTTATGTGAGGGATAGTATGAAATTTGTAAATATTCCAAAAGTAATGATTTATTATTTGACTATTAGTCATAGTAATTCCCATCGAAGGTATCTGTTCTCCCAAAAATTCTGAGCATATGATGACATAATATCACTTTCTATCATGATAGAGAAATGATTTATAAATATTAATAAATTTCAACAAAATAAATATAATATGATGGGTTTTGAGCATATATGAAATGGAATTGCGTAAAAAAAGTGTAACTGAAGGGTATATTTTCAATCTTATTATAAATGTGTAAAGAAATGTTGTGGACCATTCTTATTGGGAATCAGAGTTCTAAACAAGTTTAGGGAAAATACCTACATTATCATTATTGTAAGTGTATTAAATTAGATTCCAATGTGAGGTGATTCAATTTCAAGGTGTGAAAATGAAAATTACATTCCTATGTGTCATGGTAGTTTTCCCTAGAAAATGGCAAGGATGCAAGAAAAATAATTTCTGATCACAATGGTATTGTTTTAAGCCCATTATGAGGTTGTGTAGGGAATTTTAAGCATTTCCACAATTTTAAAAAATGTTTTATTTGATTTTTTATCATTTAACTCTTTTATGTATTTAATATTTTTCATAAAAAATATATATTTCCCTAGCACATTAATGAGGTATTTATCAGAAAAGACTCATATTGGATGTTCAATACATCAAGGATGGGTCAGTAAGATCAAATTATGACACATAAGTGTTCCCTATTTACTTAAATATTTATTATACATATGGATGATTTTTATATAGTTGTTAGTTTGAATCAGACATCAAAATATAGTGAAAAACGTTATTATGAAGAGAAGGAATATATGATTTGTGATGATGACATGGAATTCCATATCTTTAGATGAGAGACATTATAATATTATTCTTTTATATATCCACCCCCATTATGTGCCAACGAGCTTGTACCCTAGGTGTACAAGCTTCTACATGGCATCCAAAAGCCCCTGGAACAAATCTTGGCATGAGCGATCTCTTGGGTACTGTAGCAGGGTACTGTAGTAGTACTGTTGCAGCGGCGAAACTATAGCAGTGACAAACTATAGCGGTAGAGGGACTGTAGCAGGTACTGTAGTATTGGCGGTACTGTAGCTGTTACTCTAGCCGCACAGTTCACTGAGGGGTCCTTTGGGCCAAAAAATTTGCTTCCAAGCCCTATATTTAGGCCACATAACCTTTGGCCTTCATGCTATGTAATGGGACAACCTCTCCCTAGTCTAAAGAGGTCATTTCTTTAAATAATAAATTGATGCTTCAGCCCCAACCATTAGAAAAAATCCACCCCCATTATGTCATCAGAATAATGTCTTCAGTGATAAATAGTAGAAAAATAAATTGATAGAGAATGTATTATTATAATTGATTATTCACCATCTATATAATAATAATTTTAAGAATATTTGTTGCGAAATTAACTAAATATCCACTAGAGTGTGATGTTGAATTTTCCATTGATTTAATCCCTTATACAATACCAATATCATGGACACCATATATTATATCCATTGATGAATTAGTGGATCAGAAAAAAAAATCTTAGGGATTTTGGTGATAAGGGATTTATATTCCCTAATGTTCCAATACAGGTAGCCCCAATTCCTTTTATAAAAAATATTGACATATGTGTGAGGTTATGTATTTATTATAGGGAAAAAAATTACAATAACGTAATGAAAAATTATTCTCTACCTAGTATTGATGACTTATTTTTTTAATTTCATGTAGATAAATAATTTTTAAGGATTGGTCTTCATTTTTGGTATCATCAATTATGAGTAAATATGGATGACATTCTAACAAAAACATTTTGAATGTGGTTTAGAAATTAATTGTTCATAGTAATTCCATTTTGATTGAATAATTCACCCTATATCATCATGGATATAATGAATATATAATTCCAGATATATCTTGATATAATATTTTTTCCATTTATGGATTATATCTTGTTAAAATATAAGAGCTATTATGACCATGAGAATCACTTCATAATAATTCAATAGAAACATAGAATTATTGAGTGATATGGGATATTTAAAATGTGTGAATTACGGATACAAATGTTTCTCCTTCTTTTCCATATTTCCTCCAAGGATGTAACCTTTATTATTCTTGAGAAGACAAGGGATATCACAAAATATCATACAACAACACATATAACTGAGGTTTATAGTTGCATTGGATTTTCATGTTTCTATCAATGATTTATTTTTGACTTTTCTTGTTTTTATAACGGCTTATCAAATATTACTCCTCAAGGGGTTGTGTTTTTTGGAAAAATTATAATGAACATTTTTTTTAACAATTGAATATGAGATTGGTGAAAAGCCCAATTTTTACTCTTCCATCAAGAAATGATGGCTTTTTTTAATATAGTGATTCATCAAATAAGGGAATTGGTTATGTCCTAATTTAAAATGATAAAGATATTATCCATGCATAAGTGTAGTTAAATATTCATTACCAAAACTATCCATCCAATTATCTTGATTTGGTAGTTGTAATATTGTCATAGAAGTCATGGATACATTATCTCCATAGTGAAATGTTTGATATATATACATATCATAAGTTTATGAAATACTTATTTCAATGAAAGGCCTCAACTTGAGTAAAATGATATGTGTTGAGATACTATAGGGATATAATTTCTCAATACACCACCACCTAGTGATGGAAAATATGTTTGTAGATGAATTAACCCGAAAAAATATGGATTTATGTCCAAATGTGGATTGATTGGTACATTGTGTTCATGTATTTATTAATGTTCGATATTGACATCATTAATTTAGAGGATACATCACTCCTATTTCAAATGATATCAAACTGATATTTTTTAAAGATGATAAAAAAATATCTTTTTAGTGATGAGATCATTCTAAAGGTGATTAAGGTAATGAATGAGATTGAATTGGTAGACTTGATTTGTGAAAATAGTTTTATAAATTTTTAATGATACTATGTATCCCATACATTGATGATATAATGATGAAATTTTTGGATCACACCCATTTTTCGAATATAACTATGGAAACTAGTAGATAAAATATATAATTTGGTTTTAAGGAACATTTTTATGGGGTAATATAAATCATGAATTTTATTGTCATACATAATGATGTTCGGTTTTAAAACATTTGAAGGATGAAAGAAAAAATCCTATAAGATTTAGGCAATATTTTATAATTCCAGTGTGTAAATGTGGTGTCATTACCAAGAACATTTTCATTGTATTACGAATGAATAATATAAAAGTTATTAAATATAGGTTATTGTTTAATGCCTCAAATAACCTATAAATTTACTATTTATAAGATATTTTTTTAATTGGATATCCTTACATCAATCTATATTAATAAATTTGTAATAAATTATAGATAACCACTATCAAATGTGTATGTTCAAGATTGATAATTTTTATAAAACATTATGAAGAGCCTACATAAGTCTCTTGATACTAAACTTTATTTGAGAACAACATATCACCCAAAAACATATAGAATGATAAAAATGGATGTTCAATCATTATAACAAATAAATTAGTCATCCTCTTTGGACATTCAATTTATGTGGGTATATTATATAGTTTTGGTAGAGTTCAAATATATCAGTAGATTCTATTCAAGAATAATATAGAGCATTAATAATAATTATATTGTTGGTGATTTTTTACTCCAACATGTTTGTATGAAGTTTGTTAATGAAATATTATTGTCTTTTAGAATTTGGAGGGTACAATAACCATGGTAAATAATATCTAAACCCATATCAAACCATCTAAAATCATGATGAATTTATTTACTAATAATTTAAATAAATATTTTGAATTTCAATTAGTATATCATATTTTCTTGAAATAATATTCATAGAAGGGTGTTATATGGAATTTAAATAAAGGGGAGACAAATTCCCATGAATATAGAACATTTTTAAATAATTGAATTATTCATAGCTATGTATTAACTTCTAAAAATTCCATCAAGTCTCTATAAATCGAATGATGTTCCCCAAATATCCATGTTAATGAAGTTCATGCAAGTCCAAATGCATGTGCTCGCCTTTATTGATATATAATTTGAACCAGATCCATTTTATAGTGAGGTTCTTCTTAATAATTTTCCCACTAGGAAATAAGTATTGAAGAATCTGATAAATCTATTATGTAAAGTTACTTTGGAAAAATCCTAATATAGAAGACGTGAAATGAGAACCTAAAGAGATTATAAAGAAGAACTACCTAAATATATTCTTGAGCTAACACTATAGAACATATTTGGATAAAAATATTATAGGAGGGATGAATGTAAATCCCATATAATTTTTGATAGAGTTTTTTTAAATAAATTCAATATCTCCAATATCGTGGGACACACCTGATTCCAGGTTGAAATGAATCATAAAATAGCATATAATTATATTTTAGTCATTTAGTTGTTGGGTGTGAATAAAACAACCTAAATTATTAATATATACATCGTTTACACATGTATAAAATTAATTAAATTATTATATATTGATTTGATATAAAACAATAATCAATTGAAAAAAATAAATGTTTTAGTAAAAAGTATACTTTTTTTAAAAAAATGAATTATTATGGTTTGTGAACATACCGAAATAGTAACATTTGAATCTTTTAGTAATATTATAAATAAAAAATTAATCTCAGTTTTCAAATCAACATCTTAAAATTATCTTATAGTGTATTCTGGGGTATTTTCTTAAAATATAAAAAAATTTATGAACTGTGAAAAATAATAGGTTTTATGGATAAAATACATTTAATTTAATGAATTGTGAAATTTATTTTTATTTAATAAATTTAAAATTAAAATTTATTGAATTTTTTTATATTATATGCAATAAAGTTAATTTTAATAAAATTCATTTTGATTTGTAATATTAAAACCTCATATACTTAGCGGACTTTTCACATTGGGTAATAGCTTTTTCATCAAATCTACAGGTTTAATGGGCTCTGTTTTTGAAATAATAATAAATAATAATATATAGTAAGGTCAAAATATTTTTTGGTCATAATTAATATTAATAACAATAATCATTAATTTCTGTGATTAAAGTTAAAATAGGATTATGATGGTGTTACACTAAAAATAAAGTAGTTAAAATGAACTCTAAATTTTTTCAATTCAAATTTTATCGGATTTTTTATCTCATATCATAAATGGTTAGGGAATTATCAATTTAGGATCCTTTTGTGAGTGAAAAATCTTGGTGTCACTTTATCTTTTCAAAAAATCTAACTGTGTCCTCTCCCGCACTTAAAAATGGCCACCCATCTCTGTACCTCTTCATGCATTCAAATAAATTTGGTTTGGAAAAAAAATATAAAAAAATATTTCTTAAATAGATATCAAAATTAAAGAATTATTATATTGTTTATGTAATACTATTATAATGAATTTAAGAATAATCCTAAGGAGGCTCACTGAAGAAGATGTAAAATTATTAAACCTACATTTTTGTATTATTTATTCCTAAAAATACATAAAATAAAATTCAAATATAATAAAATAATATCACTAGAATCTTTTATATATTTGAATGTTATTATTTTATTCAATTTCAAATATCCATTTACCTTCCCATAAATTGAAAAATAAAAGTACTCTCTCGGATAAAAAAGACTACTGCCTTGCGAACCGATGTAACTAATTTTACATCACCGCCTATGATGGATGAGTTTAATGATTTGATAAAATATGTATATGGTATTTATGAAATAAATATTTTTATATAATTTTTTATATCACATACACCTTCTTAAATTCAAATATGTTGGAAAATAACAATATCTCTTGTGTGTTTGTGTGGACTACTCTTGGAACCATAAACTTCTATGCATGATTTGGAGTATGGTTTGTGTTTGTTGTCAATCCTTGGTGGATGTTCAGAATGTGTACCATCAAATAGATCACACAGTTCAAGCAGAAAACATTATTGAAGGATAGGAAACATGGGCGCCATATGTTTTTCAAGATCAGAACATGGGAAAATGGAAAAGGGATAAGGGTCGCGCCAGTTTTGGGCTGCTTGCGCAAGTGACCTACGCGTCATGAAGAGACTAGGACGCCGATGGCTAAGAAGATTGGAAACATGCACGTCTAGTTTTTTTCAAGATTATAATTTTAAAATATGGCAATGAAAAGAAGGTAACACAAGTATTTATGTGGTCGCACAAGTGATTAGTGTGATAGAGGCTAGGGAGGATGACCTGCGCGCCGGAACCTGTGCTTCGATGGAAGACTTGCGCGCCACCGTGCAGGGGGTCCATTTTTCTTATAAATAGAAGACCACCCCTCCTCATTTGTAATGAAGTATGAGACTTAGAAATTTTTCGAGTTCTCGTTGCGCAAGTGGTTGAGTCGCGCAAGTGGTTTTTGGGTCGCGCAAGTAGAGGTTGCGAGCCGACTATTGGCTACGCGTCCAAAGTGGTTTGGGATTTAGAGGTGATGAGTCGCGCAAGTTTGGAGTTCAAAGAGGTAGTGTCACGCAAGTTGTTTGGAGTCACCTGTGGGCCGAGTTTGTACTACGCAAGTGACTTTCTTGGAATTCTTGAAACATGAACGCTATAGCTTGGAGAAGCGCGCCAGGGTTGTAGAAGTACATCCATCCTTTTGAAGCTGCACAAAATCTATCGGATCATTCGGTACCCTCAGCGCAAAGTGAGATTCATATTCAGGTTAGAGTTGGACTTCAACAGAGCATCTACATACAACAGAGGGTGCATTCTTATTAAATTATGAAGATACCTTCACGTCTATAAACTTAGTGTGACTTCACCAAGGGCAGTGAGCCAGGGGGAGTCAACGGGAGTGACCCGAGCAAATCAGTGAGCTATCCCTAAACCTTTGTAAAGGAAGTGAGCCCGGCATATAGTGATTGTTCCCGAACCATTGTAATCCACATCTAGTGAAGATTAGTGGAATTTGGTACAACGGGAAACTTGTCGGTGTATGCTCCTTGGATGTAGCCCTTAGTGGTGAACCAAGTAAAAAGTGTTGTGTCTTATCTGTGCACGTGAATGTTTTCTTTCTGATCATATTCATCATACAAGTTCAACAAGTTCCTTTCAATGTGGGAACAAGATCAATCACATTAAAAGAAATAGTTGTCACCCTGATTGACCCCTCCCCTCTCAGGGTGTCCCGGGGTCCTTGAAGTGGTATCGGAGCGTAAAGGTTGGTGGTGTTGAGTCTGTCCTTTATCATCATGGAGAATACAATCAATGTATTGGGAGTCCCTCACTTAGATGGAAGTGATTTAAAAATTTGGAAGAACATAATGATATCTCATCTAAGATCTCTTGGAATAGAATTTCTCATTTCTATTGTGCAAGGAATACAAGTCACTGATCCAACAGGCCTAGCTATGACTGAAAAAGAATTGAAAATTCTTGATACAGATGCTAAAGCACAAAATGCACTCACAGTATCCCTTTATGATCAGAACTACCTAAGGTTGATGAATTGAACCTCAGAAAAATCCATGTGGGATAAACATGAGAATATTTATGAATGAGATAGAAAAGAGAAGGAGGCTAAACTGCAAGTGCGGCACAATTGGATTGATGATCTGAAGATGCATCCAGACAAGAATACAGACTCATTCTTCAATCGAATTACTTAAGTGTTTAGAACAATTCGGGGTCTTGGAGAGGAAATCAAAGACATTGATATTTTAAAGAAAATATTAAGAAGACTTCCACCACTATACAATGCAAAGGTGTCAGCCCTTGAGGAAAGAGATATTTTCAAACATTCTCTAGATGATGTACTGAGCAGCTTGGTAGCATATGAAATAAGAGTCAATCCAATAGATTCTATGACTCATGTGAGCAATGAAATGGTATTAAAGGCCATGGATAAACTGAAAATCTCAAATATAATAGTGGTGAATATGACGAAGAAAAAGAAATTCTTTCTCTCATTTCAAAGAAGTTCTAGAAGGGAAAATTGAAATTCAAAGGGAAGTTACCTCTCACATGTTTTCGTTGTGGAAAATTAGGTCACATTGCCTCTCAGTGATTAAAAAATATCAATGATGAATATAGTGAATATGAAAGCCTCAAGAATCCTCGGATAAGGTTCTTCAAAAATGGAGACATCAAATTGGGAAAGAAAATGCAAAGAAAGAGTTTTGTCTGTGAAGAGGAAGAAGATGATAATGAATTATGTAAAGAAGAAGAACCAGAATTCATAACTGGGAACCATTCTTCCATGATGGCCACTGTTGAAAATTCAGAAGATATTGGTGGAGAAAAACAACTGAGAACTTGTGTAGATCCCGATATGCAACTTAATGATGTAGTTACTAAGATTAATATTAAATATAAGAGTTGCAATAAGTGGAAATCAATTCTAGAAGAATCAACTGAATACGTTGATCAACTTGAAGCTGAAATTGAATGAATAGAAGTATTTGTGAAGGTACAGTCTAAAATAATTGATAGAAATGATGATGTAGTGGATCTGAAGCTGAGGATTGAAGAGTAGTCAAAGGTCATCAATGACCTCACCTCCAGACTAGATGAAAAATCCATGACTGCTGAGGGTCATGAGGAGGAAGTTGTTACTCTATGGAGTAAACTTGAGAGTGAATCAATTCCAAAAGAATCGAGGAAGAAAATAAAGTTTGGAAGATTCTAAGATGCGGAATTACTAGAAAGAGCCAAGTGTGGTTCAGATGGGGTTGGACAAATCTCGAGTGATCAAAGACCCGCTTGCATGGGAAATGGTTGAATTGGCTATGAGACTGAGACATCAACTGATGAATGTGAAAAGATCCAAAGTAAAGATAAGATGAAAGTTGAACATGTTTAAATGTTGCCTAAAGTGCTGAAAAAGGAACCCTCAATCCAAACTAAAAGGAGAACTGAAAATTATCCTCAAACTTTCAGAAATGACAGATAGTCTAACTATTCTCCCAAGGAAGAAGGTATTAGGAGAAATCCAAGTGAGAAGACATTTCCCCTCATGTAGTGTCAGTTCTGTGGCTATCTGAGCCATACCTTGTCTTATTGCAGAGAGGCAAGAAGCTATCTAAATGGAGAATATATAGAAGATCAACAAAGGATAAAAAATTCATATCATATTTCTTATTAATTAAACAATTTCTATAGATATTGTTATCGTTGTTCTAACATTAGTCATATGGTTGCTAATTTCATATAGAGAAGGGACATGGACACCTCATTCCGATGTTCAAGACAAGCCAAGTCTCGTCAGCAAGATAGTGTTGCTCTTTGAAATAGGTTTTCTCCTCTCAAAGAAGATTTCGACTATAAAGAACCTGGGTATACAGAATAGATAATTGAAAGGCCATCAATACTATATACTCAATCTAATGTCTCATGGAAGGAATGGAAGAAGAATGAGAAGTCCAACCTTGCAGAGGTGGCCCTCAAAGCTACAAAGAACAACCGTACCTGGATTCTGGATAGCGTTTGTTCATCTCATATGATAGGTAATTATGACCTTCTAATAGATATCAAAATGAAGGGTGATGGTACAGTACAATTTGGTAATGATGGAGCTATGAAAATCAAAGAGAGTGGATGTAATTAATTATCTAATGGAGAACTAAAGAATACTGAAGTCCTTTATGTAGATGGCATACATCATAATATCCTCAGCATGAGTCAACTCTAGGACTCGGGACTTATAGTTACTTTTAATCAGAATGGCTGCACTATCAAGGGAAATACAGAAAATTCACTTATGAAGGGATGTAGAATGGAAGGCAACTTGTATCAGGTTGATAGTGAAGAAAATGTCTGTTACATGACTGTTGAAGAAGAAAACTATTTGGGGTATTGAATAATGGGACACATCAATCAACAAGACATAGAGAAAATTTCAAAATTGATAATTGTCATGGTCATTCCAAACCTGAAGCGTGAACGTGAAAAATCTTGTGATGCATGCATTCGTGGGAAGCTGGTCTGCAACTTATATCGTCCATAAAATAAAAGGGCATATCACCTTCTTGATCTAATTCATAAAAATGTATGTGGGCCTATAAATGTTGCTGGAAATCGTGGAGAAAAGGTACTTTGTCCTCTTCATAGATGATTACAGTATAATGGAATGTGTGATGGTCATTCACAGGAAACGAAAAGTCCTTGACTACATGAAAACATATCGGCGAATATTCAAAAATAATACTGGACAAACAATCAAAGTGTTGAGATATGATATTGGAGGAGAATGAACTTCCATTGAATTTGAAAATTATCTAGAGAAGCATGGGATACAAAATGAGGTAGCTGCTGTGAGAACTCCAGAACAAAATGGAGTTGTTCAACGTAGGAATTGATAGGTGAACAATATGGAACGAACTATTCTGATTGAGAGTCATATTCCATGACATTACTGGAAAGAGGCTATTCAAGATACAATGTACATTCATAATCGAACATGACTTTATATGGATGATACGATGACACCATATGAATTGTGGCATGGCCGGAAGCCCTCTTTAAAATACTTTTGTGTCTTCGGAAGTAAATGCTTCATCAGGAACACAAAAGGAAATCAACGGAAGTATGATGACAATGCAGATGAAGGAATTTTCCTCAGTTACTCAATGAACAGCAAAGCCTACAAGTGTTTCAACAAGAGTTTAGGAAGGATTGTGGAAAGCAGAGATGTTAAGATAATTTAAGAGAAAAACAAAAATTCTTCAAGGACGTCATATGATGATGTGATAGAAAGCCAAGAATAAAGTGAACGTGAAGAAAATAAAAATATAGAAATAGAAGAAGCTGTAAAAAAAACTCAGCAGTCACATCATGATGTTGACTCAGATGAAGAATCTGAAGAAGAAACTATCTCTGAAGAGAATGCAACTGAACTTCATAGGAGAAATTGAAGAGCTATGATTGATCCATCCAAAATAATTGGGGACAAGAGTGCACCCACTCAAACAAGAAGGATGAGGAATAACATGGAATCTTAATTTCTATCAGTTGTAGATCCATCCTCATTTGAAGAAGCTACAAATGATGAATCTTGGGTGAAAGCCATGAATGATGAATTAGATCAGATTGACAAGAATCAGACATGGGATCTTTTCCAAAGACCCAAATGTCACAATGTGATTAGTACTAAATGGATCTTCAAAAATAATTTTGATGATCATGGAAGTGTCATAAGAAACAAGGCACGACTGGTATGTATAGGAAACTCCCAAATTGAAGGCATTGATATTAAAAAACCTTTTCTCCAGTGGCTAGACTGGAGTCAATCAGGATTTTCATTTCCATGGCACTCCAAAGAGGATATAATGTATTTCAAATGTATTTCAATACAACATTCTTGATTGGTTTACTTGAAGAAGATGTCTACAGTGAACAACCAGTGGACTTTGTTTTGGGTACTGATGAAATGAAGGTCTGGAAACTGAAGAATGCTCTATATGGTAAGATGCAGGCACCACATGCATGGTACTCGTGGATGGATTCATATCTCAAGAAGCTGGAATTCAAAAGAGGAGGAGTAGATCACAATCTCTATGTGAATAATTCTCCAAAAGATCAATTCATGGTTTTAGTCTACGTTGATGATATCATATTTGGTGGCAGCAGGCAGAAATCAGTGGACAAATTTACCAACCACATGAAATCAGAATTTGAAATGTCTATGATTGGGGTGCTCACATATTTCATGTGGCTGAAGGTGATTCAAAAGAAGGAATACACTTTCATTTATCAAGAAAAGTATGCAAGAGAGCTGCTAAAGAAGTTTAATATGCAAGACTCCAAACCAATGTCAACTCCGATTGAAGTTGGAACTAAACTTGGAAAGCATGGGGATGGGGCCTCGGTTGATCCCACCATATACAGGATAATCATTGGGAGCCTACTATACCTGATAGGAACACAACCAGATATTGTCTTTGCCACAGGCCTTGAGGTTCGCTTTTAGAGTAAACCAAAGGAGGAACTTATGACGGAAGTAAAAAGAACCATGAGGTACATTCAAGGTACACATTACTTCTGGTTATTTTTTGCTGCATGCAGTGATAATGAATTATCAGAATTTTCTAATGCTGACTGGGCTGGTGATGTAGTAGACAGAAAGTCCACTAGTGGTGGAGCCCTCTATATTGGGCAGAAATGTGTTGGCTGGTTGGGCAAGAAATAATAAATACTTCTCTCAGTGCTGCTGAAGCTGAGTATATCTCTTCCAAAAAGTAATTCACTCAACTACTATGGATCAAGAAACAATTAACAAATTTTGGTGATGATGTAAACCAACCAATGATATTTTACTGTAATAACGAGAGCACAACTGATCTTACGAAGAATCATATTCAGCATTCCCGTACTAAACATACTGAAATTAGGTATCACTTTATCAAAGATAAAGTTGAACAAGGGGTGATTAGAATGGATCATGTGGGAACTAATGAGCAAGTGGATAATATACTGATCAAGCCATAGTCAACAGCTATGTTTAGAAGCATCGGTTAAACCTCGGTGTTCATCCACCTACCGGTGCATTAGGAGGTTACACAATACCCCTCCCCCCGATCATGATAACTGTATTTATCTATTTATGGATGTGATGCCAGTTTGTGGGGGAGATGCTTTCTAGGGGGATTATGGTTTGAGCTGAACGTCGAAAAAAATACCAGGGTTTGGGTTTATTGTCAATGGGGGAGAAAGGAATAAATTCAGGCATGTTCAGACTTGTATTACTCTTGTGACACAAAGCGAATTCAGTGTCATTGATAGGATGAGAAGGATAAGAAAGAATTCATCTGTCATGTAATAATTCTTGGGCATCATTGTGAATTCCAAAACAATTGAACCCAATTCAATCTTCCTCTCTTGTTTTCTACACTAAGCATTTCTCACATAGACTTAGAGTGTTGGATGAATTGATTCATTCATTTTTTGTTTTCAAGTGGATGGAGATGTATTGAATTTATTTTAAGATTTCCTACAAACACAATGGGGGAGATTTTTGGAACCATGGTCTTCTATGCATGATTTCGAGTATGGCTTGTGTTTGTTGTCAGTACTCAGTGGATATTGAGAATATGTACCAGCAAAGAGATCATACAGTTCAAGAAGACAATTGTATTAAAGGTGGCGTCATTTCCCAGTGTTTGCCAAATTTTTGGGACTAAAAATCGAAAAATGGAGAAAAGTGTTTTTGGAAAAGATAATTGTGTGTCGTGTTCTTGAAGGATAGGAAACGTTCACGCCATATGTTTTTCAAGATCAGAACATGGGAAAATTGAAAAGGGATAAGGGTCGCGCAAGTTTTGGGCTGGTCGCGCAAGTGACCTGCACGCAGTGAATAGACTTGCGGGCCGATGCCTAGGAGGATTGAAAACATGCGTGTCTATTGTTTTTCAAGATTATAATTTCAAAATATGGCAAAGGAAAGAGGGTCGCGTAAGTATTTGTGTGGTCGTGCAAGTGATTAGCGCGATAGAGGCTAGGGAGGATGAGCTGCGCGCCGGAACCTGCGCATCGAGGGAAGACTTGCGCGCCATCGCGCAGGGGGTCCAGTTTGCCTATAAATAGAGGACCACCCCTCCTCATTTGTAACGAAGTTCGAGACTTAGAGATTTTTAGAGCTCTCTTCGTGCAAGTGGTTGAGTCACGCAAGTGGTTGTTGGGTCGCGCAAGTAGAGGCGACATGCCAGCAGTTGGATGCGTGTCCAAAGTGGTTTGGGATTTAGAGGCGCTGAGTCACACAAGATTGGAGTTTAAAGAGGCAGTATTGTGCAAATTTTTTTGAGTCACCTGCACGCCGAGTTTGTGACACCCAATTGAATTGCGCGCCATTCTAGAAAAATGTGCGCCGGAGATTGGAGAAGCGCGCCAGGGTTGTTAAAGTTCATCCATCCTTTTGAAGCTGCACAGAAGCTGGAGGATCATCCGGTATCCTCAGCGCAAAGTTAGATTCATCTTCAGGCGATAGTTGGACTTCAACAGAGCATCTACATACAACAGAGGATGCATTCTTATGCAACGATGAAGAGACCTTCACGTCTATAAACTGACTGTGGCTTCACCAAAGGCAGTGAGCTAGGGGGAGTCAACGGGAGTGAACTGAGGGAAGCAGTGAGCTATCCCTAATCCTTTGTAAAGGCAGTGAGCCTGGGACATAGTGATTTTTCCCAAACCTTTGTAATCCATAGCAAGTGAAGATTAGTGGAATTTGGCACGACCGACAACTTGTCAGTGTATGCTCATTGCACGTAGCCCTTAGTGGTGAACCAAGTAAAAAATGACGTGTCTTCTCTGTGCATGTGAATTTTTTCTTTCTGATCATATTCACAATAAAAGTAACACAAGTTCCTAACAACGTGGGAACAAGATCCATCACATTTAAATAAAATTTTGTCACTCTGATTCACCCCTCCCCTCTCAGGGTGTCCCGGGGTCCTTCATATACTTATTGCATGTAGCAATGTGAAATGGTCATAATTTTAATTTGATATTTATGGTAAATAGGATATATTTAATGAATATAAATGATATAATTGAAATAATAATGGTTCCATAATAGATAATATTATTACCGTACCTTCATTCCATCTTATGTAAAAATAGAAATAATGTTTATGTGTATGTATTCCCTTGAATCTTCATGAATGGTGTAACTCATTTTCTAATATCTAAAAATTATACAATATTAGAAAGGCTCATATAATGATTAAATATTGTATTTATGTATTTTATAACTTAATAGATATAATTTTATTGTGAAAATTTTAAATGGATCGAAATTATTGAACTGAAACATATATTAAAAATAAAGTAATTAATTCCATAAATAGTTATGTTAACAAAAAAATTTGTAACTAAACGGGTCATATAAGAATATAAATAGATAACTTATGGTATAAAATACATTATTATAGATCTGTAATTTTTTTATAATAAATATATATTTATTATATATGATTTATGGGCACCTAATATGGAAATCAGAACATAGGCTGGTGTTTCTCATCTCACATTTATTTCTATGAGACATATTCCATATTTATCACTTAGTTATTTTGTGTGGTGTATATCGTAAAAAATTATTTAATATCATAAATTCAATTATTTTAATATTATTTAATGTTTTATTATAATTTACTTTATTTATTTAATGATTTTAAATATACTAATGTTGTAAGGGTTTATTTTACAACCTCATCATTTATTGGGATTATTTTTTTATCACATATTAGATGGTGAGATATTATGATATATCACTCAAAAAACACTTCAAATTTATCATAATCATATTATTAATTAAATATTTCTGTAATAATGTAGTTATCATATCTTTGGTATATAACATTATTGATAAAATGCTTTAAATAAAATTCAATTTATTATCTATTTACAGTTTAAATTCCTTTTCTATTCTGTGTTCTTATTATAATAAAAATAAAATAACCAAAATGATTTATTAAATTTATTTTTACTCATTATTTTACTTTTAAAAAATATTTTCAAATTAATTCTCGTTTTATTTTTTTAACCTGTTACTTTTTGTCCTTTTACAAAAAATGTGAAAGGAGCCATTGTTTTTACTTACCTATAATGTAATAAATATCCCACAATCATAACCACTCACATATTTGAGGATTCATTTACATGATCACAAGGTAATTTTCGATGAATTTTTTTTTATAATATTCTAATTTTTTTTAAAAAATATTAGCTTCCATATGAAAAGTATATTTTCCACAATAACTTTTTTAGTTGAATTTTTGTAGTATTTTAATTCATTAATGACAAAACCCCATATTTTCATTATGATTCAATGGGAATATGTTATAATGATACCATAATTATTATTTATTTAGATTTTTATAATCAGTTTGACTGGGGATGTTGTTTTTTTATACCATTCAATATATTACATTGAATGGTTTTTTATTACATTTATTGATTTGGAAAAGTATCATCATTTCATATTACAATCATTCTATATGAATGTTGATTTTGATTACATTTAATCTCTTTTATATGAGAATTTAATTTTACATAGAATGTTATGGTTGAGGCCTTCTATAGCCCCTTGATCAATTAGTATGTCTCATGAGTGAAGCTAACTAGGGTATTTGACTGAGGCCTTGCAAATATATGATAATTTCACAACATGTGTTCAAAAAGGTAATGTTTCAATCCCGAATTATGATATTAATTATTGATGTTCCAAATGATTATTTGATTAGTTATAATATATGTTGGGAATAAAATCAATTATGATATTATTGAATCATTTTTGAGGTGATTGTGTTAGTTGAAAAAGTGGGCCTCCTTGTTGTTTTTGTTGACAAAGCAGAGCACAATGTTAAAAATTGTTTAAAAAGGGGGTTTAAATGGTTAATTGTCAAGTTCAACAGATGTTGTTGACAATAAATTATTGGAATAACAACCTCAGAAAAGGATTTAAAAATATATAGGTGGTGAAAATAGAGAAGATACAATGTGGTACTGTCTTCTAGTGTTTGCAATATTTTTGGGCCTGAAAATAAAAAAATGGAGAAAAATGTTTTTTTCAAAGGGACTTGAGAAACAGTTTATTAGAGGATTGGAAGTTGCATGAATTTTGTTTTCAAGAACTGAACATCAAAATATGTTAAATTAAAGTGGGGTGACCATGTTTTGGTTGGGTTGTGTAAGGTGACTAGTTCGACATAGACTAGGACATCCTGACTTGTGCGTCGAGAGAATACTTGCACACGGCACTTAGGGTACCCAAAATAAATATAAATATAGGTCTCCCCCTCTATAGTTTTTTATAAATCTCAAAAATTGGAGATAATTATAGCTCCAGTCGCGCAAGTAGGTTTGGTCTTGCAGGTGGTGGGGTGGTAGAGAAATTATAAGGTTATTCAAAAGTTTCACGTGAGTTGATAGTTGCACACCAATATTGGGTTGGGCATAAAAGGGAGTCAGTTGCCCATGTTTTGATTTGTTGAAGGGATTTTCATGAAAGTGGTTAGGTGAAACATTAACTCCTATATTTTAGAATCATGTTATTCAATAATTGTGTGTTAATATTGGTTTGGACGTAATAAGGTGCGAGTTTCCCGTGTTTTGTATAGGAGAAGGGATTATCGCACAAGTTGATTGGTGAAACCTGCACTCTAGCAATTGAGAAGAACTCCAGTAATTATAGGGTTGCGTGAATATTAGTGGATTTCCTAGTAGACCCAGTGAAATGTGAGATTCATATGCGGGTGAATGTAGAACAACAATAAAGAGTCTATCCACAATTAAAGATGTTTATTACGTTAGTGATAATGAAGAGACCTACAGGTCTATAAACAATGTGTGGATCATTTCCAGAGTAGTGAGAAAAGGAAGAGGATGAATGTGATCCTTTCTACGAGTAGTGATTTAGAGTGAGATAAATATAGACTAACACATGGGAAAGTAGTGACCTAACCCTAAACATAGTAAAGGCAGTGGGCTTGGGCATACAATTGATCTAGCCCAAACATTTTAGATTAGTAGTTATCTTTTTAGGATTTGGTACATCGGAACATTGTCATTAGATGCTCTTTGAATGTATCCCTATGAGGGTGAACCATGTAAAATCTATGTGTCTTATTGCTTTCTTCTCTACATTGCGTTTAATGAATTATCATCAGATAAAAAATGAATGAATAATATCAACAAAAAAACATAAATGGAAACAAAGTGACCTTTATAATATATTGGCCATGATCCAGTAGGGAATGGATAATTTTGAAAAGAATGTCCATAACCAGATTAACCCCCCACTCATGGTATCTAGGCCCCTTTTGATACTAAAAATATATATGGTTATGTTTTAGCCTCATTAAATTATTTATATGAAATTATTTATTGATCATTTATTATTAAAATATTATTCTAATTTAATTTATTGAATGATTTGTGCTTAAATTAGTTAACATTCCATATCATTTATTCTTTCTTTCTTTTTGATAGATTTTATTGTACACATGCCCTTACTAAGAATTTGGACATAACCATTTATTATGTTTCCAGTCAATATGATTCAAGGATGTGTTTTATGATTGATATGAATTTATATAATAAATGGAATAATGGTGTAGTCAATGTACATACTAAGTTGTAATATATATTTTCAATTGTAAAATGATATTATCGTTTCTATCTTGATTATCAAGACTAAAAAAATATTTGTTCCTTTGTTTCCTTTTGTATTATTTGAATATTAAAAGTATCCACTGACTCTGGGCAACTAGGTTTAGGATTTTTACAATATACACCATTCCATTAGTTATCTTGGATCATATCTGTGCTGTAGAATATTTAATAGATATAAAACCTAGCATATCACATCTGAATGATGTGTTATGTGTAACTATCTTGAAAGAGAAATTAAACCCCTCCACCCCACATGTATAGAATCTATATTTGATATCATTGGATAAATAATCCTTTATATATGAAGTTTTCACCGATGATCTAAGATGATAATGAAATATTATACAATACAGGTTAACTCACATGGTTAATTATTTTTGCAAAATAACATTTTTTTGGAAAAATGTGAACCATAAGAGTAAATGAAACAAAATTAATGTCATCTATACTAGTGTACATAATGAAACTTCACGGGTGAAATTTATATAGGAAAGAATAATGTAACAACTCTAAACATTAAAAAAATTAAATTACCTCTTAATAAAGTTATCCTTATTAAGTAATATAGTTATAGAAACCAAATACACAATATTTCAAGTGTAATTTTAGATAGTTATAAAATATGTAATGTTGGACTTGAAAGACTATTAATAGTCATAACCATTAAGAATATAGTCATTATATATTGAATATAAAGTCAAATATATAATGGGTATTGATGAAGTTTTATTGACACAGAAAGAAGAATAAATAGCCATGAATAGAAAGACCATACCATTATAAATCCCATTTAATAGATCCTTTTATGGATATAGATTCACATTGTTTCTTGATAACTAAAAAAAGGAAAAGATTCATCATACAATTCTTGAGAGAAACAATTTATACCAGAATCTTAGGCTTATCAAAATCACATCCCAAACCATGTCCATTGAACCACACCCAGAAATCCCCATCATCAAACACCTTACCAATTATTCATATGATAGTGTAACAAAGGGATTTATATCTAGACCCTAGTTGTATGAATAATTATATTATCATTTGTGATAAAATAATGATAATGTGTTATTAATGTTTATTATTAATTTATATAAAAAATTAAATATGAGATGATGAATATTTTATTATGATATCTAGAAACCAAAATATTATTTCTGGTATGTGATTGTTTTTATTCAATAACACTATTTTCTAAATTCATGAATTATGAAATAATTTTTTTTTTATTATAATAATATTAAAAAATATATTTATATAAAATGATAATGTAACTTAATAAAATACGATATAATCTTTATATTGTTCATAAAATTATTAATTTCATAAAACCCATTGTTATTCAATATAATGGAATTTTGAGTAAATATTATAAATTCGTTGGTATAGAGAAATATTTAAATGAAGGAAATATTATTTTTAATGTAATCATGTCAAAAAATACACAATATATATTATTTACAAAATTTTACGAGATAATAAATTTTTTGGAAAACAATAAATTATTGTTTAAATATATTGTTTGTATTATGAGATGATACTATCTCAAAAGTTATGTACTAAATAATATTATTGTAATTAAAGAACAATAATATATTTCGCATTAAAAATAGTTTATTTTTATGGTATTTGATTAATTTTACAAACGTATATATTAATTTAAATTTTTAAAATGAAATATATATGAACAAAACTCACATAAACATCAATAATGGCTTTATTATAAGGCATTCTATTATTGTAGAAATAAAATATATCCAGACACCCATCTTTCATAGAAACCCTGATAAAAAATAAAGGGAAGGTTGTTTTTTTATTTAATATTTTATTGTATAAAAAATTTTGTTAGAAATTACTAACAAATTCCCCTCTCTTTTTCAATAAATGTACACCCATCCACCCACTTCACTTAACTCAAAAACCAATTTATAATGAATTTACTCTCCCACCACCTCTCTAAAAAAATCAAAATGTCATCAAAAGATATTATCAGCATCCTAAAATGCATTTATAAGAACACTACAATGGTAGGGGAATCCCTCACCCTCATCATTATTCAATCGCTTTATTTAGGTTCTTCCATTTGATTTCCAATTTCTTTTATTGGAATTTATTTTACACATAACATTACTAACCTTCTGATGCCCATGTAGTGAAATATCACCCTTCCCTCCCATTAATTATTTCCATGAACTTTCATGATTACCTGTAATTATGATGAAATCATCCGCTTATTTCCGAAGACATGAATTTTTTATGTAATACCTAGACCCTTTTTCCTCTCAATTTTGTTCAGATTGATATATATGTTATA
Organism: Viscum album; assembly: GCA_963277665.1. Taxonomy (NCBI): domain Eukaryota; kingdom Viridiplantae; phylum Streptophyta; class Magnoliopsida; order Santalales; family Viscaceae; genus Viscum; species Viscum album. Next base: position 1,603,755,066 of record OY728145.1, read on the forward strand.
CATTTATTTTGGAATTTCATTTACATAACGTAAAATTGATAATACTGGGATGAAAAGTGATGAATGGTATACTTATGCATTATGATCTATGTTGAATGCAAATTCATGTATATTATATGAATTTCAAAGGTGGGATTAAAATTATATAGCCATCCATTGCAATGGATGGTGTTTTAACCTCATGAGAGACCATATATAGTGAATTGGAAGTTATAAAAAGCACTCAATATTGTGATATATAGATGTTTAACCTTAATATATTCTTTTTATTTTATTATTTGTTTTTTACCCACACTATTTTATTACCTTGATGTTATCATCAGATATCATGCTATAAGGTTGATTTTGATGATTATCATACATTGATTTGTGATAAATTTACATGGATGTTGTTTTTGGAAAAGGAAAAAAGATTTTTATAATTATTTGTCATTAAGATTCCATTTGTTGTTAATAAGAATAAATCACATCACTTTAATGGATTTGGTGATCAAAGGATAAGTAAATAATGATGAATCGTATTTAGATAATCAAACTCACCTTTCATAAAAATGTTTAATTTTTTATTTTCTATACAAGAGATGATTTTCAAGTGAATATTTAAATCATATGAACATTAGGTACAAAATTAATTTCTAAATTGGTCTATGAAGGTGTATTGAATTCTAAATGGTTACAATTTAAATCTGACGACGCATTCATGGTCATAGAGTTCTCATATATCATAATTATTATTACAATCTTATGATAAAATCATTAGTAATGAAAGGTAGGGAAAAATAAATCGAAACTATTTTAATTTTTATTAGAATAATGGGAGTGATGGACGGATGAGTAGTTATAATACTTTCTAATGTATGTCAAATGATGCTATACTGATCCGAACATTTCTTTCAATCATGAGGATGTAATGATTCGAATAATGATTGTTTGAAAGAATAAATTCATTAATATTGAAGTATTTTTGTCTTAGTCTATTGGTGTGAGATCACCATAGTTTTAATTAATTTATGGAAGTGATGTTTTTTTCAATAACAGAGAAGAATAATATACTAGTTTTAAATTTGACCAATAGAAAACAAGATACAAATCATTAGTGAAATAACTATATAAATGATGGAGGTTTTTTCCATAAAGAGAAAAGGAAATAAGAAAATGCTGACACCAGTACATCAAACATAGTATGCCGCTTTTCAATCAGTGGAAGTAATGATTTTTAATGGAAATAATAAAGTTTTGTTTCCTAGGATTGATTCATGTAAGAAAGTCCAAGATGTATCGAATGGATAAAGATCAACAATGTTGTCATCCATTTTCATCAGTTTGAATTGTATTATAATTTCTTATAGAGAAATGGAAGTTATGATTTTAATTACCAATATATTATTAGAAAAGGATTTGATACTCTTAATGATACTTAAACCCATCACAATCTAAAAATGCTTTTCGTAGAGTAATGGGAGTTCCCACTATCAATGTTATCTAGGAAATGTATAAGAACATTTATGAAAGAAAGAAATAAGTTAATAAATACAAGTTAATAATCTATAATTTGATGTATTCAGATCTAAAAATTGGTGATTATGAGTCAGTAGGTGTATTATTTACACTGGTGAATGATATTGTGAGCACCATAGGTTTTCTTTGTGAAAAGATATAAGACTCAATAGTTGTTTGAAATATCTTAAGAATTATTCTTGATAATTTTCATTTCAATGTTTAATACATAGAATATAGAAATCAGGGAACTCTATCATTAGATGATATTTATTGTACTGGCATTACTTATGAGATGAGTAGGGAGAATGATATGAAATAAAGAAAAAGTTGATCGAGAAATGTCTTTATGGTTTATGTGAAAGAAAAGAATAATATGGTTCTTGAAGAATATGATGTTATTTATGATGAATATGAAAATGAGATATGTAAAAATTATATTGATTTATTACACACTATTGATAATTTTTTTATAATAGGTTCAGGAATGTATAAAGGGAAACATTCATTTAAATATTTCAAATGTGAAATTGTTGAGAACATTGATGCAAATTTCCTCTTAAGAAAGAATAAATAAAATTGTGATGATGATGATGATATATTATAGAGAAGGTATTGGAATAAATAGGGTGAAATTTATAAAACATTTAAATAGTTAATGGTTAAAAAGTTCCCCAAATAATATATTATAATATTTTTCTCTAAAGGTGATTAATATTAAGGTAATAATGATGAATCAAACAATTTCACTATATTTGATGGACAAATGAATATCATTTCAATTATTAATAATGAAGTGTTATGAATTTTATGTACTAAATAAGAAGGGAAGGATCTTTAATTTCATTTGAAGAGAGAATTGAAAACATTTATCAGATATATTGTAACACTTGAATGAGAAATCAATAAGTTGATAAAGGAAAGACCTACAATAATCATTATGTAATATCCCCCTAAATAGAATGTTATGTAACAAGAATATGTTTATTGTTGAAATATGTATATTGAATAAATAAATGAATTATAATAATCATCAGGATGTTATATTGATGGTAAAGGAACATGATTTAGATTTTTTCCAAAAAAAATCTACTGTTGAGCAGAGAGTTACATATTTCAGGAATCTACCTCTATTGAATGTGAATGTTATAAAAAGGGTGAACTTTGTAAGGATACAATTTTACCTTATATGTTTTTAAATATCGTTTATGTTTTTTTATAATAAGAATACTAGTGTGAAATTCATCTTTGTGAAAAATATAATGCGGAGAAGACATATGTTTCTAAAAATTTTGACTTTGAAAAATTGTCAACCATTTCTAAATCAAATACAGCTAGAAACAAATCATTGTTCAGAAATAAGACATTGGGTGATTATATAACGGTTGGTAGACAACCAATTATATATTAAAAAGATAAAAAGGTAGCTAGTAAATAAGTTCACAAATCCAAACATGGTGGAATTTATAGAGAAAATTATTCCTTATAAGGGAACTACTAGTATTGTGTTGGATTCGATAATATGGAAAATATGTGTTTGTTTACTGAAAAACAACACAACTATTCATAATGTTATATATTGTAATGTTTTAGGGTGATCAAATCATGTAAAATGACTAAATATGATACAGATTTTATTAAATATAAAAAATACTCCAAACATTTTGGAACATTCTATGAAATATGTGAAAAAACTCTATATATCTTATAAGGATTCATTTTTTGATACAGGAACAAAATAATTTTAATAACAATTCCCATATTCTCGATGTAGACAATGATAAAAGGAATGAAAGATACGTTTTTTGTAGAAAATCTCTCAATTATACAAAAGGATTATAAATGTAGATCATGGATATCAAGTGTTCTTCTCATACGATAAGAGATTTAAATTTATTGAAGAATTTGAATTATTTCAAATGAAGAACTCTACTATTTAGAAATGATGTGTCCCATAAAATTAAAGGTATTAGATCCACTATTATTGGGGAATAAGATTTGAAATATAAGATAGAACTATTTCTTGATGGGTTGAAACACAATCTCTTAAGTGTTTTGAAACATTGCGAAGAAGGCAATAATGATTGTTATAAAGTGGATGAGTTTTTTGTGAAAATAGATGAAGGTGGAAACATTATTTTCAGTGGATAATGTATAAATGGAAATTTATTTCATCATTGTGATGTTTTAACCATGTATTATTTAACCATGATATAATCAAATCAGTTGTGGCATAAAAATAAGGGACATATGTGTGAGATAAACATTATAAAGGCATCCATGTCAAATAGTGTCTGCGGTTCTCCTGATATGTCAGGAAGAATATATTGGTTCTGTAATATTTAAAATAAATTTATTATTAAAGACAGTCTTCCAAATAATATTTATTTTATGATAACATAACCCTAGGAACATATTTATTTTGATATTTTTGGGCCAATTTTAAAATAATTAAATCACAAAGATATGTACTTCATTACTTTTATTGGTGGCTTCAATCACATTACATTGGTTGTGTATTTAAAACGTAAGTATGTTTCTATTGTGATATGCAATAGTTTTTAGAGAAAATATTATAATTAATGTGCGTAATATATAAAAATGTTAAGAATGTACAATTGTGGTGAATATATTAATGAAGAGTTAAAAGTTAATCTTCAATAACATGAAATTTATCGTGAGTTCATTACACCATAAACACCACAATGAAATGGTGTTTTTAAGAATAATATGATTTAGTTGAAATTAGGAGAACTATTTTACATGGACATGTTATCTCTAATTACATATTGAACTAATAAATGAGTACATATATTTATATCAAGAACTAATGTCTCTACATGTAAATTTATGATATGACTCCTTATAAATTTTATTATTCTAAAAATGTACGTTTGAAACAGTTATGAGTTTTCGGGAGTCTAATAGTCATAAATAAAAAAGGTTTCAACCTAATATTGATTTATCAGAGTGATGAATATGGAATGATTATGGTTTATGCTTCAGATGGAATAGAATATAGATGTTTCAACAAACAGACCTGTAGATTATTTTACTCTATTGATTTAAAATTTATGGAAAATGATGAGGAATATTCTATCCGAACTCATGGAGATAAAGAAGTTGAATGATATGAATTTTTTTAAAGGTTATCAATTGGATAAAAAAAATTTAATCATAGACAATAAGATGAATTAGACTTGAATATTTCAAGTTATGATGACTAACGTCAACAATATCATCCTATAATCGGTGATCAACATTAAAATGATTAAACATAAATCTAAATAAAATTAATTACACATAATTCTTTATACTCAATAGTTGATACGAAATATGAGAATAATGCTTTTGAGCATCGAGAATGGATTCAAGTTATCAATTAATAGTTGGATGACATTGAAAAGAATGGTACAATGTAAATCATACCAAAACTGAATGAAAATAATGTTTTTATTACAATTTTTTCTTTTCAGAACAAGTTGAATGAGTATGGTGAAGTGATTATAAAAAAATCAATATTATTTTTCAATGATTATTCAGGGATTGAAGTAATTGAGTTTGATGTGACTTTTTCTCTAGTGTAATGTTTATAAATAAATATAATCTTTCTTTATATTACATAAGAAATATTTTCCCAAATATTATAGATCGCTATGAAGTCAAATTTTCAAAATTAAGAACTAGATAAAAATGTTTATAATTATAAACCATGTGGGTTTTCATTGGTTGGGATGAATGTTATGTGTGCAAGATGAATAAAAACATATATGGGAAAATTAATGTTCCAAGAGAATGGTATTCCAAATTAGATAATCCGTTAAAAAAGTAGAATTTCATGAATTTAACAGTTGATTGTAATCTGTACAACAAATTAATCCAATATATTTCTATTATTGTAATTGTATATGATGATGATATAATCATTTATTGAATTGATAAAAGATCTTGAAAAATCTTTTTTATGTGATGAATGATTTTATTAAATATCCATGTTGGGTGAAATAAAATACTTGGCTGGGTTAAAAATATATCGAAGGAAGAAACAAATATTTCATTCTTAAGTAATGTTTGTAAAAGAACTTCTTAAGATGTTTGGCATGTAAAATTGGAAACCTGTATCCGAACCGATTTCATTGGGAACTAGGTTGACTATAAATGGAGAATGTTTGGAAGTAAACTATGATGAGCATTAGAAGATAATTGTAAGATTATTTTATCTGAAAACCACAAGACTATAAATGATTTATGTTGATACCATCTGTTGAATATGTCAAAGAAACCCATAATAATCATTCCATTTTCTAGAAAAATAAGTCTCAGATATATCCACGGCATAAAAGATTTCAAAATTATGTATAATTCCGTAGATAGTATTCATTTATTTTTTATACATATTAATTTTTTGTATGATTTGTTGATAATAGAATATCCACATTATGTGGATTTTTCTTTCTTGGGAATGTTTTGTCAGTTTCCATAATAAGAAATAAAATTCAGAAACTCTTATTACAGATAAAGCTGAGTATGTTATTTTCCAATCAAGGTGAACCAAACTTATAAAAACCAGACCTTGAGCTACCAGAATCATCCTAAATAAACGATATGTACTATTTTTTTATAGAATATACATTATTATTAAAAAACATTTATATTACATAAAGATATATTTTGTTTGTAAATATTTTGTAGAATTGAAACCAAAAATATATTCCAGTATAACTATATAAAATTTAATATTTAAAAAATTATGATTCCTTAATGTACTACTTCCACAACATAATTTCGTCATAGAAATATTGCTAAACCATTAAAATTGAATATAATAGGTAGGGTGACCGTTAAATATAAATAGTAAGGGGGTTTTGAAAAAGATTATAGATAACATTAGATGGATATTTTAATGAATCAATCTCCATTTTAAAAATATATTTATGTACAAAAATATAAAATTCATTTTCTAAATCATTTGAAAATTTTTATTATATCAAAAATTTAGATTTAATAAAATAAAAATATTTTTAAAATCATTCAGGAACTCTCCATTGAATATAATAAATTTCTGGTGGATTATTTTCTGATACAAGAAATTCCATAATTATGAAACCATAATTTAGGGCCACTATACATGAATCATGTGGAACAATGTTCCCCTTATCTATATGGGTTTACACCCCATTTTATTTAATTCATCATACTAATTTTATTTCAAAAAACATTTTCTATGGAACATCCATTCATAGTTATAACCGAAAAAATTTCTATATCACATACAATGATTTATTTTCTTTTCATGAAAATATTTTTTGTTATAACACATCATAAACATTACATTCAAACTGTTTTCTAAAATCGTTTAATAAAACCCCTTTCTTGCAATAACTATTTCTATTTTAAAATTCAATTTGTATGATGAATGAAATAAATCAGTCCATGATCACATTACGCGAGGAATTTCATATATGATAATGATTATGAGCATACCTAAAAATTCATGAAATGTCAGGGGATGTAGAAGAAAATTTTCATATAAATTAATAGCTTCACATATAATTGATCATGAACTTATGTGGATAGTCAATGAATACATGTAATTTTATAAAATAGGTGATTATAGAAAATAAAAAATTCACCTAAATTTTAAACATTATTAATTTGATGGTAAAATATCATCTATAACTTCTGAAAATATTTAAGGAATATTAGATATACATAATCAATTTTATATGTATGCACACAAACACACACACACACACATATATATATATATATATAAATATTTATGAATATATGGATTGAAAAAATTGTAGCCATAGGTTTTAGAAATTATGTTTATAAAACAAACCACTACTCTCATCTATTCTGAAAAATTGATTGTTATATATACATATATACACATACATGCACATATTTGTACTTATATATAAATATATAACTATATAAAACAAAAATAATTTTACAATATGAGATAAATTATATAAAAATTCCGTTTTTATAAATTAGGTTTGAAAAAATAACTTATCACTCATATATATATATAGAAAATAATAAGTTATATATGTGTTTATATGAATATATGTACACATATATACGTAAATAATTATAAAACAATCATTATTCTATAAAATAAGATACACCCATACATTATATAGATTAAAATATGGGATATGGGCTTCTAAAATTTTGAGAACCAAGAATTTTCGCTCTTGGTGGGAAGAGGGTCTGGTAGAATTAGGTGAAAACATGGGTTAATAATATTAAATTTGTTTCAATTATTAATGTTGATAATATGAAACTGATTTGACTAATTTATCAGTAAAAAAATTAATAAATGAATCAAAATCAATGTTTAATTTGATTTATAAAAAAATTATAATTATATAATTGAAGCTTGTTAGGGAAGTCGGGACAGGGATATGGATTTGGATAAAAACTAATACCATTCTCAGAATTATTTTATGGGGACGAATAAAAGGGTTTTCAAATGATGTTGAAAGGTGAATCATTGTAATGTAAAGGATAAATGGGTTTGGCATTCAACCTGATGCGAACAAGTGTTGTGTGAAAGGTAAAACTAGGCATGAAAAAACCAGAAGAAAAAATATGTGGTTGAGATCATGCCTAAGGAACATCGAACAACTGATAAGAATTCATATTGATAAATATAGGTATGATCGGGAAAAATAAAATGGAACAACAAGGATTATTTTTTGTTAGATCGGAAAACACTGAGAGGTAGTAGATGGTTTAAGGTGAGTAGACGACTTAGATTAGTAATGACCGAACAGTGGGTTTGAGATTAACCATAGATTTTTTAGAAGTTAGGGGGGTCAGTTTGGGTCTTCATACACAGGACCCCATCGTGGGCCTTAGCCCATACCATGAACATACTAGACTTTGACCTTGTAAATGGGTCTATTCATGAATTATACCAAACTATAAATGGTTCCCTCCTTATATTCATGATTATCACTTTAATACCATCAATGGATTTGGTAGAAATCTCCATGCCTTAAGCCGACCCCTTTGGGGTCCTTCAACCTAGTTGAGGTTTCCCCTAAGCCTTACAGGCATAGTGATATATACTGAATTTTTATTAAATGTAGTAAACGAAATATTTAAATGATAATTATATAATCTTTTAAATTCTCATGTTATAATAAAATAAAACAATCAACTTATTTTTGTAAAAACACAACCCTAATATAAAAAAATATATTTAACATTACATATTACTTGAAAACATTATAAATATAAAACACATAAAATACTGAAGGATGATAATATTATAACGGCTATAAAAACATCAATGGTCACTTAACATTAATTCCCAATGACTATTTTTCAATAGTCAGATTAAGGGTTATATAAATACCCATTTTTATTGGAATCAAAAAACAAAAACACAAGATTCCTTTCACCTACCTTAAAAAAGGTTTTTTTTATAATCAATTCACTCTCCAAATTCTTTTTATTCTTCTTTTTGTTTCATTTTTTATAATGTTTGGTCCATGTTATAAATGATACATTTCCATTCTTATTGTGTTGTTAGGGGGTCCTTTAGTGGCGCTACTCAGGCATGAAATATGTTTTTTATGTATTTTTAGGAATTTAGTCTTGTAATAATGTGATATTTCAATTTTTTATTAAATAAAAGGTATCTCATTTTTTTAGTGCACATAAATTTGATAACAAATATTTTTCTAATAAAAATAAGAAGTAAGAATAAAACAATTAATATTAATTACACTATCACAACATAGGTTCAGGGTGTTACATTCTCCCCGCATTAACATAATTTTTCTCTCGCAATTTGATTTTACTCACACATTCCCACTAGTATATACCTTCTGACATCATTCTTGAGGTCCTTAAAAAACATCTAAAATTTTATATCTTCAAAAAATTGAATGCAAAGCAAAGAATTTATACCCTCACCGGATCCACCACCATGAAAAACTCCTTGATTTCCTAAAATTGATTCCCAATATTGTTTTAGTTTATTTATTTTCAATATCCCAAATACATCTTGAGTAACTTGGATCAAACTCATGCATATAACAATTGGTTCTCTATAGAGAGGCATGGATGGTGTAAAGCATAAGGAATTTGGAATGGAATTAGTCTATATACACCATTAAGACAACATTGTTTTATGATGTTCTAATATCAAAATGTCTCCCATACATTATAATGTTCAAGACATGAATTAGATAGGCTAAATGGAGGTCATCCACCTCTGCAACATCATGGAAATTTACTAAGGGAAATTTATTTTTGAGTAGAGTAAAAACTTTGAAGAGACCACTATAGAATTTTCCATTACGTGTATAGAATGAATTTTGTGCATACAACATAAGGAAATAGACATAACCCATTCCTCAAATGAATCATAGTATATTTTAGGTTCTTTAAATTCAGTAATGGTGTTTGTAGGATAATCCTAGGTTTGAAAAAGTCTCATATACATGTGAACATGATTTAACAAATATATATATTCATGTAACAAAGTAAGAAGATATAAAATATTTGATTGTGATATCATGTATTCCCTATGAAAATTTGATAAAATAGTTTTTTAACGAAATAATGATTAAATTTCTACATTTTTCAAATTTTCATAAATTATCTAAACCCTTCCTCAGATACCAACTATAGCACCCTAATCCCATGGTACCACTCAAAGCCCAAATAAATGATGTTTATTTATTATAAAATAATCATAAAAAATATGAATCATTGAAATTAAATATCATGAGATTTTACCAGTCAGGGTTAGGGAGAATTAGAAACCATAAATACATTCCAATGGAATTGATAAAAAATTAAAATTTAATAAAAAATGATTCTTCAGCATGCTTCTTCTACAATAGAATTTCATCATATTAAGATTTCTAAACCCAAAATAGTGATTATAATATGTCAGTTGGCATTAAATCTTCCTAATAAGGGTGTTTTAAAAATTATTCAGAAAAAAATTAAATAATATTTTTTTCAATCAATTTTTAGTTTGAAATTATATTTATGTACAAAAACATCATTGTATATTTTTAAATCATTGAATAATCCATATTATTTATTGAATATAGATTTTATAAGAGAACTATACTTTTAAAATAATTTGAGAATTATTGTAGTTACCCAAAGCTTTACGTACATGGACATTACATTACTTTTTTGGAATATTTAATACCTAACAAAAATAGACACACAAGGACCTTAATAGTTTAGTGTCTTTTGAAAATCGGAACATAATCGTCTAATCATGGTGAAAGAACTTCAATATCTCCCATAAAGATCTTCCCCTTATGTTTTCTTACCTAAAACCTTTCTTTAAATCATGGGGAAAAGAAAACTTATAAGGGTGATCTCCAATGCTCTGTAAGGGTAAACATAGATAACATAAAACAATCCATAAAAATTTTAATGCAAAAACGTGAACATAAAATCTAAACATCAAAATCATGAGCAATGACATAAATTTTGGAAGTACATAAGGCATAGATCATTAAGGAACATTAATCATGATAAACTAGAATGGGATTAAAACATGTAATATTGGTATCCATTAAGAACATGTAATTATTTCCATCTTATCCAAGGCATTTCTTCTAAGACCATCTTAGTCGAAAAAGTCCCTTACTAAACCAAGTTTACTTGTCATTCCAGCCCTATATTACTGAACCGTTTTTACATTCCATTTCAGCCATGTCTATCTCATGAGATACAAATAATTACCCAATACAGTGGAGGGATATATAGGTCCCACCCATCTCATAATGAAATCATTCTTACTTGTTCCACAAAATAAACATACATCGTTCATAATAACCCAACGAATAAAATGGGTTTCATAAACATCATCCCATCATCACATAATCCTTATAAAATAAATTGATGCCATTTCATAATAAGAAAAGTGAAACCATGTAAATCATAGAGCCATTATACTTGAAACATACACATATGAAATAATGTCATCATAGATGGAAAATGGTTTTGATAAAACACAAGAAATGAAATCTTGATGAAAATATTCGTTCTTCTTCAAAATCAATTTCTTTTTACAAAACATCATTCAATTTTAAAAGAAAATGATTTTGTTGAAAATAGTAATGAAATCTTTTGGAGGAAGCTTCATGAAAATAAGGCTTTAAGAAACCGTAAAAATCATATCATGCCGTATAAGTTAAAAAAAATAATTCTTGTACTTTTTCCAGAAAAGTCAAAAAGTAACTCATATGGTAAAATAAATATTCCATATATACCATGTAGTAAAAGTAAAAAGTGGGTAAAAAAGAATTTAAACATACGTGAAACCATTTTTAGAAAACATGGACATGGATGATAAATATAACCCCAGTAAATACTTACGGATAAATAATCTCAAAATAATATGATATTGGAAATGTTATCCCTTAAGTTATGTCCAATTTCTTCCGTATGTGTCTGAGACTCTTGTATAGTGGGTTTAAACATATTATTTACTTGTAACAGAACCAAAATAATATTTATGATATCATATATGATTCACTTACGACTTTATATTACCCGTTCTTTTGTAAATTCCTTGTTAAAGCAGTGTTTTGGGTAAAAAAATTTCATTTATCATCCGTGTTTTTACTTGTAATTATTAATATGATTAATTAGATCATGATTACTTAATTCCCGAATATAAAACATGATTTATATATAATATATATTCAGAATATACATATATATAATAGATAGATAAATGGAAATTAATACACCAATCATGGATACGGTAGGCTGTACATACACATTAACATTAATGGGCAGGGGTTGACCGAGCTTTAAGTCTCAATGTTGTCTAAATATGAGAGAGAGGAGGTGCCCTTTTATAAGGGAGGATAGGGGCACCTTTAGAACGCTCAAACATATTAGTTTAATATAAAATCAAACCCCACATAAAAACCACAAAAATGACTCAATTAGATTATTAAATGAGAAAGTGTTGTAATCTAAAAAACCAATAAAATTTAGACATGTTTTGATCTTATTTTAAAACGTATCATTTTTATTTATCCTTATTTAATCTATTTAATTTTATTTGTGGTAATAAAATTCTAAATTCTAAATGGTTATAAATAATCAATTATGTGTTGTTAATTTTCAATAATTGGATACTTTATGACATTTTAGAATATATAAATTTCAATTTATAAATTTTAAATATTTATATGATTTGTAAACGATTTAATAATATGTTATTTTTATAAAATAACAATAGTTCCAATTTTGACACAATTCATTTATTTGAATTTAAATAAAATCCAAATAGAGGATATATTCAAACTAAAATATTTAATAGGTTCCTAACATTTACTATGAATCTATAAAATTTGTGGAGAACATTAAATAGGTGATATAATATTTATTTTACTATTTGTAAAACCATTTATTTGATACTTCTCTTAATAAAATAATTTCTACAAAAATTTTGAATAATTATTAAATATACTTCTTTGTTGCATAAAAATTAAAATTAAAATACTAGGATAAATATAAATCTTATATATTTCATAATAATACTTTAACTCGGGTTTATATTCTAAGACGACCATGTTTTAAAATGTTATATTTATTAAATTATGAAGGTGACAACTTTGACATCATTTAAAATTAAATTATATAGTTGTCATAATAACTTTTATAAGACTCGAAATGGTCGTATATTCGGTCATTGGATTCTTATGGTGTATATATACACAAAAAATATGTTTTTCTTAGGTTTGTGAGCCTTTTAATGGGTATTATTATTTCAATAATAACTATATTACTTATTTTTCACTAAATAAATAATTTCTGCATCATTAATATATAAGCTATTAAGTTAATTAAATATATCTTTAAAATTATAAATAAATTACCATGATAAAGAAAAACATTTTATCTTTCAAATGAGTATTTATAACCTAATTTATAATCTGTATAAACTTATATTAAAAATACATTAATTATTAAAATTTAGTGAGGCATATTTCACTTTCCTTTAAATAAAATAAACTAAAGGTATTAATCACCTCCAAGTGGGTTCCAATGGATTCCATTTTGACCCAAATAATCCTTAGGACATAATATAACCATCTAATTATATTAATACAAGTGTTAGGGTAATTTTATAATATTATATTTACCCTTAATTACCCGATTTACCTTTTACTATGGTAAATAAAAATTATCGTAGATACTATTCATAATGCCCAAAAATAAAAAGTAGCCTATTAACATAATTTAGAAACACTGATTCCAAATATAGAAACCTTTTTTTCTAAATTCAATACACAAAATTTGAAGAAATTAATTTAAAATTAATCTCGTTGGTAAGAAAATGAGTTTTAGAAGTTAAAACATTGCAAAAGATTGAAATGATTTTACCTATGAATTCAATGTAAAATCAATGATAATGACATAAATAATATTAAATGGTAAAAATATATTCTATTTATACTTTAAAACCATTCAATATTATAATTTAACCATATAAATTGTTACGATGATAAAAGTTGTTTTTAATTAAAATATAGCGTGTTTTTACTATTCATTAAAATATGAAAGTTATTAGAAAAATATCATAACTTTATCCAATTTAAATTTTTATATCTTGATTCAAAAGAAGAAGTTTATTATGTAAAATTTAACTTATAAACTTGTCAAAAATTATATTTAAAATGGGTGCTCCATCAAAATGCTGCAAAACTGCATTTAAAAAAAATACTTATTTTACCCGAAAAATTTATTTTGTTCTCATACCATGTTCTACAAAATGTGTAAGATGAATTATAATGTCATAAAATCCAAAAGGTATTTACTATTATTCATAATGGCTATTTTATAATAATATTATAACCATATATCGTTGTTTAGTGAAGCCCGTTATTGCGTACAACACACGCTATCGAGGAAGGTTGTGATTGTGTGCAATGCAAGCCAAGTCAGGGTTGTGTGTATTAAAAGACTCCTTTGTTGTTGAGTATAACAAAATCCAACAATATTTCATTTATAAATTGAATATATATATATATATACACTCAATGTTGTGTAGACTAACTACTATCAAACAAACATGAAATTGTGTGTAACACGATTCAAGATTGGTGTTGCGTATACTGCAAGATAAAACGGTGTTGTGTATAGAACAAGATTTTCTTTGTGTATCTTACATCAGAAGATATGAATGAAATTAAAAAAAATATATCTTATAAAATCTCGGGTTGTTACATTCTACCCACCTTAAAATGAGTTTCGCCCTCAAAATTCGTTGAGGTTATAAATCGTTTACTATTCATAGAAACCCACATCGTAAAAAGGAATACTAAAACTTAATTATAAAAACTAAAGTATGAAATGTTACAATTACCCAAAGTAACTCATCACTGGTTTCCTATATAGGAGTAAAAAAGTGAAAATATGGATATGAATGAAAAATTTAACCATAAATTTCTGATGGATAGTGGTAGAGAACACGACTATGGAAAATCGATCAATCACAAATCCATAAATTTGTGATGATCTAAGGTACCAAATAATTCATCAGATATAAGAGCACTTGGACAACATTTTTGGTTTTCAATATCATTTCCCTAAAGTTTAAAATTTTGAATTAGAAGAAATACTTACTTGATTTTGGTACAATCTCAATATTGTTCGGGATTTGAAAAATTTCCACTTCATCTTATAATGAAATGATGTTGAATTTGTTATTCATGAAGTGTTAGCTGATCATATGAGAGAATGATGGGTCATTACATCTGTTTCAAACAAAAGGTTAGAAAATGTTATCAAATATACATAAGTAAATATATGGTGATGTTAATCGTATATGATTCCAAAAATGAACTTATACTTCTTCTATCATACTTCTCAATAAAATTAAACTACTTTCTACTAACCAGGGACTTCCTGTAGGTGATAAAGGCCTATCTCACTTCGTTTGTATGTTCAATTCCAGCAACCTTGTCCGACTCGATGGGTTGTCGCTCGTCCTACATGTTATCCATTTTTCTAAAACTATACTATTATAACTTTCTATCAATAATATCGAAAACAATTCTATCCTTAAACAATACTAACTTATGTTCAACATAATCCATTAGAATCTTTAGGCTTATCCAAAGTACTTCTTTCCAAACTCATAGTGTCAAGAGAATGATTACTAAAAAGTTCATATAACAAGCATGTGAATACCATCATTAATCCCTCATATATCTTGTTGGTCACATTCCAATCATGTGAATACCTTAATCATGTATTCTTTTAAAAAATGAATATCCATTGAACCTTAGTGAAAACATGAATGGTTTTAAAAGTTAACTCTTTCTACATACCCAAAATCCAAAAATCCTATATACTCAAACCAGGATATAAGTTTGTCCTTATATCAGTCATAAGATCATTTCATTTTTTTATTATCCATTCATTGGGAACATATCATCTTCCTTCCAAAAATATTTCAATCACTTTTAATGGTTACCGATGCCATATTTTTATGGAAAACCATAGTGGACAAATATATAGGTATTCCAATATACCATAAAAGTACCTCAACAACATTATTCCTGAATACCAATACCTAAAAATTTCAAACCATCCTATTCAATGACTGTCATGGAATAAGTCCTTCCTTGATTTAGAAGTAACCTCTTGGGTCAGGGCATTGGGTTGGGTAATGCCCATGTTCTCCACAGATAAGACATTGAACTCCATAACAGTCAGTCACTCTTTGACACTTCTCTCCACACAGATATCATCTTCCTCTCCAGTTGATTTATTCATCAAGGCTCTTCTTCACTAATTTAGAAATCCCAATCATCCTTTCACTATTCTTCTCAACATGCTAACATGTATAAAAGTCCATATTCCTCTTATTTTATGAATTGGGAATACCACTAAAGTTTACCATGTTAATCACATATCGCGATGTTTGATTCGGCATATTCATAATATATTTCTCTCTAGGCACTACACAATTTTTCTTCCCATAGTCACCAATTTTTCCATAGAATTCAATGTCAACCCAATTCATTATAGTTCCCTTAATTACCTAAAACCAAAAACCATTGTGTATGAAACCGTTAAAATAATGAGGAATGGAATAATCATAAAAGTCACTTATAGGATGTATAAATTATTACACCTTCTTTAACCTATGATAGCTTAGGTTAACCCTAGGTTATTTATGATCGTCAAAATAATTCTAGGACTGTAACCTGTAGTTATACTAAACCTTAGTGACATTACTATACCTTAGGGACATCCCTAAACATACCTTAGAAATATCTCTAGGGATCTCACTAATGTTTTCGCGTCCTAGTTTCCAATGGTTAACTAAACCTTTCCTCTGATACCAACTGTAGAGACCCAAATCATGATGTACATGGACATTACATTACTTTTATGGAATACTTAATACATAACAAAAACAAACACACAAGGACTATAATAGTTTAGTGTATTTGGAAACTCTGAACATAATCTTCTAATCGTGGTGAAAGATCTTCAACTCTCCCATAATGATCTTCCCCTTTTGTTTTCTTACCTAAATCCTTTATTTAAATCCCAGGGAAAAGGAAACAGATAAAGGGTGATCTCAAATTCTCATTAAGGGTAAACATAGATAACATAAAACAATCCATAATCATTTGAATGAAAAAACATGAACATAAAATCTAAACATAAAAATCATGATCAATGACATAAATCATGGAAGTACATAAGGAATAAATCATAAAAAAAAATTAATCATGATAAACTAAAATGTGATTAAAACATGTAATTGTGGCATCCATTAAGCAGATGTAATGATTTCCATAGTATCCAAGGCATTTCTGCCAAGACCATCTTAGTGGACAAAGTCCCTTACTGAACCGGGTATACTTGTTGTTCCAGCCCTATATTACTGAACCAAATTTATTTTCCATTTAATAAATGTCTATATCATGAGATATAAATATTTACCTAATGCAGTGGAGGGATATATAAATCCTATCAATCTCATGATGAAATCATTCTTACTTGTGCCACAAAATAAACATACATCATTCATAATAACCCAAAAAATAAAATGGGTTTCATAAACATCATCACATCTTCACATAATCCATATAAAAGAAATGGATTTAATTTCATAATGAGAAAAGTTAAACCATGTAAATCATAATGCCATTATACTTGAAACATACACATTTGAAATAATTTCATCTTAGATGGAAAATGGTTTTGATAAAACAGATGAAATGAATTCTTGAGTAAAATATCCCTTCTTCTTCCAAATCAATTTATTTTCACAAAAAATCAAGCAATTTTAAAAGAAAAATATTTTGTTGAAAATAGTCATGAAATCTTATGGAGGAATCTTCATAAAAATAAGGCTTTATAAAACCATAAAAATCCTTTCATGCTGTATAAGTTAAAAAACATTCTTCTCATACTTTTGCTGGAGAAGAAAAAAAGTACCACGTATGGTAAAAAAAGATTCCATACATACCATGTAGTAAAAGAAAAAATTGGGTAAAAAGGACTTTAAAAATACATAAAACCATATTTACAAAACAGATACATAGATGATAAGTATAACACCAGTAAATACTTATGAATAAACAATCTCGGATAAAAACGAGATTGGAAAATTTATCCCTTACCTTATGTCCAATTTCTTCTTGTATGTGTCCGAGACACCAGTATAGTGGTTTTGAACATATTATTAACTTGTAAAGGAACCATAATAATATTTATGATATCATATGTGATTCACTTACGAATTTATATTACCTTTTCTTTTGTAAATTCCTTGTTGATGCAGTATTTTGTGTAAAATTGTTTCATTTATCATCCGTGTTTTCTATTGTAATTATTAATATGATTAATTATATCATGATTACATAATTCCATAATAGAAAAATTATTTATATATAATATATATTCAGAATATACATATATATAATAGATCGATAAATGGAATGAAATACACGTTAATGGAGACGGTAGGTCGTACATACGAATTAACGTTGTTTTCGTTTCCTTATTGAATTGAATTGAATTAATTAGATGACATAAATATATATATACATAAATACAGTAGCATTATTATGTCATGTATTTCATGATTACTTATTATATATACAATATAATCATTCTTGAATTGTTAACATGGAAAATGAATCTCATCGCGTTGTGGAGACGGTAATCCGTACGTACGCACGAGCTATGATATCGTTCTCATATTTATTGAATGGAATTGGAGTGGATGATATAATATAATAGAATCTGTATGATGTTATTATAACCATATATATTTATTCTTTACACCATTATACCCATCCAAATAAGGTGGTGGTGGAAAAATAGATTACACCACTGCGTGGAGACGATATTCCGTACGTACGCACGCATAGTGATTTCGTTTTCCGTTGGAATGATAGAAGGTGAAATGAGGATATTTCATATTTATAATGACATATCAGTATATTAGTGATACTGATGTTATTACTTTATTATGTAACAACAAAATAAGAGGAATTAGGAGGAGAAATGAATTTGAAAAAACCGATAAAGGATATTACCTCTTCTTCGACACGCCTCTTTGAAACCTCCTCATCGGATACTAAAATTGGTCTTTGAAGAAGACCGGGTCCTCTAGTATGTTTATAGGGAAGTTGATATGGGTAATTGGTAGGGTTTGGACGAGCATTAAGGCTCACTGTTATGTAAAGATGAGAGGGATGAGGTGCCCTTTTATAAGGGAGGATAGGGGCACCTTTGGAATCCTAAAAAATATTAGTTTAATATAAATTCAAACCCCACATAAAAACCTCCAAAAATGAATCAATTATCATATTAGATGAAATAGGGGTGTAATCTCATCAACAAATAAAATTTATAAATTTTTGGATCTTATCTTAAAACATATCATTTTGATTTATCCTTATTTAATCTATTTAATATTTTTGTGGTAATAAAATTATAAAATTTAAATAGTTATAAATAATCACATATCTGTTGTTAATTTTCCATAATTGGATAATTTATAAAATTTTAGACTATATAAATTTCAATTTATTATTTTTAAATATTTTTGTTATTTTTAAAAAATTTAATAATATGTTATTTTTATAAAATAACAATAGTGTCATTTTTGACACTATTCAATTATTTGAATTTAAATAAAAACAAAATAGGGGAAATATTTGAAATAAAAAAATTAATAGGTTTCTAACATGTCATATTAGTCTATTAAAATAGTGGAGAACATTAAATAAGTCATATATTATTTATTTTACTATTTGTAAAACCATTTATTTGATACTTCTCTTAATAAAATAATTTCTACAACATTTTTGTATAATTAATAAATATAGATATTTGTAGTATAAAAATTAAAAATAAAATACTAGGATAAATATAAGTCCTATATATATCATAATAATACTTTTAGATGGGTTTATATTCTAATACACCCAACTTTTAAAATATTATATTTATTAAATTATGAAGGTGAAAACTTTAACTTCATTTAAAATAAAATAATATAGTTGTCATAATCACTTTTATAAGACTCAAAACGGTCAAATATTCGGTCATTGGATGGTTATAGTGTATATATACACTAAAAATATGTTTTTGTCAGGTTTGTGGCCCTTTTAATGGGTATTATTATTTCAATGAAAACAATATTACTTATTTTTCACTAAATAAATCATTTCTCCATCATTAATGTATAAGTTATTTAGGTAATTAAATATCTCTTAAAAATTATAAATAAATTACCATGATAAAGAAAAAAATTTTATCATTCAAATGAGTATTTATAACCGAATTTATTATCATTATAGACTTATATTAAGAATATCTTAATTATTAAAGTTGAGTGAGACATATTTCACTTTCCTTTAAATAAAATAAACTAAAGATCTTAATCACCTCAAAGTGGGTTGAAATGGATTCCATTTCGACACAAATATTCCTTAGGATGTAATATAATCATCCAATTATATTAATAAAAGTGTTAGGATAATTTTATAATATTATATTTACCCTTAATTACCCGATTTAACTTTTACTATGGTAAATAAAATTTACCGTAGTTACTATTCATAATGCCCAAAAATAAAAAGTAGCCTATTAAAATAATTTGGACCCACTGATTCCAAATATAGAATCCATTTTTCTAAATTAAAGAAAATTTTTTTCAGAAATTAATTTAAAATTAATCTCATTGTTAAGAAAAAGAGTTTTAAAAGATAAAACATTGCAATAGATTGAAATGATTTTACCTATGCATTCAATATAAAATCAATGCTAATGACATAGATTATATTAAATGGTAAATATATATTCAATTTTTAATTTAAAACCATTCAATATTATAATTTAACCATATTAATTATTACGATGAAAAAAGTTGTTTTTAATTAAAACATAGAGTGTTTTTACTATTCATTAAAATATGAAAGTTTTAAGAAAAATATCAAAACATTATCCAATGTAAATTTTTATGTCCTGATTGAAAATAAGAAGTTCATTTTGTGAAATTTATCTTGTAATCTTGTCAAAAATTATATTTAAAATGGATGCGCCCTCAAAAGGCAGCAAAACTGCATTTTCTGAAAAATACATATTTTACCCAAAAAAATTATTTTTTTCTCATAACATGTTCTATAAATGTGTAAGATGAATTATAATGTCATAAAATTTAATATGTATTTATTAATATTCATAACGGCTAGTCTATAATAATATTATAACCATATATTGTTGTTTAGTGAAACCTGGTATTGCATACAACACACACAATTGAGGAAGGTTGTGATTGCGGGTAATGAAAGCCAAGTCAGGGTTGCGTGTAGTGAAAGACTCTTTTGTTGTTGCACATAACAAAATCCAACCATATTTCATTTATAAATTGAATATATATATATGTACACTCAATATTGTGTAGAATAACAACTATCAAACAAACTTGAAATTGTGTGTAACATGATCCAAGAATAGTGTTGCATATACTTCAAGCTAATACGGTGTTACGTATAGTGCAAGATAATATTTGTGTATCGTACAATAGAATATATGAGTGAAATTAAAAAAAAATATCTTATAAAACTCAGGTTGTTACAATTACCTTTTAAAAAAACTTCTGGTGGATTATTCACTGATTCTTGGAGGCATATAATTTTAAAACTATAACATAGGTCAAATAGACATGAATCATTTGGTACAATGTTCCCTTAAATATTATTTTTTCACTCTCTGTATCACATCATTCATCATATTATTTTCATTTTATAAAATATTTTCAATGTAACTCCCTCTCTCAGTTCTAACCCTAAAATATTCTTAATAACATTCATATATGAATTTCATTTTTTATTTTTTATATCATTTCTAAAACATTACATTAAAAGAGTTCTAGGAAACCGTTTATGAAAACAACATGCTTCAAATAACTGTTACTTATTGAAATCACAATATTTAAGAATTATGAAATAGGCGTGTGCATTATCCCATATTGCATGGAATGTGACATATGATCTAGATGATGGCCATTCATACCCATGCATGGAATGTTAGTGGATGGATAAGTATATTTGAATATAAAATAATATGTTGACATATAAATTGAACATAAAATCAAAATTATTATCATGAAACACATGTAATTGTTTAAATAAGGTGACTATAATGAATAAATATATTTTATAAATTTTAATAATTATTAATTTGAAGGTTGAAATACTATATATAACTTCTAAAAACATGTTTTGAATATTATATATAATTAAATAATATTATATTCATTAATTTATATGTATATATATATACATACATATTCATCTTTGGATTGTTATCATTAAAAATATTGATCCTTTATAATCATTGGTTTTAGAAATTATGTTTAAAAAAACCCCAACCACATATATTCTCAAAAATTGATGATTATATATGTATATATATATACATATACATTGACATATATATATATAACATTATTAACCTAAAATAATTTGATAATAAAAGATAAACTCTTACAAAATACTATTTTTCAAAATTATGATTGAAACAAGAACCCTTAACTCATATATTTATATACATAAAATAAAAAGTGATATATGTGTGTATATGCATATATTTAGACATATATATGTAACTCTTTATAAATAAATTATAATTTGATAAACTAAGATATTCCCTTACATGATTTATATCAACAAAGTGGTTGTGGGATTAAAAAAATTTGATCAGTGTGAATTTGAGCTAATTTTAGGATGTGGATCGGGTAGAATTACATGAAACGAGGGGTTTATAATATAAACCACATTTCATAAACAAATTCTGCTAATTGAAAATTAAATTGACTATTGTTGCAACAAAAAATTTAATAATATAAGAAAAACAAATCATGAATTGGATTGATATAAAAAATATATATATAATTAATGTTTATATGTGATGTTGTGTCATGGATATGGATTTAGGTATTAAATAATTCCATCCTGAGAATTATTTGAAGGGGAATAATCAAAATGGTATATAAAGGAGGTTGAAAGGTGAATCATGGAAAAGTGAAAGAGAAATGGGTTTGATGATTGACATGATGAAAACTACTGGAGAGTGGATGGTAAACTTAGGAAGAAGAAAATGACGAGAAAAAAACAAAATGTTGGCATCATACATGAGGAACATTAGATGGATGAAAAGAATTTAGCCTAATTAATAGATGAGTGATCGGGATAAAGGGAGTGGGTGGGATTATGTGAGCTATATCTGATGGTGAGGAGAGGTTGTGAATGGTTAATGGGGAGTGGATGGAATGGATTATCTATGATTGATCAAACGGTTCATATTAACCAATTAATTTTTTGTGTGGGAGGGGTGTCCATTAAAGATTTCAGGCGTGGTCCAAATCATTTGTCTGAGATTGGATTGCTGGAAATCAAAATATAATTAAACTACAGTTGTGGAGGTTTGAATGAGGAATCATTGCGGATGGATGAGATCGTGCATAGAAGGAAAGCACAATCATGATTTGATCCTCACATTTTAAAAAAAGGTACCACATTTAATCCATTTAGGTTTTGGGACCACCATATAAGGTTTGGTTCAGGTTTCCTTAGACGAAACGAACACTGACACAGTGGGGTTCCATACACATGGGACCCCACCATAGGCCTTGGACAACACTAATACATACTTGACTAGGACCCTACTCACGGGTCCATGCACGACTTTCCCTAGACTACACATGGTTTTATTCTTATGCTACTCGAGTTGCACCTTAAAACCATCTATGGCTTGGGTTGACATCTCCTCACGTTGGGTTGACCCCTTTAGGGTCCTCCATCCCAGTTGAGGTCATCCACAAGAATTACAGGCTTGGTGATATATAGATATTTTTTAAAAACATATTATTCAAATTATTTAAATGATAATTTTAATATTATCTAATTTCCCATGTTATAATCAAATATTATTATCCATATATTTATATAAAAACTAAAATCATGTAAAACCAAAGTTATATTTAATAGATTTTATTACCTTAAAATTTTTAATATTTGAATCACATAAAATAAATAATGATTATTAAATTGTAACAGTTATAATAAACAATAAATATTCACCTAAAATTATATTCCAATGTTTATATTTCAATTGTAAAATTAAGGGTTCTACAAATAACCATGTTTATAGGTATCAATGTCACAAGAACAAATAAGTCCTACAACCTACTTCATGGTTGGTATTGAACATTCCATTTACGATCATCATTCTTGATATTATTCCTATTGTTTCATTTTTAATATGGTGTATTTAATGGATGAAGGAAGCACACCCAATCATATTGTGTTTTTGGAAGGTTTCTAGTGGCACGACTCCAGCATTCAATATGTTTTATAGGTTATTTGTTGTCTTTAGTCCTTTAAAAATGTGATATATCAATGTTTTATTAAATAAAATGTTTCCCATTTTCTCTAGTGCATTTAAATTTAACAAAACTAATTTTCATAATAAAAATAATAACGGAAAAAAATATAATTGATACTAATTACACAATCAGAATACAGTTTCGGGTTGTTACAAAACTTATGTGGATGAAGAGTTGGGTGGAAGACTTACCTATTGATGTAATATTACCCATTATCGTGGGTTGTAATAATCAGAGTTCCATAAAACATACATGAAAAATATTAAAACTTTCTCATTTAAAACATATTTTTATAAAATATCATTTCAATAGTGATCGTGTAGAGAATAATGAACTAGAGATGGTGTATTTTCCAGGATAAAAATAAGTTTCTAAAATATTCACAAACAATTTACTGAAGGAATAATTTTTCATATTGAGGATGAACATGGGCACCCAACCTATTGATATTCAATTTTGAGGTATGTGTTTGTGTCATATATTCCATATATTATTTGGAATGTTTTGTGAAGTGTGATAATATATTCATATATTTTTATATTTATATTATATCATCCTTTTAATGAAGCATGTGCATAGTGGGAGTTGTTGGTGAGCTATCCACATACCAGGTAAGTGTGTGAAATTTTTTGATAATTTGTTGAAGTGTCTATGAAACATGCATTTTTAAGAATGTTTATGAAGTAATGTTATTTTAATATCACATAAATTTTGAAAATTGAATATGTATCATGAGTAACTAATTTCTAAAAACATTGTTTTATTGTTAGTGATTTCTGTTTACTCTAATGAGTTAGTTAACAAAGGCATAAAATAATTATTAGGTAATCCATATCTCTTGGTTACAATGTTAAATGATTTATGAACCGTGGTTGACAAAAAACATATAGGGGGATATTGGTGGGACCATGTTGGCTAATTTATTTTTTGGAAGTTGAATGATTCTTATGTTGATTGTATTTTGTTTTGGTCTATTTTTTATTCTAGAAAATGAAATCACATAAATTTAATCGATTTGGTGATCAGAAGATAGGGACATGATTCTGAATGGATCTAATATTAATTTGATGATACTTTTCTTAACATAAATTTTTAATAAATAATATGTTTTCTAAGAAACAAGTGATGAAAAACTTTTGATGGGAAGGGGAAGAATAAGTCATTACAATCTATTTGAGGTTTTATCGGAGAGAATGATGTACTGAAATGATGTGGAGTTGTAATATTTTCTAATATAATTCAAATTATGATATACAGAACAAAAATGTTCCCATATTAAAGAAGATTTAATGTTTTAAAGTATGTGTTTTAAAATAATAAATTTTGGGGAATTCAATATTTTCTAGACTTATAATATCATTGTGAGATCAGTAGACATAGAATTAATTTAAGGATGAGTCATTTTGTTTGTAATGTGATATGACAAAGATAATTGATTTTAGTCAGACAAATATTCCACAAGATACAAATCAATAGAGAAATAATTTTTTTAATGATATAAGTCTTTTTTTCTATGATTAGTAAATGAAACAAGTTGTTTATGACACTGGTATATCAAACATGTCATGCCACTTATCAATCATAGGTAAGATTTTTTTTGGATTATTAAAAGAATTTCAAACTTTTTGGGACTAATGTGTGTAAGAAATTCATTTATTTTGTAACTATATACTGATCAAAAATGTATTCAAACATTTCTCATCATCTTAAAATTAATTAGAATGGAGTCTATATAACAAGAAGATCTAAATTGTTTTCTAGTGCGTTGTGAGAAAATTTGTTGTTTCGTTTGGGTCAAGACTCATCAAAATATCATAGAAATGAATCTGTCAGAGTGAAACAATGAATGATCCATTAGATGCATTCTAACATGGATAATTTCATCAGACGCAATACTTAATCTGATAATGTTTCATAGGTCTTTGTAAAAGAAGAATAGGATAGTTTTTTTATGATTTTTCTAGAATATTTTTTTAATGGTTGTTCCCATGTTTTTTAAAAGAATTTACATGTAGTGGGTATATATTAATAATATAGAAGATATTTATGGAAAAATAAAATCAGCATAAGTATAACAAAGTCTCATAAATGTTTATGGAAGAATGTTTTCAATTTTTTGTACTACTTATAGTTTGTCATGACCCATCCCCCAGGGCCCGTGCCATGACTACCCCATGCCTGCCGTCCAAAGGCCAGGGGCTGGAGACTTGCATTGAAAAGGCATATCCCTATAACAAGAAGGCATTACTTTTATACATGTACAAACACATAATCCCAGAACACAATAAGAATAAACCATGTAGTAAACTATTGTATTAAAAAGTGTACTGAATGTAAAGGGGCTAGAATAGAATACCAACTGGAAAGTAAAAATATTACTAAAAGATGAAACAACCCCTAGAACATCCACCGAAGATTCTACCTGATGGGTCGGTACAACTCACGATCAGTAGTCACAGCGGCATGTCACATCAAATGGTCAACATTTGAGCACTTTCTTATCTAGGCTACCTCGGCATTGATCAATGATGTCTGTTGTCTGAACTAGTCACAACATGGTGCAAGTGTATACCATGCAGGGGTGAGTATAACTACACTCATTAAGGACCCCAAGACCCCGGAATTTCACCCAAAGATTCGCAAATGAAAAACCACAAAGAAAGACCTCAATCACAAAGCACAAAGCAGTATTCATCAACTATACATAGGTATATGCCAATACATATACCCATGTTATCAATATATACTCATCTCATACATTAGGAAACAAATGTCTTCAAATTTTATGCCATTTTCAAAACAGATCCATGGTGGAAGAATACCATAAAGGTAACACCACGAAGGGAAAAGTAACACAAAGGTAACACCTTGAAGGTAACACCATGAAGGTAAAAGTACCACAAAGGTAACACCATTAAGTTAACACCAAAAAGGTAAAAGACTCATTTCATACCAGGTATATAACTAATGTACTGAAGTACATATGATTAGTCGTAAAACTAGATCATCTTATTCTATCGAGAGTCTCTTTTGTTGACCCTCACATGAAATATAGTTGATGACCCACATAAGATAGCTAGGTGTTAAACCACACAAGATCGATAGATACTAACCCACAAAGTACCGCTAAGTTCTGACCCATAGAGGATCGATATATACTAACCCACACAAGATCTATGATCTTTCATCATGTTACGTTCAGTAATGATATTATTACACTATCTATGGTTGATTATGGGAGGTTCCACTCCAAAATCCATAGATAATACCTCAACTTCCAAGACATAATATGAATATGTTTTCCAAAGGACTACCACATCATAAGGGTTCCAACTCAATAGATGGTGCGTCAATCTGACACCCGATCTGTGACATATATGCATTTTAGTAACGAGGGTTCGATTGGATTCTGGTTCGATTCAACCTGGACATACTCTTACATACTCCAAAAATCATGTGGAGTGCACCAAAAGGACCGTCTTTATCCATGTATCCTAGTGCCATAGACAGTTTTTCAAACAGATGCTTGGATCAAAAGTTATTTCTATATTTGCTTATCTCGGCATCAAAGGGCCTGAGTTCAGTCTGACCTGATTAGGGACACCCCCAACAATGTTTGGGGTGGCTTGATTGGGCTTGGTTATGGTGGGCTCGGCCCCCTCAGCTACTGACTGGACCAGCCCCCCAAGGTGGTGAGGCCCAGTGGTCTCGCGCTGCACTGCCCAATGGATCTGCGACCCATTGGAGGCGCGGCCCGCTGGAGCGGGGCCTGCCTTAGATTGAATGAGGGGGTGGGGGGGGGGGAATTTCCCCCAATTTGGAGTCAAAGAAGCATCCCAACAGGGCACATATAGGTCTCTTGAGGGACCCACAGGGAGCAGGACCCGACGCTCTACCGTGTCTTTTGAGTTGATGTCATCTTCAATTGTGTGTGACGACGTGTTGCTCGCCTCTGCATGTGACCGAACTATGCTGGTTGTGGAAATCCATGATGGATATATGTCTTGGACCTCTCTCTATAGGCACTCCCTTGCACACCGCTCAACCCTCCATGGATGGCCTAAGCTTACATCCATCTTCACCCTCCGTGGCTATGTCCACAGTCTTCTTCATCGACGACGTACGATGGAAGGTTGTAATTTCATCAGCGGCCAGCCGATGACGGCTGCCACCATCACCTCCTCTGCTGGTTCTAGTTACGAGTTTCTGGTTGTCTTTTGCGGGTAACCAAGTGAGGTCTGGTGGCCCGTTTCTATATCTGGATGTGCCAAAAGACTCCCCAGGAATCCCTCTTCATCGTTTAACCCACCTTTTTGGGTTTCATCCAACCAGAACAAATTGCTCGAGAAGAACACATCAAATTTCAATAAAAGGTGGAGGGTTTGGGAATTGTTCATTTGACCCATGACCATGGCATTAGCATGATATCAAGAGGTTATTAATGATTCATCAACTCTCAAAATTTTAATATAAATAAACCCTACATCATGATCGTTGGAAAAAATCCACATTTAAGGAAGAGTTAGTGTTTGTTGGTTCGTGATTCGGTGGAGTTCATCACCGCTCGCTGGAACTAGTTCTGTTTTCCAAGTGGTTTGTGTCCTTGTAATTTTCCATAGCTTGATCTCTTGATGAATTTGTGCCAATACTCTACCCAGAGCTCCGCATAAATAAGGGAGGGGTGGGTGAGTAATGCCATTTTAAATTTATAATGTTCATTTAATTAATGAACCACCCATTTTCCAACGGTGTTATTATAATGATTGAGGAGTCATGTCAATTAATGGCTTGGCATGTCATTGGTCCCACCACCACCTCGTATCAGTTGGTGGGATATAATAAGAGAAATAATCTGACATTGTTATTTTTATTATTTTTTTAAATCTCCCAAATCTATATTTTTTTTTCAATTACTGAAGTTGAAGTGAATCATTCCTTATGATAATCATGGTGATGTGGATTCAATGGTTCTCTTGGATTTTTAAAATGATCACCAGTTCCAAAGTTAGAAAATAACGCTCACGCGTTTACTGAACGTACCTTAAAAACGTTCAAAAATTCATTATGGTCCCTCCGGGCCCTATAATCACATGTAGTAAATTTTTAAGACTTGTAATAATTTCTAATAATTAAAAATATTACATGGAAAATCAGTTTCTTTACATTCTATCCACCATAGGGATTTTCCTCCCTAAAACCGACAACATAGACTAAGGACTCCTATGGGGGTACCGAGAAAGAATCTGAACCTCCCGCTCAAATGTGTTCTCGTGGAGGATCTTGTGTTACCAAAGAGTGTACCCCAAAGGTATAGATCATCCACAAAGGACCCACTTAGGTCGATCCTCAATCACTACTAAAACCTCTATAAACGCCTCCCCATCATCGAAGTAAAACTCTCCATGGTCGATGACGTGAGATCTGTAATGCCTGTATCTACTCAGTTGGGATACATTGAAGATGTATTTCTTCCTCTCTAACTATGGTTCTATTTCCAATCGGTATTACACCTAACCAATCCTACGAAGTATCAGGAATGGTCCAATAAACCTTGGTGATAATTTTCCACCTCATCCAAATACTTATAGTCCCCATTGAGGGGAGACACATAAGAACACAAGGTTCCCTACTAGAACTCCAGAGGTCTCGGTCCTCTATCAGAATAAATCTTATGAATGCTCTATATAGTCTTCATCTACTCCCAGATAATCTACACCTTCTCAGTGGTAGCTCGTATAAACTCTGGAAGCATAAGTGCTGACTCCCTGGGTCTGTCCTGCATAGAGGTGATCTACGTGGTCAACCATAGAAGGCCTCAAATGGTGTCATACCGATTATGGAGTGTTAACTCTTATTGTATGTGAACTCTTTCCAGGGTTTTTGATCCTACCAATTGCAGCCAAAATATAGGAACCAAGCACGGATCATTTTTCTCTAGTGTCTGAATGGTCCGCTCCATCTGACCAACCATCTATGGATGATAGCTAGTACTCAAATTTTGTTGAGTTCTAAATGCCTCTAGTAATCCCTTCCTCAACCGGGATGTAAAATGTGAATCATGGTCAAATGCGATCATCTATGGAACCCCATGAAATAATTCAATCTCATGTATGTAGAGTCATACCAATCACTCTACTAATCCCTTCTCACAGATAGGTAGGATGTGGCCTGACTTGGTGAGTTGATAAATGATACCCAGATGAAATCATGTCCCATGGACACACATGGAAGCCCTTTCACAACATCCATGGAGATACCATCCCAATTTCAATCTAGTATATATAGTGTCTATTTTAAGACTGCTGGAACCTAATGCTCGAGTATCACATGATGACAAATGAGGCAGTGTGAAACCAACTATGCCACTGCTTTCTTTATCCATGGCCACCAATGTTGACGTCGAGTGTACTGGTACATCTTCACCCTACCATGTTGTACTTCCATTGAGGACTTATGTAACACCCTCAACACCTAATCAAATAGCACCACCAATACCATCATGTGTCCTCTGAAGAGGATGATGTGCACCCCACCTTCAGAAAATCCATTAGGTGTATGTCCTGAGGATATTTGAACATTTCAAGCCTCACAGTAAATTTCCCCAAGATGTGCCTCCCAAAATCCCTGAAGAAGTGGAAACGTGACATCAACAAACTGGAAGTATGTAGGTCCATATCTGCCCATGACAGATATCTATGACGCAACTAGTTTCCATGTCTCCTTACTCAGTAGTAGTAAAACAGACCTCATCCTAAGTGTGTCTGCCACTATGTTCACCTTTCCAAGAGTGTAGAATATCTCATAGTCATATTATTATAGGAACACTAGCCAACGTCATTGACTCGCGTTCAGGTCCTTTTATGGGAAGAAATACATGACACTCTTGTGATCAGAGTAAATAGTAAAATATTCTTCCATCCTGTAGTGTCTCCATATTTTCAATGTTAAGACCACTACTGCTAACTCCAGGTCATGGGTGGAGTAGTTCTACAAATGTTGTCTCAACTGTTGTGAAATATAAGTGATCATTTCTCTCTCGTACATCCAGACAAATCCCGGTCTGGTCTCTGATGTGTCGTAGAACAATCCCTACCCAACGCCCTATTTTGGTAGCCTCAAGATGGGGGCACTGGTTAGTCTCTTCCTCAGCTCCTGAAAACTCTGCTAGCATCTATCTGTACAAATGAAGGGCTTTCCATTCTTTGTTAATTTTTATAAGGTTTTCACAACTCTTGATAAGTCACATATGAATATCTGGTAGTACATAGCTATCCCTATGAACCTCTACACCTCAGTCACACTTATTGGTGGCTGCCAAGAAATCACAACCTCTATCTTCATCAGATCCACTGCAATTCGAGCCTCCGAGATAACATGTCCCTAAAAGCAGACCTCTCATATCTAGAACTATCACTTCGAGTGATCACTATATAGCTGGTTCTATCTAAGTCAATTGAGAACTATCTTCAGATGATAATCATGATCCACCTCCAATGTTGAGTACACCAAGATGTCATCAATGAAGACCAGCAAGATGTGATTGAAGTATTGCTAGAAGATCGTGTTCACGAGTCCCAGGAACACTGTTGTGGCATTGGTCACAAAAAGGGTATAACCAATAACTCATAGTGGACATACATACATCCGAAGTATTTTTTGTACACATACTCATCTCTTAACCTAAGTTGATGATATCCTGATCTAAGGTATATATTCAAAAACAATGGAGATCCCTTTAGTTGATCAAAAAGGTCATCAATCCTCATAAGTGGTTACATGTTCATTACATTCACCTGGTTCAGGCACCAATAGTCCACACATAGTCTCAGACTCCCATCTGCCTTCTTAGTAAAAAAAATTGGGGCTACCCATAGAGATATACATGTCTTAAAAACGCCTTCCTCTGCCAGTCCTCCATCTTTACCAATAAATTACAAATCTCTCTAGGATCCATTCTATATGATGGTGCAGATATCGGTTCTTTCCCAGGGTATAGGTTGATGTAAAATTATAACTTTTTCAGGGAGGAATTCTTGGAACAACATTATAAAAGGCATCAACATACTGGTCCACCAATATAAGATATCTCAGACTCTCAACATTAACTGATCATAGGGTATGGATTCCTAAATTATTTCTAATCAGCTATACCCTCCTCTGGTAAAGTCTAGCATGTGCTGGAAAGGTTCCCTTTTCAACAGTGAAAGAATACCTGGTCCCATCCTCGCAGAAACACAACACACTATGCCTAAAGCAGTTAATCTGAGCATGGGCTGTAGATAACTAGTTCATAACGAAGATGACATCATAAGGACATGACTCCACTACTAGAAGGTACCAACTGAAGCTCTCACCTCATAGAGTAAGCTCACACTGCCGCACTATTGTGTAATCATCGAATCCCCTCCCGTGGGAGTATCTAACTGAAATGATCGAGCCAATGACTCCCTTAGAATCTCTAGTCTCCAAATGTGGACCATGAAAATAAAAGACGGACTTTTAGTTGTGTCTATAATTCTGAAGCTAGGGTGGTGTAGATAGAGATCATACCTATAATCAACTATGGAGTGTTGTGGTCATGGGCCTTAGCTTGCGGGAGCTGATCCCATCTCTGTCCACCTACTCCCGGGGGTCTGGCTGGACCACCTGGAGGTGGTGGCAGTAGAACCTCAAATCACCACCCACCGCATTTTGCATGCCCAACTACTCTACTACATCTCCCTATTACCTATGAAACACCATGATCGAATCTATGCCTCTACATCGATGGTCCATCACCAGTCTTCTGGTTCTCCATACGGCAGGTCAGGCAGACATGTGCCATGTGATTCTGCCTGCGAAACGAGTAGCACCGCCTTCTACTTATCTGTCCTCCTCTGTCCTTTGAGCCTATCACCACCGAACTAGTATCCAATAGTTTTCCACTAGATTTTTTGCCCTACTTGAGCCCCTACATCATCCATTTATTTCCTGCTAAATATGACTTTTCTACCTGACTTTTGGTGGTGGATCTCGTTGTCATTTCCATCATGACGAGGAACCTCTCCACTAAAAGTGAATGCTCTAGCTCCTCATCCTACTTCGGAATGCTGATCAATATCATAAATTCATTGTTCTCCCATTTGAGACCCAACTCAAAGGTTCGGGCCCTAATGAATGGGTATCTACCATGTCGGTGGAGTATTAGGAGAAATAGGTGTCCCTCGCTGAGCACTGTCCACAGACATGATTCCCTATTTTATGTGCAGTAGCACCTATATATATATTGAGTGTAGGGTTTTTGAGAAATTATATTCCCTAAAAATCTCTTAATGTCTTCCCAGGTGATATATTCCACATCGTTATAATGGAGTGTCAGAAACCACCATCTTCTTGTTGCTCCTTGGAAGAGAATGGTAGTTAGAATCACCATCAGATCAGTTGGTGTTCAACAAAGTGAAAAATTCGGTCCCTAGCCTCCATTCAGTCCTAAGCCGCTTGTGGATCCATCTCTCCATGAAACCTCGATGGGAACTGCAGATTAAATGTGTGAAAAATGCTCAGTCATCATGCACCCTCTGTTGGTTGGACTAGGGGCATCTGATACCCAACGATTCGTGGTGTAACAGGTAAACCACCGGATGGTACTATTTTCGTAAGAGGGTACTACACAAAAGTCTCATCGCATGGTGTGTTGTCATGTTGTACTCTCGTAGGAAACTTGGATGGCTATCTGAATTGTGGAATTTTGAACGAAAGCAGGTGTGCCATGATCAATATGTTATACCTGGTGAACTCACTGAAAATATAAAATGTAAAACCCTTCTAAAACACAAGCAATCAGTTTTTTCGTGCATTGTGTCAGAAAATAGAATTCTGGTTCATGGTGTATGAATTCATTAGATGAAACACCAATAATGGATTACCCAAACTGAAAACCAAACTCATATAACTTAACATTATTTTCCCATTGAAAATATTAGAGTGTTAATTCTTTAGTGGAACTGACACCTCTGATACCACTTTTTCATGACTCTTCCCCCAGGGATAATTCCATTACTACTCCAAGCCCACCATCCATAGGCTAGGGGAAAGTTACAAGCACTAGAAAGGTTTAAACCTATA
This sequence comes from Viscum album, assembly GCA_963277665.1. NCBI lineage: Eukaryota > Viridiplantae > Streptophyta > Magnoliopsida > Santalales > Viscaceae > Viscum > Viscum album. Next base: position 1,603,789,609 of record OY728145.1, read on the forward strand.
ATGGGAATGCATTTCCATTAAACATATACAAACACACAATCCATGAACACAAAAAGAAGAATCCAAGAAGTAAAATGCTATAGTAAAATGTGCACTGAATGTAAAGGGGCCAGAATACAAGCCCAACTGGAATGTACAAGTACAAATGATAAAGAAAAAAGATCATGGAATGTCAATCGAGGATCCTACCAGAAGTTTAGGTATATCTCACGATCATAATTTACTATGGCTTGTCATGTCAAATGGTCCACCTCTGAACACCATCCAATTCGGGCTCCCTCATCCTATATCAATGTTGTCTATCATATTCACAAGACATAGAAAGGTATGGGTGTATCCCGTGCATGGGAGTGTATATCAAAACTCAGTAAGGATGCTGAGACCCCTGATGGTCTCCTAGAGTTCTAGAAAAGAAAAAACCACTATGCACGACCTAGATCACAAAACACAATGCCTTAGTCATCATCTATAATTAGGCATATTTCTACACATATACCTATGTTGTCGAAATATACCTCTCATACATGAGGAAACATAAGGCCCTAATGTATAAGACATTTTTACAACTGATCCACAATGGATAAATAAAACATGGGTAAATCCATGAAGGAAGCACCACAAAGGTTAACGTACCACAAAGGTAACACCACGAAGGTAACAACATGATGATAAAAGTGCCAAAAATGTAACACCATGAAGGTCACACCATGTTGGTAAAAGTACCACATCAGTAACCCCATGAAGGAAAAAAACTCACCTCACACCATGTATATAAATTTTGTATATAAGTACAGCTGATTAGTATTAAAACTAGATCTCTTTATTCTATTGAGAGGCTCTATTTATGACCCACACATGATCGATATAAGATGACCCACACAGTATCACTAGGATTTGACCCACATTGGATTGATAGATACTTATCAACATAGGATCGCTAAGAGTTGACCCACATAAGACATATATATGAAGAAACACATAGGATTGATTTTCATTCGTCACATTACAACCAGCCACAAGATTCTTGTGATAATACTGCATGATTTTGAAAGGACCTTCCCTTCATTCCTTTGAACGTAGCTCAACTTCCCCGTAGATCCATGAAGATGTATACCAAAGGACAATCATTTCATAAGGGTTCCAATGTGAAAAATTTTAGATCAATAGGATTCCCTATCATTGACTTATACGAATTTTATTACTAAGGGCCCTATTGGATTCGGGTTCAATCCATCCAGACGCAGACAGTGGATGGAACCAAACACTAGGGGTGTGGCCCATTAGATTGGGTCCCACCCTTTCTGGCATAGTGGGGGGGGGGGCTTTTTCCCTATTTGGAGTCGATGGGGCGGTGCCACGAGGGGCCTCCGGGTCTTTTGATAGACCTGTAGGGAGTGGGTCCTAACCCTCCCCTGAGACATCCAAGATGTGACCATCACTCTGGTGGCGTGCCATTTTGCGCCACTCTACCCTCTACATTCGGCCCGAGCCCATCTCCATCATCACCCATCGCGACTACGTCAGCGACCTTCTTCACTGGTGGCGCACGAAAGTGGGCCACCATCTCTTCTGTGGCCATCTAGGGTTGGCTGCTTCCAACACCTCCTCCTCTAGTTCCAGTTTCCGTGTTCTTCCTTGGGTGACCGGGTGAGATCTCGTTGCCCGTTTATGCATCCAAATGTGCCAAAAGACTCTCCAAGACACTCTATTTGTCGCTAAACCCACAGTTCCAAGTTTCATCCAGCCCGAATAAATCTCTCATGAATAAAACATCAAATTTCAACAATAGTCAGAGGGTTCAGGCCTTGCTCGTATAGCCCCTTCCCTCCACGTTAGCTTCATTTCAAGGGGGTAGTATTGATTCAACTACTAATGAAATTAGATAAGAAATTAAACATACCTCAATATTATTGGAGAATGTCTGTGTTTGAGGAAGTGTCTATGTTTTTCAGTTCGTGATTCAGTGTCCCTTGTCACCTCTCTCCGGAACCTATTCTATCCTCAAACTGGTCAGTGTCACGGTAATTTTCCATAGTTTCGTTGCTTGGTGAAGTCGTTCCAATACTCTACCTCGACCTCCATATAATTAAAAGTTGGTGAGGGTGAGTAACAACGTTATGAATTTATGAGGTTCATTTAAAGAATGAACCTACCAAATTTAATCGGTGATGCTACAATGATTGGGGAGTCAATCCAATTAATTGATTGGTAATTTTTTGGTCCCGCCATTGCCGATTGTCTATTGAATGAAAAGAATAAAAATAAAATAACTTTTTTATTTTTTATTTTATTTAATATTCCAAAATTTTCCTTTTTACCTAGACATAATGCGGTCCAAGTGAAGCCTTTCATAAGATAATCTCGGCGGTGTAGATTTAACAATTCTTTTAGATTTTTAATTCGATCTCTTGTTCAAATGTTAGAAAAAGTCACTAGCGCGCTTATTAAATGTACCATAAAAATGGCCAAAAATTCATTCTGGGAACACCAGGCCTCTAAATCATGGACCTTCAATTTTTGTAGACTCGAAATTTATCCATATAATTAAAAAAATTACATGGAAAATATGGTCCTTTACACCGATGGTATGGAACAACGTAATTGGGATTCTACTATCATACATATGTTTCATCATAATGAACAATATTAATTTATGATATATCAAAATACTAATCAAGAAATCATAATGTAATTTGTTTTTAGGAAAAAAATTTATAAAGAAACTATATCTGGATCAATTTGAGATAAGATGTGAGAATATTTGAGAAATTTTTATTAGTGATAAAGAAGTTGAAGATGCTTCTAAATGTAAGGGGAAATTCATGTTTTGATATATTTGGTTAAGTTGAAAAATATTTTTGATTCCCAACTAACCCATTTTTTATGAACCTATACAATAATGTGAGTACATTTTACATTCTAAAAGATCATAAAATTGTTCAAATGAGTACTTAGAGGGATAATTTTTTATGTTTTAGAGGGAGGATATATCGAGATATAGTTTACCAAAAGAATTTTTCTAAATAGAAGACTGTTACTGTTCACATTTTCTTAGATCTGTCCAAGAAATGGTGCTGAGATTTCTAGATTGAGATAGATAAAATTCATAATTATTTCAGTAGTATTCTATTAGTGTTACATTTCTTGATTGAACAACCAGATCATTGAATTATATTGATCCATCATACTCAGATTTTGTATGAATAATCTCTAACATACTGCTGAGTTAAAAAGTGAATAATCATTTTGTTTGTTATCCAAATTAAAATTTGACAGTGTATCACAATAACATGTTTTGAGCTAACTAGTGAATTTTTAAATACATGTTATAAATACAAGTATAATATATTTTTTTGTATAATATGTTCTTGAATTTTGGTATTGATCATAGTTCCTCATAAGTACAAGGCTATATTCTACTTGTTGCATCCACAAAAAAGATTTGTTTTGTGTATTGTGTATTATTGGATTGTTTACAAACCATGACACAGTCGTATCTAGCTTTTTGGGTATTAAAACACATATATTCTTTTGTTCATAGGATTATTTGATTGTTTTCTTTCAACAAGGTGATGAATCATTGAAATTATATGATGTTTCTTTCAAAAGAAAAGAAATGTAAAATATTTAGAGGTCACTAATTAACCACCTCTCCATCTTAGTAGTTCATTGATCATTGATGTGAATATCAATTGGAATAAAAGTATATGTTTCATTCCTTTACTCATCGCTTGTTTTTGTGAAGAGATAAATATTGTGGACAATCTAAATTAAGTGAATAGTAATCTGATTCTAGTCATCAATGCTAAAAACAATAATATCTAGAATAATAGAACGTTTCCTTATCTTTTTTCCCCTGGGTATGATGTGTTGGAGGCATATATAGATGGATATCCTTATATTGCTGAATTTTTTCATCAAACATTTGTGGATGAGAATAATCATGAGAATCATACAAGAGTTATGATTTTTTACTCTCATCAATTTTATAAAGTGATTTCATATGAGTAAAAGACCTCATTACAGCCAATGGTATCTGGAAAATGATGAATAAAGTTTACTAATTTAATAAAAAGGCAATTCTATGAATGTTACAAATATTGAGGTTGAATTATAAATATCTGAAAATCAGTTATTATGAATCTATTGGTGACTTCATTACAAAGATGAATGATATTGTAAAACACATAAAATTTCATAGTACGAAGTTATAAGACACAACTATTGTTTAAAATAGAATTAGAATTAATCCTTATATATATGATTACATTGTTTTATCCCTAGAATATAAAAATCCTGAAAGTATATCTTTGTAAAATCATCAAAGTACTTTCATTACATATGATATGAGAATATATAAATTTATGAAAGGAAAAAATGTTGTTCAATAAATTTCAAATAAGCATTCCAAAAACAAAATGATTATGAATGTTATTTAAGAATATAATGTTGATGACTCTAAATCATAAAATGATATATGTTGCAATGATAATGAATTATTATCCCTTTAGTCTATATAATTTAAAATATGTACAAGAATGTATAGAGGGAATCGTCAATTGAAATGTTGCAAATGTGGAGTTTTTGGGAACATTACTATGAATTTATCAAGATATAATAATGAAAAAAATATTGTAGAAGATGATAGAAGACAAATAAGGTCTTGGAATAAATAATGTGATAATTTTAAAGAATTTTCAAAGTGAAGGGATATTAAATTTTCCAAATCCAAATGGTTAAGATATTCTATTATTGATAATGAAGATGATTATAGTGATGTTGACTCAAAAAATTGACTGATTTGATGTCATGATCCATCCTTAGGGCCCATTCTGTGACTACCCCGAACTCACCTTCCATAGGCCAGCGTTTGGCAACTAGCACCAAATACGTAATCCTGATAAAAGGGAAGGAATTTCTTTTAATAAGTAAACAAAAAAACAGATTAGACAATGGGAAGTAATCACTTTGTCAAACTGTATACAAAAGAAAGTGCTGAAAGGATTGGGGCATGAAATACAAGCCCAACAGTAAAGTACAAACAACTGTAAAAGTAGTCCTACTACAGAAATGTAAAACATCAACTACTGAGTCATCCTCCAGGAATCCCACCTGAAGGGTGTGTACAGATGGCCTCCTCAGCACCCTAGGTCCTTCGGTCTGCTCTATGTATGTCTCTCCAAGTGGTTCGCCTCTGGGTACCATCCTGCTCTTCAACTCTCTACCTCGATCAATACTGTTCGTCATCTGCATCCAACACAACGAATTGTGGGCATCGCCCATGCGGGGGTGAGTATAACGATACTCAGTAGGGATCTTGAGACCCTCAAGGTCTCATAATACCCAATAAGGATAACTCAGATAGAATGATACAATGACAAAGTATGAACCAACATTACTTACGTATATGTCCATACATATACCTAAGTCACCAATCATAGTTCGGATCCAAATCTTGAGCCCAAGAATGAACCATTCCAAAAAGGAATTAAATTCAATCACCTCGAAGATTAATGATTGAAATTCAAGATTCAGCTCACACATGTATACATCTTTCATAGAGTGATAGAGATTACCAGATGTAGTAACTGATTCATCTAAGTCGGTGGACCCACACAGGATATAAGACCAGCTAATCTGTCAGACCCACATATGATACAGAACCCGATATTCTATCAAACCCATACAGGATATGAGAACATAAGTCCGAACTATCGCACCCACACAGGATTCCGGTATAGTAGTCATCACTGTCATTCACAGGGAGGATTCTGGTACAGTAGTCGTCAATGTCAAACCCATAGATGATTCTGGTACAGTAGTCGTCTATGTTGAACCCACGAAGGATTCCGGTATAGTATTCATCACTATTGATCCCATGGAGGATTCCCGTATAGTAGTCATCACTGTTTAACCCATGGAGGATTCCAGTACAGTAGTCATCGTTGTCGAACCCACTGAGGATTAAGGTACAGCAGTAATCTTTGTTGAACCAATAGAGAATTCTGGTATAGTAGTCTTTAAATTCAAACCCACGAAGGATTCAGGTATAGTAGTTGTCGCAGTCAAACCCACATAGGGTTCCAGTATAGTAGTCTTCATAACCAGCCCTCAGGTTCCTACACACAACACACTCGATTCACGGAGGTTCCCCTCATTAATCCTAGTGTTGATAAAAAATCTATCACAAATTCTTGAGTTGATGTCTCCTGTAGTTCTATCTCATCACAAGCAACCCAATGCGATAGACGGTGCGTCAATCAGACACCCGGTCTGAGAGTTATTGATATTTCTGTTCTAGGGGCCCAGTTGGATTTATGCTCGATCCAAACCCAGCCATTTCCCAAATTTTTACAAAACTCACTTAGAGTATTCCAAAACAACTAACTCATCGTGAGGGTCCTTCTTCCGCAGACGTCCAATCAATCAGTCGTGTGGTCTAGAAGATACTCGCATTTAAGCGAAGTCAAGCCTGGCCCGTCAATCCTAGTGGGCTGGCGGGTTGGCCCGACCCAGCTCGGTGGGTCTTACCCAGCTAGGGGTCAGCTCGGCCCGGTGGTGAGTGTCCCACCTATGGACCCGGCTAGCACTGCAGGCCGGTCCGGTTAACCCGGCGGCGCCAAGCGGCGCCGACACCACCTCTGCCCGGCCGGCCGTAGCTGGCCTGTTCGGTCTGGCACACGCGTCCCATGCTACGGGCCGCAGTTCTTCCCATGCGACACATGTGGGATTCATTGTTCTCCAGCACGACCGATAGGCGGGCGGCCAGTTCACCCAACCGAGAGGCCAGCAGATACGGGCCACATCCTCCTCCGTACGTCGCCTGCGGGCGCCGCGGTTCTCTAGCCCGACCGACAGGCGGCCGCCCGGTTCTCCCTACTGTGCAGCCCATGGACGCGGTTAGAGGTCTCCCTCCATGGGGTGCCTTCGTGCACCGTGGATCCTACATGTGGACCAGTCAGATCGGTCGGCCGATTGTCCCGCGGTTCGGGCAGCCTGAGCTGCCGCCAGTGTCCCTCCACGCTGCCGGAGCGCGGCTGCTGTTGCCGCTGCCGCCTTCGGTTGTTGGAGACTCCGGTTTCCGGCATCTCTACCTCTTCCATCCTACACAACCCACATCCTACGGTCTGGTTTGATGACACCGCACCCTACCGGCTCCGCCCCATCATCAACAGGAACATGATTCAATGGAGGGACGTTGGGCCATGTTTCTTCGGCTTTCACCCTCTGCGTTAGGTGATAACAATTTGGCCACCATCAATACTGAATTTAAAGATGAAGTACAAGGGTATAAATCATAACGAAAATTAATCTAATTTCCCCATACCTCAATTTCGTTGTTTAACGACGGAGTGGTGGATGGCGGACGTTGCGGAAGATGGACGTCGTTCCATTAATATCAGAGGAGGAAAATCGCGTTGAAGACGAGTCTAGTCGACACCGTCGGTGTAGTTAAAAGACGACGATGTTTCCCTATCTTACCCCAGTTGAAGAAGGAGGAAGAGAAGTCTGCATTTTTCATTAGAGAGAAAGGGCCTTCTTTTTCGAGAGCTTCCTCCAGGGTTTTCCAAGCTCAACCAGGATCTCCTCCTCTCCTTAATTCTCCCAACAATGTTTTTTCCAACCAAAATAAAATAAGACTATCCATTATTTTAATGGTTGTTATGAGTTCAAAATAGTCCAAATTAATTAAGTTGGTTCAATTAATTAAATTAATTGAGTTGTCATGAATTTCAAGGGAATAAATTAATTAATTAAGTCATTAATTAATTGTGTTGGCACCATTAAGGGGAAGTTCAGATGTTTCCCCTATTAATAGATACCTCAAGGGCATCAAACGGGGGTTTAAGGGGGTTGAGATCATGTGGGCCCCAAAACATAACATCTTCCCATGGGATGTTAGGTGGGGTGGTCCCCACCTCCAACTTCCCTTTGGAGGATTAAACCACCACCTACATAAAAATATATCAGTCATATTTTTATTTAAATTCTTTAGAAAACCCCCCAAAATTAAACTCCCATTCTCGGGAAAACACAACTGTGGTAAAGGTCTCCTAAAGTGAATACTGGCGCTGTGAGTTGATCGGTGTCCTAGGATTTAAATTCCATGCACCTATTCAAAATATATAAAATCCGGCACTTAGGTTTACTGAATGTACCCAAACAAAACATCAGAAATTGATTTCGGGCACACCGGGCCTCAGAATCTGTCGCCGTCAGAAACTGCGGACTCGTAAAATTCCCTTGTATTTACGAGAAAAATTTCTTAAGGATTTCTAGGTATTTACATTTGGATATTGAAAATAATTTCATTGAAACTATTAATGATGAAGTTCTTCGAATTAGTATTTTTGAATAAGTAGATGAAAATTTTCATGAATTTCCACTAATGATATATTTGAAATAATATCTCAGGGAGAATGTAATATTTGATGTAGAAATAATGATATTGAAGAAGTCAAGTATTACAACAATTTTTCAAGAATATTAAATTCGATAGAGAGAGATCTGTTTCATGAAAAAGGTGATTATCTATATAATTATATTGAGAAAGAAAATAATAATAATTTTTTTACAATATGTTGATCTAATTAAATAATATTTATATCTTTTCAAACAAAAATATTGTAATAAATATAATGAGTTATAGGTTTCAAGAAATCTATCTACAATGTTGGTGAATCTTCTAGAAATGGTGATCCTTATAACGATCAAATGATATATTCAAAAGATGATATTAATGTTGAATTTTCATCTATGAATAATCAATTTGTTATATTCATGATTTTGGTCAAAACCAAAAAATTAGAGAAGTTATATGTTAGTTAAAATTATGAATCTTAAATTGTTTCTACCATTTTGTATTTATATAACGATAGAATGAAATCCAATTTGAAGATGATGAATATGACTGACAAGAGGATGATTTGTGGTAAATAATGTTATGATATGAATGATAATATGGTTTTTGAGAAATGTGTTCACAACTCTGGATTGTATGAATGTTACATAAGAAAGTATTCTTTTTATGGGTCCTGGTGGTATAGTGGTGGATTTTTAAATTCCTAAAATATGAGTTATTTTAATCAACAACATTAAAACTATTCATCTAATTACTTATAGAATATTTTTATGGGGATTAAATCCACACAAAGAATGAAACAAGAGAAGGAATTTCATTATTTTGAAAATAGATTTCAACACATGAAAACTATATATAAAAGATTTGAATAACCTTGAAATCTTAAAGAGGGATTCCTTGTTTTCATACCAAAAATACAAAAATAAAGAAATTATGATATACTAGATACAAATAATTGTAAAGTGAAAGAAAAAGTTATTTTAGTAGAATCCTCTATCATTTATACAAATGGAGAATAACCTTGGATCATGGATTGTTGGTGTTCTTCTCATGTTACAAGAGATTTATATTTAATGAAAAATTTGAAATATTTCAAATAATGAATAGCTACATTTGAAGATTTCTTATACTTAGTAATTAAATTTTTTTATTCTTATATTATTGAAGAATATATGTCAAAAATATAAGAATGATCCCTTTTTGAATGGTTAAAACACAATATACTGAGTGTTTCCAAACATTCTGATGAATGATTTTTTTTGAAATGATGTGATTTTTGTGAAAACATGGTAGAAGGAAAAGTTCTTATCATAGCCCAACATATAAAGGTAATTTTATTCATATTTGTGAAGCTAAAAATTCATGTTATTTATTCATTATCATACAAAATCAGTTATCAATAAAATTTAGGGACATACGTGTTAGAGAAACAACATAATGTTATTTAAGAAAGATAGTGTATCATGTGTTCTTGATATGTCATGAAAAATATACTGGAGTTTCAAAAATTTTCATAAAGGGATGATTACAAAAATCCATCATTAGAAATTTGAGATTAGTTAAACATGACCCCATGAACATATTCATGAGATATTTTTATACATAATTTGTGTGTATGTATTTGAAACATAAGTCAGATGCTTTGAAGATGTTTAAAAATTTCATGTGAAAATATCATAAGGAATTTGGGTGGTCTATGACTAATTTGAGATTCTAAAATGTTAGTGAATATAATAACTATGTGTTCAAAATTTTTCATGAATGATATGGAATTCATCAGGATTTCATTACACACTACACCCCACAACAAAATTGTGTTTTTTGAAAAGAATAATATATGTTTGGCTGAAATGTGGTTGACTATGTTAGTTGAACATAGTCTCTATCATTAAATTTATATGTACAACATGAGTATATCTGTTTTTTTCCAGATCCAATGATTTAATAGGTCTATAATTAATATTAATTTTTAAGAAATGTTTTATGAAAATAAGTCAATGCTTGAAACAAATAAGTTTTTTTGCGAGTACCTTCATCATAAATTGAAAATCTATAAAACTTATATTGTTTTATTTGAGAGATGAATATAGAATCCTCCATAGTTATGATATCAGTAGAGGAGGATATAGATCTCTAAACAAATATACAGAAATATTAGTTTAATCTTTTGATATGAATGTTATTGAAAAAATTGAGGAAGATGCTTAAAAACTCATGTATATAAGAATAATAATCATTTAGAAGAATTTTTTTAGGTTTTCAGATTAGGATGATAAAATTTTTAAACCTACATAATAACATGAATCCAAATCAGTTGTTTCTAGTGATGAGGAAAAATCTCAAACATCTAAATGATCATAAAAGAAGGAAATTAAATGTTATTACACATACTCCTTTGTTATCAAAAGTTGATATGAAATATGTGAATGAACTTTTAGATAATACAGAATGGATTAATGATATGAATGAGGGGTTTGATAAGATAGAAAATAATGATTGATGGTAAATAATTCCTAAACATATTGATAAACACATTATTAGTACTATGTAGGTTTCTGAAATATTTTTATTGAAGATGGTAAATTGGTAAGAAAAAAATTTAGATTAGTGTTAAATGTAAACCTATAGATAGAATTCATTTAAATTGATGTGACTTTCTTTCCATTGTTATGGTTATTAATTATTATAATAAATCATTACATTACCATAAAATGAAGTTAAAATGTATTTTAAATGGATGTAATGTCAGTATTTATGAATGGAGGAATATATGAAGATGTTTATATTGATCAACCATGTTGTTTTATTGTTATGAAAGATGAATGTTATGTTTAAGATGAATAAATCCTTATATTGGATAAAGAAAGCTCTGAGGTAATGGAATTACAAATTTTATATTTCCATAAAATGTTGATTTTTATAAAAGGAATAGTTGATAGTTATCTATTCATCAAATAAAGATATGATATTTCTTTCATTATTGTTATATATTTTTATTATATAATCATTTTTGTTAATTATGGAATAAATTTATAAAGTTTTTCTAAATAGATGAATGATTTGACTAAAATTTATATAATGGGTGAATGAACAAACTTCATGGGATAAAAATCTCATAAAAGAAGAAAGACTTATTTATTTATATGAAAACCTATACCAAATAACATCTTATGATGTTTGGAATGGAAAATTTTATTCATATTTCCACAATAAGTTCAGTGGGTAACATGTTTACTAAATATGAAGAATGTATGAATGTTAACTCTAAAGAGTTTTAGAAGATGATTTGATATTTTTTATGTCTGACTGCCTCAAGACAAGAATATTTATTTATATTAACTAATGTGAAAGATTCATAATTTCAACAAAATAATCACATATATTCGTCGGAATAAGAACTCTCAAATATATCAAATGAACAATGTCTTTTGAAATTTGTTATGAAATATCCGAATTTATTGATTTGTTTGGTTATAAAAATATTGAGTGGGTGTTGATGATAGAAGATCATCATCATGTGGTGTTTTTATACTGGCGATATGATGTTCTTCTGGTCAATCATTTAATCTATAGTAAGTTACTCTTATGGGGAATTAAGATAAGTATGTTTCTTCCAATCAAGCTTCCATCTAATGTATATGGATAAAGACTCATTGGGATGATATAATTGTTGAAGTAATGCTATGCTTGATCATTTTTTGTGATAATCATATTTCCATAAACCTTAAAATAAACCCAATACAACGTTCTCATAAAAAAACATAATTATATTAAATATAAATTCATAAAATAGAATGTGGAGTATAATTTATTAAATATGGTGTAAATTTCTTTATGAAAACATGTTACTGACATATTCACAAACCAATCACTAAAATAATAATTTATTAAATTGATGTTGAAAATTGGAATCCAGCCTCGTTCCCTTCATGGTTGAGGTATATTTTTCCCCACAATCATATCGTATTTAGATAGTGTTTTCAAGGGGGATAATTTCATAATACATATATCCATTGATATGTGATAAACCTTTTTGTGAAGCATGAATTCTATGTTAGAGATATGTGTAATATGTAAACCCATCTTGTAAGTCTGTGAAATTTTTTAATAATATGTTGAAGTTTATAGGAAACACGATATATTAATAATGTTGAAGAAGTTATGGTAGTTGAAAGTCATAGAATATTTTACATTTGATGATATTTCACGAGTCACTACTTTTGGACAACATTGTTTTTTTCATTGATTCTTGTGTCCTACAATGACTTAGCTAACATAGGTCAAAAATTGTTGACAAGTAATAAATAGATTTAGAATAATTTTTCTTATTATTTTTGAATATGGGTTGTCAAAAAATTTCAAATGGGGGATTTCTTATACCATGTTGACTGGATGTTTTTTTGGAAGTTGAAAGAAGTTTGTGCAGATTATTTTTCATTATGTTATTATATATTAGAATGAAAACGAAATTTCCACAATTTTCAATATTTGGTGACCATTAAATATATAAATAGGATTAAATTGTAAATATAGAAAATAAAAAACATTCAATAAGAATATTTCTTTATCTAGATTTTATATTCTAGGGATGTTTAGAAAGTGATGTTTTTCATCAGGCTCACCTTGGGTCTGAAATTAAAGTTTGAATTGGTTTGAGAAGGTGTATTATAATCTAAATCGATCCAATTTAAATTAGGGGATTCTTTTATGATCTTGAATTTATCAAAATTAATATGTTTTTTGTGAAACATGTGATGGAATAATTATGAATGATATGGGACGAAAAAGTACTACTAATCTGTATGAGGATTGATTGGTGGGATAGAAGTGAAGGAAGGATGATAATTTATAATACATTTAAATGTGATTCAGATGATAATATTCCCATTAAAAATGTTCTCACATTCATGAGAAAGTCATGATTACATATAGAAGTTTGTTTAACAGAAAATAATTCAAATTAAAATTTTAACTCTCTCAGTTTATCGGTGTGAGATCATCGGATGCATACTTTTTGAAGGATTGGTTGTTTGGAATGAAATATAATAAAACCTAGATACTAGTTTTTAGTCAAATCAATAAGTCACAATATAAAAAATTTCAATGAAATAAGTTGATAAATGATTCATGATTTCTTGCACATTAATCATGGGATGAAAGTAGTTATTACTATAAATGGTACAATAGACATGGCTTGCCACTAATCAACTGAAGGATGGAATTTTTATAGACACAGATAAGAAATTTAATTTTATTAGGACTAAAGAGTGTACGATATTCAATGAATGATCAACTGTATGATGGCCAAAAATGTAATCAAACATATCAATTAGGTTGAATTGTATTTTAATAAGGTCCAAAAATTAGGAATCTTTTATATGTTTTCCTATGGGTCAAGAGTAAATAGATTGTTTTAACTAGTTTAATACTCTTCTGACTAGCATTTAATCAAGTCCATCGAAGAGAATTAATTTCTGGAACCTCAAACACCTGATTCTACTGATAAATTCATCAGATGTTAGCCCTTTTCCTATAGATGTTCTTCATTTTGAAGAAAGAATGAAGAGCATAATTTTTTGAAGTTTTTTATAAAATTCTTTGTCAAAGGTGGTTTTGTGTTTTCATTAAATAACCTACAAACAATTATGATATATTTATAATATTTGGAAATTAGTATGGAATAAAAAAATAAATAAAAAAATAATTATGTTGCAACAATTTTTATGTAATAATGCTATCAAATTTTTGATATTCGTTTAGTTTTTACACAATAATTTTATCTGGAGTCTGCTTCCATACATATGTTTTCATGAAAATAAGTAGTCTTTAGTTCTGTTATGTATTCATTTTAATGAATACTTATGAATGAAAAATGTTATTTAACTAAAGAATTTTTATAATGATTTAAGCTAGCTGATGTCATGAAAATATTTGAGAGGTTTTAAGAAGATTCAAGAAAAATTTAGAAGTGGTGAATAAGTCTAAATATATATAAAATAGAGGGGAAATTCATGTTTTGAAAATTTTAGTAACCTGGGAAATCCTTTTAAATTCCATAAACAAATTTTGGGTGAAAATATTCATGGAATATACTATATTATACTTTTTAAAATATTAGAATAGTGTTCACATTTTGGTGAAGATATAGAAGTTATGAATTTTTAATGAGAAAATGTTTTTGGATATAGTTTAGAGGATAATGTTTTCAGCACAGAATAATTTTATTTGTCTGGGTTTGTATGATAGGACCAAGTAGTCGAGATGTGATTTCTATACTAAGAGAGAACTATTTCATAATTGTTTTACCAGTATTTTAGTGGAGTTATATTTCATAAATGATCATTTAGACTAAATAATCATACTTATCCATTATAATCAATGAAATTAATAAAAATGTTCCTACCTTTTTCATGGTAGGAATGTAAATAGTTATTTTGATTGTTATGAAATGTGAATGTTGTTAAGGAAATATAGTAACATGTTTCGAACTAACAGGTGATCATTTCATTACATATTACAAATACTTGTATTATATAATTTTTTATAGAAGATGTAAATGTACTATTGCATTGATCATAGATCCACATAATTGTAATGGTATATACTACGTGTTATATTCACAAAAAATAATAATTTCATTAATAATAGATTGTATGTTGTTGGATTGTTTCCAAACCATGCTAAATATGTAGCTAATATTCTTGAGTGGAGACCCATGTAAACACTTGAATTCATATGGATTTGTGATTTTCATCTATTTAGAAAAGTGATACATATTAAGTAGGTCAATGTTGTTTCAATAGAATGAAATATTAAAACCAAAATACCACATGGATTCACCCCTCCCCCCATCCCCTCCTCTGAGTGATATATTGATCATTCCTATGAAATACCAAATTTTATGTCACTTAGATATGAATCATGATGCACATGAATAGCAATAATCATGTTATTCTTTATATATTCCATTATTGGGATTTATAGGTCCCCCCTTTTTTATGTAAACCATTATGTTCTTCCATGAATGTTCGAAAAATTTAGTAGAATTTAATTGAATATTATAGAGTTTTTAAATAATTTTTTATCTATGTTTCATGTTATTGTTCTATGAATATAATTACTCAAAAACACTATGTATATCAATATATTTGCGGTCTATAATTTGTATCATTTTTTATCAAATAAATAATTAAGTAATATTAAACATATAGGTAGACATAGTTCATATGAGAGGCATGGTCTCATTATTTTTTAGGAATAGGATTTGAAAACCTTATAGGATTTTATATAATATTACATAACATAATATATCATCCATAATTTTGTGTAATGTATATATTATATTGTTTTCATGAAAAAATATCCATATTTGGACACTCCAAGTGGATGTTGATCAAGAATAGTTGTACATAGGGATGATAACAAAAAAAGGTATAATCTAGTAATAACTTTATCATCACTTACACCCATAGTTTTATACCCCTAGGATTTATGATTTAGAGAATTCACAAGCTCCTTACAAATATAATGAATTCATTAATGAATATTAATAGAATATAGAAATACATTACCAATGAGCCCGAAATTGTTTCATTAACATTGGTGTTAATTTTGACTTCTTTATTAGTCGGAGCAGTCCAATTAAAAAAAATATCTATTTATTAGAGTCTTCAAAAACTAAGAGGTAATTATCTATTATTCTCACAATGTTATAATTTATTATAGTTAATCTAAAGGGTCATAGGATTATAATTGTAGAATGGATGTCAATTCCTAAGGAGGGATAGCTAAATCACATGTTGTAAAGTAAGGACAATATCCCACATGTTAAAAATTTCGTAAAAGCGTCATGAAAATTCCTATAAGGGGATAATGAGATATTTTATATGTTTTGTATAAGGGAATCTATATAGAGAATTTCGATGGTATAAAACCACTAATTTGATGAAGAAAATTAATTATTGATTCAAACATCAACCAACTTTCTAATCCTTTAACTGTAATGAATATGGATACATTTCAAATCAATTCACTATGACAAGGGTTTTCGACAATAACTAACAACAACAACCTCTATGGAATATAGAGAAAGGGGGATAATTTTCAATCATAACTAATGTGGTGGATTCCAAGAATTATGTGGTGAAATTTATGCTAGTTATTAATTAAATGATTGAATAAGTATTATTTTAGTTTGGTTCAATTAATTTTTTTATCATACATGATGTGTGGATCAATTGAAACACCACCTAAAATTACAGAAGAAAATATCTTAGGGAAAATCAATTGTAAGGATGTTATTACATGACGAGTATATAACTTCTCCCCAATATATATTTTTCAGGTGATCATCCTAGAAAACATTTTTACAATATATTTATCAAAATACAACGAAATTTTGGGTATGTATAGTTTCTCCTTATATAGATCCAATATAAATTTCCAAGAAATATAAATCACTCTCTATATCATGATTCACCCTCCAATTCTATGCAATTGAAAGGAGGAGAATAAATCATCTATAGAAAAACCATCCAATTCATGGATATTATTAACATAATAAAATGAATTCCTGGTTAAATGATTGAGACTAAGGGAATGAAAATACTTGATGAAATTACCATTGTGATGGAATATATTGACGTGTTTTTCTAATTAATTTTAAAAATATTCCTATTAGATAAGAGTTTGATTTATAGGTCAAATATATAACTAGTTAATTTTCAATATCCAGGACTCAATATTTAATGTCTGTTGTTTCACCTAAATATCTAAAGAAGAAACATTAAGAGAGTTTAGATAATGGTATTATATAACCTTCTTCTTTACTATGTAGTTGAACAATCCTTTTCGTCATGATGGGTCATTGGTCGATGTGGCTATGCATTAAATGTTGTGAGCTTAACATGATCAAGATAATAAATGTGTATCATTTTCAACATATTAGTTAATTTTATGATCATATACATGGATCCTAGAACTTTTCTAAGGGGAATATTTTGGTTGGATATTATCAAAATAATATAATGATGTAGGATGTCCTCAAGACAAATTTTATGACATAATATATGCACTATGAGTTGATAGTGTGTTTATTTTAGCTCACTATTGATCCATATATATTCATGAACAAAATGAATATATCTTTTAAGGATTACCTTGAATAATTTATGTTAGTTTTTATAAAAGATAATCTTATCTACTAAAAAATCAATGAGTGTATGAGGATCATTTCAATAATGCATTGAAAACCATGAAAAATGAAATATTTCATTCAATGTTAGTAAGAACTAATTTTTGATAGTGTATGTATCACTCATGTGGAATGTTATCACAAACAATGATATATTTATGGATCCTTTAAAAACAATAGAAATTGAAGAATCTAA
This sequence comes from Viscum album, assembly GCA_963277665.1. Taxonomy (NCBI): domain Eukaryota; kingdom Viridiplantae; phylum Streptophyta; class Magnoliopsida; order Santalales; family Viscaceae; genus Viscum; species Viscum album. Next base: position 1,603,807,360 of record OY728145.1, read on the forward strand.
TAGACAAAAATATATTATGGACATTCATATATATCTTGGATTAGTTGGTATCTATCATTTATTATTTAGCAATAATTCTAAATTTTCAATCCCATTAATCATGATACCTCTATATAGAGTGATATTTATATAGACATATGTATATGAGAAGATAATTAATGAGTTTCCAAATAAGTAAATCATTTCACCTGTTCTCACATTACCCACATGTGAGGAAGTATTTATGATATAAAGTGTTTTGTACATAAAGGTATAAGGTTATTTGGAAATTAATGATTTCATGTGATAGTCTATGACTCAAACCAATTTAATATTCATGAACAGAACTGCCCACCCCTTGATCTATAATTTTTGGTAGTGTTATCCTCATTAAGGATTATTCTGAATTATCTCTATTGGGATAAGTGTGATATATATATAGACATAAAATAAAATCATCAATTATATATTCATCCCAAAGGATCAAAATATGCAACAATGTAGGTTGTTAGAGTTGATTAACTAGTGTGATTATTCAGTCAATTACCAATGCTGGAAGGCAGATAAAAGTTGATGATGAGTTGAGTATAAATGACCCTACTTACATATATATGATGAGGATTTTAATGAATTCTATATTCATGTATATGTAATGGAAATAAATGGGATTAATAAAACGATATTTATCTTTCCTTACAAAATTAAATTCATAATTGTCAATGGTAGAGGCTAAAAAAGATGAAGACGAGCAATAATGAAAGAGAGTGAATATCACATTTTTAATCTTTGAAGACGATGGACTAATAAAACATGGAAGACAGATAACTGTACCATCCAAACTAAAAGTGAAAATGAAAATTCTAGATTATTCATATATCCCATCCTTCACTATTCACATTGGATTCATTAAAAGGTATAAAGATCTATAGAAACTAATTACTAGATAAAATGGAGAGGGTGATTAAAAATTTGTATCTTGTTGCTTGGTATGAAAATAAGTCAAGGAAGAAAAAAATACACATTTTATCATGAAATCACTACCCATACAAGTATAAAAATGGGAAAATATAAGCAGGTATATCATATGAATCATTAGGACATCTAAGGTAAATAATGTTCTCTAGATGGTTGTTTATCTTTGTACAATGACAACACATTTCCTTGATTTCAAGGAATATCTCCCTCTTGATCATTTCATTAATAAATACATAAAGAACGTTAAACTTTTTCATGGAGCACAACATTATATTGTATTTGATCAATGATTAAGGTTTACCTCAAGGTTCTAATGAAGCCTTCCATAAGCACTGCTTACAGTAATGTGTTGTTGTACTACATTACACCCTCAGATGGATGATGAGTCCTAGTGAACCAATAAAACTATAGACAATATTCTAAGAAAATTATAAATTTTTTTCTAGGATGTTTGGATCAACACCATATTTTAGAGGAGATCTACTAAAAAATATTTTTCATACTATAATTCTAATGGAAATTTGTGATACTCTACATAGGAAGAGGTATCATCCCTCAACATGAAAGTATGAAGTTGAAGAAAAAATGTTAAAGGGACCTAATTTTATACATGATATGATATAAAAGGATAAAAATATTAAATTTCTTATGAAATATAAAAAAGTTGATAGAACTTCTATGTAAACAATAATCGACAAGAACTATTGAATTAAGTGAGATATATGGTTTTATTTCAAACATCACTGTGGAAGAAATTCATAACCTTTTGGAGGAAGTGATATCATATCCCAATATACATTGTACCCTTTGAAATACTTGATAACATGAGTGTTGGGGCCTATATACTAGCCCTATGAACTAACCTATCTCAATCACCGGATGTGTTCCTTATATCCCTCTTGAGGAAATAAATACATCACCCTTTACATGTGTTGAATCAGTAGGTGGTACCCTTGGGGATCAATTGTTTTCTATGAGGAGTACCCAATGATTATCTTAAACCATAGAGACAATGTTTTATGAGATAAGCCAACTCACTTAACCAATGTATTATATAATAACAATATGTTTAAGGTTGAAACATGGGAACCAAAAGAGGAGACGAAAAAAAGTACCCTTATCTATTTTAATGTAATAAATAAAAAATTTTGGGTGAAATTTCTGACGGGATGAATAATGTAATGACCACAAATTTTATTAATGAAATTCCTCTGTGAATTAAAAAATTAATTATTATGTAATGTAGTTATAGAAAAACAGAGTTTTATATTTCAAATGCTATTTTATACCATTATAGAATAAATAATGAAATATTTAAAATAATATTAATAATCTAAACCATTGATAATATATTAATTATACACTGACCATTATGATAAGTATATGAATTATTATTATAAATTCCATTTGGCACGCAAGGATGAAGTGATTTACTTTACTTGTAGGATTTTATCCGGTGAAGAAAAATTATTTGAGAATCCATGGGATATAGAATCACTTGGATTTTCCAAATGACCAACCTAAAGAAATTATTCAACATATAAGGATCCAGAAAAATCATTTGTGGGATCAGTTCAAGATTATCAAAATCACAACTCAAGCCATGTTTATCGAACCGTCCAATGAATGAACCACCATCGTACTGCCTACCACTAGGGGTTACACTACTTTTAAAATGTGTTATGTATCTCGAACATAATCAAATTAATTTTTATATTGGACTTTTTAAATAACACTCATCATATTTTCACATTTTCATTATCATTTTATATAAACAATTATGTATGAGTTCACAACAATTAGATTGTTATAATAAATAACTAAAATGGATTTAAAAAAAATTATAGTCTTAATTAAATCATGATTTATGATAAATTGAATTGTATTGGAAATTAATATATTTTCATATAATATTATTATAATATAATATTTATTTATATTAAACTAATAATATAATTTAATAAAGTCCATTATAGTCATTATAAGGGTCAAAAAACGGTTGTCATTATAAAAATAAGTATATTACAATATATGATAAATTTTATATAAATGAATAAATTAAAATATTTAGAGATTTATAATTAATTTTTTTAAAAAAATATCTACTTCTAAATTGGTAGGTAGTTATGTTTCAAAATATTTTGAGATAGTCAAATTTAGAGAAAAAAATTTTAATATGGTATAATTATATAGATAGAAGTATGACATCATAATGTACCAAAACTAATTGAATAGATAATATAAATGGAATAATAAGCCCAAATATATCTCCAATTTAAAAATATTGTACTTTTTAAGGTATTATTAATGTCCTCGGCTCATGTATTGTGAATTTGGTGTCTTGATTTTGTACATTTTCATAATGGATAAGAACCCACAACTCGAATGACGGACTAGTTTAGTAGTCTTGGAAAACTAAATACATACATTTTTAACATATTACACATTAATAAACAATTTCAAATTGTTTTTTAATGTATTATTATTATCTCTATCGTGTCTATTCTCTTCCATCTTATTACACTTTTTAGATTCTTGTAAATAATGAAAAATTAGTGTGAGATCAAATTATTAAAGAGGGTTATGTAAAATATAAGCTATTATGAGTCTATAAGAATAATCAAATAATGGTAAATAAATATTAACTCAAACTATTTAATTTAATTTATTGGTATAATCAATATGGAATGTTAAAAAACTGAAAAAACATTCTATTGAATCAATATCAACACTATCATAAATGGATAATTCATAATAAATATAAAAAGGTAAATAAATAAAATATAATTTCAATTAATAAATATACTGGGAATCAAATGAATTTATAGAGAATATCATTCAAACAATATAATTGATAATAATAACTATGTTCATAATGAGTTAAATTCTAAATTATTGGACATAATATTCTTAATCATCATAAAAAAATCAAATACTAAGACCTCCTTGAATAAAGTTTCTAATTTATAGGGAGGTATACATTCGAAATCAAATTAACCAAGCCTAGAAAATAAATTGTTTTAATGAGACAACTGATGAATCTATGTGCTATCTATAACCTGAGTCCACCAATATCTACATGTCTAATGTATTCCTAAATTTTATAAAAATTTATTTAATTCATAAAAAATATTCCAAACAAATTAAAACATGTATTGAATAATAAATATTGTTTACCAATATTTCCCCAATCAACTAAATAACATTCAATTTAATAAAAAAAAAATAGAAATAAGAAATGTATTATAGAATAATAATTCCATAATAAATATAATGGATATTTTGTGGAAATTTAATTTCTAATGATCATAGGGAAGAAAATATTTCATGGGAATGATAGTGACTAAAAATATAAATCATAATGATTAATGTCAATATATTCCATGGTAAAAATTATCACTAACCATCTATAAAATGATACTGATATTATAAATAAAACCAGTACCTAGTGTCGAATCTATAAAATAATGGGTTACTATTATTTATTAATAGAAATAACATAAAATTATCATTAGAATCAATCTTAATGAAAAATATCAATTCAATTTTGAATATAATATTTTAAAACTAAAACTTCATAAAATATTATCTGAATTTTTTTCATTGAAAATAAATAATTTAATATATAAATTATTCTTTATAAAATATAGTGGTCATCACTACAAGAAATTTCAGACATGTTTCTCAAAATAAAATAGAATTTCTTTTCATTATTTCAGTAAAAACCAAATGAGATTTGTTTAGAAAATGAAATGAAAATTATTTTAATATTATTTTATGAAAATTTAATAAGGGGTAAATATAAAATTAATAATTAATTTTGAATAAATTTAAAAAAATTAAGGCAATTTTAGAATTCATGTTTCATGAAGAAATTTTTTTCGACCAAAAAGAGAAATGATGTTGAATTTCTCTAAAAATGGTATCTAAGTAATATTAAGTACCAAAATGTAGAAAAATTAAAATATTAATTTAAAAAATGATTAATAAGAGTAGTAAAATAAAATTAATGGGGGTTATTAGATAATTTTCATTTAATTTCCTTTAATGGAAATTCAAGTATAAAGAATCATGTTTAAAATGAGACTATTAAATAAACCCTTACAAAGATCATAAAATCGATGTCTGAATTATCAAATGAATAAATTTTGTTTTTAAAATTGAATTAAACATATTACATAAATTATATAGTCAAATTAATTTTTACACATTATCTTAGAATATCAAATATAATTAAGAAGTAATATAATCCAATGAAAAGAAATTCAGTTATAAAATTTATTGTCACTCAGTATTTTTCATGTCAAACAAGAATGAACGTAAAAATTAAAATTGAAAAATTAAATAAAATTAATAATTAATTATTCATTATATTATATGTAAAAGGGTTAGTGTATAAAACATATAAAAGAAATTATATGAATAACATCACAATATTCCACGATAATGGTAAATTGAGACGATCCTCATACCGCATAGACAAAAATGGATAAAAACACTTTAATATATTGTAAAATGGTTTTAATAATATTATTAATTTATACCATAACAAAAATAATATCTAATATATCATATATCGTTATATAAATATATTTTACCACTAGTTTTTTAAATAATACAACATTATTTTCATTGTTTTGTGTGTTAATTTCCTTGTTTTCTTCAGCTTGTTTATTCATAAAAGATACAGTTCCAGGTTATATGATATATTTCCCTTATGTTAATAAATAAATTAATGTTATAAATACAATACTAAAACATTAAATACATTTTATATTAATTTATGATGGTTCAACATGGAAAATTAGTCACATCTCTTCACGAAGACAGTATGTCATACGTACGCATGAGAGATAATGTAATTTTAGTGATAAGTGAACAAATAAAGAAATTGGTGATATATTACTACACTATAAAAAATTCAATTTCATAAATATCATATATATTAAATTTAATATATCTTTATTACATTCCATGTAATGAATATGTGAAAATCGAATCACATCACTACACGATGCGGTAGTCTATCGTACACATGCGAGACATTATTATATTTTATATAAAATGGAATATAATAAAGAATACATGAAATTATTATTAAAAATTATAATAAAAATATATAACATATAAATTTCTTAAAACCATCATTATATCCATCCTCGAATGGTGGTGATAGAAAATGAATTACTTCAGTTGGTGAGGCGGTAGACCGATGTACACACGATCAACATTTTTGTTTTCCATTTAATGAAATTTGAGGTGGATATAGGTAATTCCCATTATATAATAAAATGTTATTATAATTAATATTTATAGTTTTTCATTTAATCATGGATTAATAATATTTTTATTCATTTTAATATGATACAAAATAGAAATTATCATTGAGAAAGTTACATCTTCTTTAAACAATATCTTTAGGATTGAACCAAAATCCATCCCTGGATGGGTTTCTAACCAAAATAAGGGCTCTATGATGTTATAAGGGTAGCAAGGAATTTTTTTTGGGTGTTTTATTTGGAGAAAAATTGATTGGGGTGATTAGGGTATGAGAGTGGGTGACTGTTTATAAATGGGGGAGAGAACACACTTACGATTTTTTTGAAAAGATTCAATTTTAGCAAAATTTGTATCATGAAAAATTTCACTAAAATGAGAAAATATCTACCATTATAGGTTACAATCTTAACATATGGCCATAAAATGAGATTTTATATGTTGTTCTGTCATTTATAATGATAATCTTCTTAGTTAAATCCCAAATAGATCAGTTTTTACCATAACCATGATTAATAATTTTTTCTACATTTATTATTCATAATGGTAAATAATTAATATAATATTAATATAAAATATTAATTATTATTATTGAAAATATTTATTTAATTTATAAAAAATCAATTCATAAAATTGAAAGAATCTAATTTAATATTATACACACAGACGTGATGAAATGGGGTTTATGAAGAGAAAATTATCATCAGTAAATAATGTTGTAATATCAAAATTCATAGTTAAATTAATTAAATTTCCATAAATTATTTAAAAAATATAAATAATTAAATTAATTTTTCAAGAAATTAATTTATAATTTAATTTAACCAAATGAACTATTTAAAAAATATTGGAGTTTTCAATAAATTTAATTATTTTTCACTATACATAAAAAAAGTAACAGTTTATAAATATCATAAAAAATCAACCAATTCTAGTTTTGATAATATTATTTAAAAAATTAATTTATTTTTTTCAAATAAATCTTAAAAAATTGTTAAAAATTACATAAAAAATATGTGTTCCATACATGACAAAAAATTTCTTTAGAATGAAAATAAAATTTCATGAAATTGTTATTTTTATTTTAAACGATTTTTATTTTATTTATAACTGATTGATAATGAAAATATTAATAATTTATAAATTTATATTCATTCCCACCAATTTTATATCTATTTTATATTCATATAATATATTATAGTTGATTTAGACTTGGGATTCCATGTTTATCAATATATCAAAGAGATGAAATTTAAAGAAATATACTTAATGGGTTGTTCAAGATTGGTGTTTCTTGTTACATATGTTATTAAATAAAATGTACCTATTTTTAATTTTAGTGTGTTATAATTTCCCAAATTTAAAAAAAAATCATCGCAATTTCATTTTTCACTAAGAAATAAGGTTATTGATATTTTGATGTTTTTCTATTGAGAACCTACATTGTAAAATATGTTAATAAAACATTATCTTAATAGGAGAGAATGGGATTTATAGAGGTTGTATATAATAAAAAATAATCATCTTTATATATAGGATAAAATTACTGGTAACCAAAGATATGGGAATAGAACAAAAACATAAATAATAATTGATTCTTATAGAGTTAATTGATCACAATAAAGTGAATGATCAATACATTGTTTAGTCAATCAAATATATATTTATGTGGTGATTTAAAAGATCATTTTTTCATCACATATGAATGTAATATAATAATTTTCTTTCAATATAATATTCTAAATGTTAAGAAGTTAAATTACTTAATATTCATATAATGAAATATATTTTCATGATACAATTATATTACATATGATAATTTTCATCCATTTGTTGTGATTTGATCAATTTCTATTTTTTTTCTTACTTAATGAATTAAATATACAATGTTGAATTTTATATTCAATAAAAACTAAAATTCACTTTTAATGGAACATAATATAATTTAAAAAGGGATATTTTTTAGAAAAATTCTAAAAATATTCCAAAACCAATATTGTTAGAATAAGTTTTTCAATATAATTCAATATTTTGTAAACCTCAATAATAAGACCACTAGTTCAAGATTAACAATTATCCATCATATTGTTTAACTAAAACTAATGAAATATTAACTATAAAATTATGTAATCTAGTGGTAGGTACAAAAACATTATCATCATTTTTTTCTGAGTTCAATCCTCAAGGGCTTTTTGGATGTGATCGGTTGTTGCCTGACATCCGAGTTATCATTTTTCTAAAATATATTGAGATAATTTCAATAATTTTCCCAAATAATAATAATGAAAAATCACAAAAACAACATCGATATGATAAAAACTAATGGATAATTATACAATTAAAATTATTCACATAATGTGTAAGGGTATTATTCCTTATGTAATGATATTATTGAAACACATGCTAAACCAATGGGTTTCATTTCCAAAAATGCCTCTCAAAATATACTTATTTTTTGTTGTCTCCCATGACATTAATTATAGAAAATAGGAATTAAAATTTTTATCTTTTTATCAATATTAAATTTATAAATTTATGATGTTATCCATAACCATTAAATTAATGAAGAAAATATGCTTCTAAAATTCAAAACAGTATCTAGATGGTTCATAATTTTCATAACCATGATACCATCTGTAAAAAAACATCTACCTTAATATTCTTGAATCAAAATATATTAATACTTCATTAGTTTTATACCACTAATCATTATTCTTTTTTCTATAGTTAACCATTATAATAATTAAATGAATTTTGTAAACCCTATGATCCCCACATTTACTAAAATGAGATATTAATGGAAACCAGTGAGGAGATTTATTTAATTCCAATATACTATTTATTTGTTCTCATAATCTTTTTATTTTATGGAATTGTTTTCCTCACAAAAAAATTTTTTCCATTAATTTTAGTAACCTTCATGGTTCTATCATTCCACACTTATAACCTGATTAAAATTAAATCTTCATTCATCCATGGTCTCTATTACTCAAGATGTTAGAGAACTACATACATTAATTAATTTGGTGAGTCATGGAGTTAGTTAATGTATTGTTTGTTAATCATATTTTAGGATAACTAAATTTGAATAATAGAAATATATTTCACTGATATAATTAATTAATTTTTATGCTTATAATCCACACCCTATCCTTCATGATCAATTTTATCAGCATTCCTTTGAGATCTATCCATTGACTAAAACCCAAAAAGTATACTATGAATAGTGGGGAAACCATATAATCATTTTTAGATGTTTATATCCTAAAAATTTATTTTCAATATAATAAACATTATTTTTAACATAGATCATTCATTATCATAATCAATTCAACTCCTTCATAATGGTTTGTAAAAAAAATTGAATTATCCTAAGAATATCCCCCATGATTGTCAAACATGGTAGCTTGTTCTGCCTATTGTCATTCAATAGGAAATGATCGATTGAAACCAAATTCATTATCTCCAATGTTATTACCCCTAGGTATAAATGATATAGAACCATGTAAACTTATAGTATAATGAAATTGATATAATTTCAAAAAAATTATTTAATATCTACCATATCGAAACATTATTATGTTCTTCAATACTTATAATTAATTTTTTCATAGGTTTATTATCTAAAATGTATATTTTTCTTATCAATGTTCCCATGGTTTCTACTAAAATTTGTCTAATTCCAACTGTAATGACCTCAAAAATGATAACCTGGATCTGGTGTTTTCATTATTACAGTGTAATAAGATACAATAAATATCATCCTAAATGACCCAATTGTTTAGTAGTCTAGGTAATCTAGATATATACATGATTCCCATATTTCATTTGAGATCAAAAATTACTACAATTTTTGCAGAGTATCATTAATCTTTCTAGTATACCCTTGCATATTATTCATAGAAAACATCATAGATTCTTGGAAAAAGAAATAAAAAAGGGTGACCTCAAATCCTCATTAAGGGTTAGGTACAGTAGAAGATATAATGGATCAATAGGAATAATCATAGGAAGGTGAATAACTTAAAACACATTTCATTTTAATTATTTGTATATAATAATTAATATTCCATGTTATATAACACAAAATTCATTCCACTTAATCAATAACATAACTATACTAATAGCATATGGCTTAATAAATATGGCATGAAAAGTAATGGAAAACACATTCCATATAACCAATAAACTAATAAGAAAATGCATTTGAATATAATATTATTATGAAAATATCATGGATAATAATGACTAAATTCAAAATGAATTAAATTATATTTTGTTTTGAAAAAAATAATATAAAGTTTCATGAAAACCTATACTATCAATTCCTTCCTCAAAATAGTTTAAAACTAACTGGTATGTATACAACAAAAAACCATTTAACTAAGGATAGAAAAATTATTCATTTCCTAAAAATATTGATGCATCAAGGGGGTATCAATAACAAGTATCCAAAAAAACATATCATGTCAAAATTATTACTCATATAAAAAATAATAAATTTAATTCATGGATAATATTATTTACTATTAAATATCATTGTTCATGAAATAATATGGATAATAAAATTTTTTACAGTCAATCAAATAGAATTTAATATATAACATTGCATGTTTGAATTAGAAATGGTAAATTAAATATGAATTTTCAATATAAATAATATGGATATTTTGGAGAAATTTATTTTATAAAGATCATATAAAATTATAATTTTCAAGGTAAAGATATTGATTATAAAAATAAATCAAGAATTTAAATTTTATTACATTCCATGGTCCAAATGATCAAAAAAATATTTGGAATAAATATTAATGATATCAATAAAATATATTCATAGGGGATTGTATATAAAGTAATCTAATTTTTTCTTTGATCAATATAAATATAATAAAATGATAATTAAAAAATCATTAGAAAAATATTATTTTCATTATGAAAACAAACTTTTAAAAAAATTAAAAAAATATTTTGAAAATACGTTTATTTTAAAATAAATTTTTTTAAATAAAATTAATTATTTAAAAAAATGAGTGTTCACAATGTTATAAAATTTCATACATGTCATACACATTAAAATAAAATCCTTTTAATTTTTTAAAATATTCCAAAAGGGCATTATTGGGTAAAATATATAATGATTTCATCATTAAAATATAAAAAATGATGATTATGGGTTAAATTTATTAAATAAATAATTTTCACTATTAATAAATAAATCTTAGAAAAAACATTTAGAAACAATGGTTTTGGATGAAAAAAGATTTTTAACTAAAGGGATAAATGATGTAATATTTTACGAAAAATATTTTCTAAATAATTTTTTATAGTATTGATTGGAAAATTGGAACTAATATATGATAACATCATGAATTAATAATGGATTTAAAAAATTAATGGGTTAATTATAAAATTATCAGATAATTTTTTTCACTGTAAATTCATGTATAAATAACCTTGACTAAAACTTGATTATTAATTAAAATCTTAAATATATAATAATTTTAAATTGATAATTAATAAATGAATCAAATATGTTTTATAAATTTATATTCATTAAAAAATATTTGTATATATAACATTATATTGTCAAAATGATTTACACACATAATCATAGAGTATCAAATTCAATGAAGAAGTAATAAAACCCAATGAAAATAAATTGAGATATGAAATAATTTTCTACTTTGTAATTTTCTAGTCAAGTCCCCTTTGGTGATATGATTAAAATATATTTTTCATATAAAATGTAGTTTTAATTATTAATAATATTACATATAAAATTAGTAGTATATAGATTATGAAATAAACAATAGGAGAAAAGAATCAAAATTTGTCTCAATGAAAGGAAATTGACATAATGTCCCTCAACTCATGATTCATTTTTATTTAAACAAGCCATAATATCCTGTATAATTGTTTTATGAATGATATTGATTTATTGATTAACTATATTCTCAGTTTTAATATCAAATAGTATCTTTTTATATCATTTTCCACCTACTTGTTATTAATGTTTTTTATTTTCGATGTTTTGGGGGTTAATTGCCTTGTATTCTCATGTGTGTTTACCCATTAATGTTATAGTTAATGAATATATGGTATAGATAAATCATATATATAATAATTATAATTTTATAAATATCATATTAACTAAAAAAATTCATATTTATAATAATTAATTAATCGTATATATGGAAAAATAATCACATCACTTTGTTAAAATGGTAAGTCGTATGTATGCATGAGCAATGATACAATTCCATTAATTAGTGAAACAATGATAAATTACATGATAAACTAATCATAAATAGAAACTCTAATTTACTATATATCAAATATATTCATTAAATTTATCCTTATTACATTTCATATAATACATAATTGAAAAAACTAATCACATCATTTAGTAAGGCGGTAGCCTTCTGTACAAACAAGTGATGTAATCATATTTTAAACTATGTATAAATTAAGAATATATATATTATATTATAAAAAAATAAGTATAATATATATATATATATGTAATATGTATCAAATTATTCAATATTTATATCCTTGGATGTATGTGTTGGAAAAAAAATTACATCAGTTCTTGAGGCGATATACTACCATAAACAAGATCGATAGTTTTGTTTACAATTTGACAGAACAATATATATATATTTTCCATTAAATTTTCAAATTAAAATTTAATCATATTTAATATATGAATTATATCATATATTAATGATTTAATATTATTTTATGATGGTTTATCAATAAACAAAAAATTATATCGTTTAGGAACGTCACCTCTTCTTCAAACTACTCATATAGGTTTTCCCCATAATCCGTACTAGGATTGTAATACGATCAAATAATTGTTAAAATATATTGATAGGGAGTTATTTATGTTATTTTTTATTGTGTTTCATGACCCAAATGTCATTGGGGTTGAAGATGTGTTGAGAGGTGGTGACCATTTATAAGGGGGAAGAGGACACAATTAGATCATTTGAAAGTATTCAATTACACCAAAATTTTAATCATTCCAAAATCCTAAAAAATGGGTCATTATTGACCCTTATATATTTCAATCACTCAATGTTTTCCACCAATGGTTTTTTATATGTTTTTAGTAAATGTTCAATCCCTATTTATTTTTTTTAACCATGAGTATGCCACTTTTACCTTAATAGTGGTAATTATTTTTTCTACTTTTACAATTCATAATAGTTAACAATAATTTAATCATATTATAAATATAATTTATATTAGTTCTGAATATGTAATTAATGTTTTCAAAATAAATTCACCAATTTGATAGAATCCAATTTAAAATAATTCCTATAGACAAGATTATAAAATGAAGGTTTCAAAGTGAAAATTTTCCTATATATAGATGGTAAAATAAATTCAATAGGATAATTGAATAAAATTACCTAACCCAGTTATAATGTAATATATTATAATAAATATAACTTTAAACCAAATTTGTAATAAAATTTAACCCTATTAATTATTTAAAATAAAGGGGCTCTTTTAAAAAAACGTTCTTTTCCACTATTCACCAAAAAATGAAACATTTCAGACAAGTCACAAAACACCCCCTAATTAAATTTTAATATTATTATTTCAAAAAGTAATTTAATTTTATAAAATTAATATTCTAAAACTAGTTAAAAATAATTTTAAATTATTTGTGAAAAGAAAGACAAAACTGTCATTTAGAAAAAAATTATATTTTTTCAAAAAAAAATATTTTTATTAAAAATGATTATTATTTTCAAATAACCATTATAAAACCATAATTTTAATAATTCATATGACATTATTATTACCCTCAAAATTAAAAATGTATATTATAATTCTATACTATATTATGTTTCACTTAAAATCGGGGATGTTTCTCATGTAAGCTATTTAAGTGATTAAATTTAACAAAATATTTTACATGGGTTGTATAACTCATTGGTGTGTGTCGGATATACATTAGAATATAACATTCTAATTTTGTAAGTTTGGGGTGATAAATTATTTGTTTACTTTTATAAACATTTAATGAATCCTTAAAATCATATATTATATTTTAATGTTTAAATATTAGTTCTACATAAACATGACACACTTATGAGTGACCAATTATACAATTTTAGGGGGTTAGGTTCAAGGACATATAAAATATTTAAAAGATACTATATGGTAGATACCACGATAAAAACCATTATAAGGTTTATGGTTTTGATTATTTTATTTTATTGCGTCTAACACCTATGTTCATAAATTAAAAAAAATACACTCAGTTTCGCAAAATATTCACACCCATCCACCAAAACTTCTCGCTCAAAAAATATTTATCATGTTCTTAATATCTACATAACTTTAAAAAGGGTACCCATGGTCTAACCAGGATATTCAGAACACCCTCCCATGAATTTTAAACTTACATCTCATGTTGAATGAATTATCTTAACCCCTCTAAATTAATGAATTTTTTTGAGTTATGTATTTTTGTTTCTATTAGATCATACATTAATTAATTTTCACACATCAATTTACTGTATGTATGATTCCTAATTAAAAAGGGAAAATATTTCACTCTCATTTAAACCTTCTATGAACTATTTTTTACACCCATTAGAACACTAAAATTATCCCATTATTTTCTATGCCAAACATTTATGTAGTGAATAATCATCCCTATTTCCACTCAACACTTTTCACTTGCGTGAAGCTGTAATTAATTAATTGGGGAGTTCATTGTATATAAATAAATCTCAAAAATTAATTTATTCAATGTTATAAAATACATCATTATATTTCATGATCTATTCTACATATAAATTCATGTATGTGATATGAATGTGTCAGGTGGGATCAAGATTATATATCCCCCCAATGCATTGGGTTGTGTTTTACATAATATTAATCAATTTTTAGTTAATGGGAGAATATCCTCTGATTAATATGAAAATATTTCTTCGTTTTTGTCCTTAACATATACTTTTGATATATATTTTAATTTTGTCACCACATTTCTATATTTCTTGGATGTCATCCTCTTTTGTAAATTTTTTCATGTTTTTGATTATCACATCTTTTATAGTGAATTTATATGTTTAATTCCCATAATTTATTACTTTTATCATGTTATTAATTGATCATTCTTATATTATCCATCGTATCTCGCACATTTCTTATGTACGCCTTCTAGTTATCAGGGGATGAATTTAAAAATTAATGGAATATAAAATGAATGTTAGAGTTGTTTTTGAATTTTTTTAACTCATGGTTAAATTTATTCTTATATTTATATCATTATCAAAATATAATAGTCTTATTTATCTATTGGGTTTCTATTATATGTATCATTATATAATAAATAATAAAGTTATGTGTATTAATTTTGTGGGTTTTCATAAACTCATTTCCCCAACCATTGATAATCGATGGAAAAATTTTAATAATGGTATGTGATATAGATTTTATCATAAGAGTATAAATAAAATATAGCTAATTGATTGTACTAGGATAATATATGAGACATTGGTAACCACCATTTAGAGGAGTGTGTTTGACATTAGTTATTGTCTTGAGTATGCCATGATTGAATTGTGGGATGCGTTAGAGTTATTATTTTAACAGATTATAGTATTGGGAAATTGTTCATAATTAATTACCATGTGATAAACCTAGTGGGTATACCATAGGTAAATTAAAATATGTTTGTTGAGAGTACTAGCATTGAATCACCTTAGGATGTTTGAAATGCACTATGCCTTCATTTTAGTGTGATGTTAATGTAATTTTTTATATAAGGCCAATGCTTCTATTATTTGAATATGATGATATTGATTAAAAATTTTCCTCTGAGAAATTATATTTGACAAATATATGATTTTGAGATATGGGAACCCATTTAGGATTTCCATGTTATGGTTTGTCCTCTGTCCCCTTGTAGATACACTTGTATTACATTGAGAGTAAATATTGGTCATCCCAAGAGGTTGATGGGGTTGATTTTGGATGTCACCTAAGAACCTGAATCAATGGTGTTAGTTTGGTATGTATTCATTGATAGTGATCTACAATTAACTTTAAAGGTTGGACTTGATTATGTGATGGTGGTTGGGTGGGTGTACAAACATGATGTTTTTATTATTATGAGATGTAAATAGTGTGGATGGTGGCCCCAAATAATTTTTTTTTTCTTTTTTACATTTCCTAGTGAATCCAAGTATCTGATCATTATATATGATGAAATTTGATTCAATGGGATTACGAGGATCTAAAATTGTACATGAAGATATGAGAGGCATAGTGATTCCTACGATCTAGTGTTTTACATGATGGTAATATATTCATTGTTATTCCCAGGATCTGGAAATAAAATTCATACTATCAGTTTCTAGAGGGATACTTTGATTAGTTAATTGACATTTGATTATATGATATTTTTTATAGGATTCATTGGATCTAGTTTTATTAAGAACCAAAATGGAGTTCCATATAACCCGGCCCCCAAACCGGCCAGCGGCATGGCCTATAAGGCATTCTCAATACCCACAATCTTGAAACTAGTGCCCCAATATCATCTATAAGATTTGGGTACCATTTAAACCTTATATATAATAACTAATAACCAACTAAATTATCATCTAATAATAAATAACCAAATCCAAACGAGTTATAACAATATTCAGAATCTTGAATTACCAAAATTATGAAAAACCCAGGATACAATAATTGAAAGAAAATTAAAAAAACATCCCAAGAACCTCTAAGAATCATTGAGTTGAACCACCCATAAGACACAACCATCAACACCTCATACATGTGGAGTTCTGGAAACTGAGATCTTCCACCATCACCACAACACATCGTTCCTCTACCTTGGTCATACATAACAAAACCTGCATACACCCAAACGTTTATATAAAGTTTGAACCAAATCCTAGTTTGATTCCACCCAAACGAGATGGTTTTATGCTATAAAATTAAAAGGGAAATTAACATGACCATTTCTTTGAAATCATTTGGAACATTTCATACCATTTCTTCTAAGGGAAAACAATTTTAATGAAATCCAATTCATCAAGGAAAAATTTTCAAAAAACACTTTTGAAAGTAATATTTCAAAAGGAAACATTAACTAAGATAAACTTTCATTAAAATTCCATTATATTCCCCTATATGAAACCACATCACATAATCCACTTGTCACAAGTGGAACCATTGGTAAATCCCTAAGTGTAATTCTGCTTTAGTGAGTCATTATAACCTCATACCTTGGTGAAACATTGTATAAGAACCACTACCACCTCATTTCTCATGCATGTGCCACTATTAGAGGATTATATAAGGTCCTAGTAGTCTCATATTATAATACATGTTTAGTTAATGTGGTAATCGTCAATCCATCTATGTGAAATTGAGACTTTTAACATCTGTATCACTATAATATTGGTCTAGTCTACCCACATAAGGAGTGTGGATTCCCTTTTTTCTCAATTTGTGCCCACATGCAACATATACCACTACATTAACATACAAAAGTGAAACCTCATAAATATATAAACAAATAAAAAATTCCATAATCCAAACCACACTAGAATTTACACATAACAAAACCATTTTTATATACATTTTCCACCACATGAACAACCCATGAAACCCCATTGAAATTATCCCTAGGAATTCGAATGATCAATTAATCCATTTAAATGGGCCAAACACTTTCAAATCCCCACACATAATCAAATTTCACTTTACACGTGATTTCTGCCATTTACAAAATTCACAACTCACATTAAAAGTGCACAATAAAAGACAGTATTATAATGTATTACATTTTCTTTTAGAAACATCCTTTCAATAACATTCACACTTTTCCTTTTAAAACCCACATACAACATTTAATATAACAATACAAACACATTTAATAATCACCAAAATATATAACATAGAAATTTTTAACAATTTACGTTGAAAATTCAATTTTCATAAAATATACATGCCAATATTCATCCAAAATTGGTTTTACACCAGACAATAAATGCATAGAACAAATTTATTGAGATAATGAAATATATAAAAAGCATCCAAAACTGTTAATTCATAGGACCACCTTCCATTATCTCAGATGCTTTTAGAAATTGGAGTGAAACTGAAACCGGACCATCACAAGACCCTATTAATGTGAGATCGAACACTAAACATATATATTGAACACAAGAGAATGAGATTCAACCCTATAAGACAACACAACCCACACGAGACATGAAAACCCCTGAGAGAATATGTGAAACCCAATATAAGAAGATAAATCAAGGAGGAGAATCACATAGGTGATGATTTATTGGATTTTCCTAGAAAAATACACCCCAAAAATGGAGATCCAATGGATCCAAGGGAGTTGAAGGGGGTGCCTATGGTGATAGATCCCAAATGGGTGAATGGTGTGGATTTGGGAAAAAATACTGAGTGGATACATCCAAATATTTTATATTTTTAATGATCTAATAAAGTATCATAGTTTTCCCATATGGTTTACCTAACCATGAGGTAACCATGCAAACCATACTATCCTATAAGAACCCGATACATGATTATCCTGCATGGTTTAAAAACTATTCACTAATCATGTTATTATCCACTATCGAAAATGGATATAGGTTTCACGGTTTTCTAGATAAGAGTACCCACTTTGACAAACCAAACATAGATGTGACAATTCATTCCAACATAAAGCATTCCGCCCCCAGAAATCCAAAACACAACATGATACAAAAAAAACCAATACTCCTCCAATGATCAATGATATTTCCAATAAGAATTATCCAATAAAAATCAATATCAACAAATGAAAAATATAGATTCACAAGATTTAATTCATGAGTTCATAAATTACTACCCACCATATAATTTCCCCACAAAAAGACACAACACCTCCAATTGATCAATCAAATGAAAAGTAACTCTATCAAACACACGATTCATCCTCTCAGTAA
The DNA here is from genome assembly GCA_963277665.1 of Viscum album. Classification (NCBI taxonomy): domain Eukaryota; kingdom Viridiplantae; phylum Streptophyta; class Magnoliopsida; order Santalales; family Viscaceae; genus Viscum; species Viscum album. Next base: position 1,603,826,580 of record OY728145.1, read on the forward strand.
AATGAATCCTCATACATTACAAAACCAAACATACCTCTTACCTGAAATGAACAAATGAACCCAAACAACTACTCAATGAATATTGAAAAAATTGATCCGTAACATTTCCATCTCTTGACTAAAAGAAGGTCGTTCGGTGAATTCTAAAATCCCCATAATTTCTCCAAAATGTAAACATAGAATCAAAATCTCATAATGAAACAACTTAGTGAAAAGTTATATTGACCAACACAAGAAGAAACCACAATGAGACCTATAGTTGGTCTCCCCACTATTTAAGAACTGATATGCTTAAACCGATACAAGAAATATGACACATACTAACCCAACATGGGATATATCACAAATATCTACATAGGACAACAATAACATGCCAAAAAACCCCATAACATTGGATGAAAGTTTTATGAGTGAAACACCATAACATGAGATAGGTTAAATCCATAACTAAATACCAAGGATGGCCACACAAGGAAGTCCAGACAAATATTTACATTTGAAGAGGAACAACCACAAAAATTTCTAATGACATAAAACCACACCTCATCCTCAAAAAATTGAGGATCTTTCAAACCACATGTTCAATATAAGGGAACATGGACTCTATGCCCTTTCCCCAAAACTAGACCATTCAAGATAAAATTGTTTCCCAAGATGTTTTAAACTATTTCCATTTGTTGTACTGAATACAAAAGATAGCCCAAGGTACCTAACACTTGTAGGGATCTTGATGCCTGATTAACATCACATTGGGTCCTATTTATAATACCATGATGTTTGAATAATCTCTTGCCTAGCTGAAAAATGTTGTAAATCATTGACCGGAACACTGCCTTTGATTTCATGAATAACCACACATCTTTCCAGGATGATCTAAAAGAACACAACACCCGACCAGACTCTGTTTACCCATCATGGATATTTCACAATAATAATGACTTGGACCATGTAAATTCATCATCATATATCACCATTAATGAGAGAAAACATAAATAAAAATCCCATGTAATAAACCACTATTTAAAATGATAATATTTTGATCTTATGAAAGAAGATCACACTTCTAATAAAATAGATTTTCTCAAATGGTTCTACAAAATCCACCATTTCACTTTATCATGAAAAAATGTTAAAACCCCCCAATTATGTCCATAATAATCGAAGAAGCATTAATTTAGAAGTGAATTCAAACCGAACAACTAATAGTATAGTGCACATGCAAAGATGCATGGGTGTGTCTTTCGATGGGGCCGACCTAGCTCCATGACCCTGCCTAGAAACACATTGATAGGATCATTGAAAGTGACCTGGGAATATATAGTTATGTCATGAATTTGAATCATATGATCATGATTGATTCTGATGAACAGACAATCCACAATAATGGAAGGACATGATCCTACACCTAAGAGAATCTAATGAAGGATCCAATGGCCTTTTTAATAACGTTTCCAATACCAAAAACATTTGTTCATATTCCATTTATCTTAATGGAATACCCTTATCCTATTCCAGGTTAGACCAATAATAATAATGGTAGAAAACATCACTTTTATGTACTAGGAAACACAAGCTGGCAAAATATTATTTCAATACATCACATCCACTTTTCCGCTTTGAGAATATATTCTTAACTAGGTAAAAGAGGTGGAATCAATTCTGAAACTCATGAATAGAGACCTTATGTTGATCAACATGAAATTCTTCCAATGGTGATTTAGTTTTGACCGCAAATTTAATATCCAATGAATCGACATGGAGTGTAAATTACCCAATAAGGAAATCAGAGACCCAATAAAACTAATCCATTATCCAAAAACTATCGCAAACAATAGTGAACACAAAAATGGAACTAGATCAAAGAATTCCCCTAATTCATTTCAATAGAATCCTCTAACCATCATCTCAAAACCAAGTCATCAAATAGACTAAAATTTGAAAATCCATTTAAATGAAGTTGTTTAAAAATCTAAATACCTTGCAAGACATATTCTGAAAACACAATAAGTCACACCACATTTCAATGAGTTATCAAAATCGTACACCCTTTTTTAATTATTTTTAAATTAAATTAATCTTGGTGGGGACACACTCACCAATAGTCATCCATATGGTATCAAACATGTATGTTATCATTTCATATCATGAAACTATCACCTCAAGCCATCAACCAATATCATTTTGACATATGAACATGCATGTGGTCACTCAAGGAGATACCATGGTTTAAAACAAAACATTTCATATTTATTAAAAAACCATTACCATGCACATTCATCTCTAAATTTAATTCCCATTTCAAAATTTCATCAAACATTTTTTAAATATCACTAGCTTTTGAAATTAAAAACAACTTTTAAACTACACACATGAATCTATTTTTATATTTATATAAATTTAACCCCCATTAAAAGTATTTTCAATAGAACAGAAAATAAAATTCCATAAAAAATATTGAATTACACATCTGTTTTTTTATTAAAAACCAAAATTTAATCCCATATAAAAATACAATTTCAGTATTCCTATAAAAAAAAATAATAAACATTAGGGATTTATTATAAAAAAAATTCATGATAATCAAAACGCTATTCCTCAAAATTTTATTTTATAAAAACAAAATTTTCTAAATTTTTCATAATATGTTACTGAAAATCAATTTTCTATATTTATAAAACCAAACCACTACCTCTTTAGAATAAATTTTTTCACAATTCCAAAATACAGGATACTAATAATGATTTTAAAAACCCAATAATACACAAATAAAATCACAATATGTAAACTACTGTCAATAGGTAACATTTTTATATGTTTTCCCGTCAAACGCCAATCACACCACTAGCACAAGATGTATTATAGGACCATGTCCCATTCCTCACATTGTATTCAAGGTCTTATGAGTTCACTGAGACCATTGACCTAACTCACTTTTCATATCCCAGTAACAAAAAAACCCACAATAACCAAAGAATCTCTATAAAACTAGAATTACCAAAGAAACACAAGGGCTCCATAAGGTGTTGGCTAGACACTCCTCTAGACCGGCATCCCAAGCTACAACATTCCAACCCTATCTACCATGACATCCCAAGAATTTTGGGGTTCTCTAAAAGAAAAGTCCTTTACAGAATCTGACATGAATTTGCCAACTTATTTACACGAAAAAAGCCAGAGTTCCATATTACCCGACACCCGACCCAGCACATGGCATGGGCTGAATAGATTTCCTGATCCCCATGGGCTAGAAACTATTGTGTAGGTATCAAAAATAATCTTTTTGAATGATTTCTCCCATTTATAGATGCATAAATAACCAAAGATATAAATATCTCACAATAAAAAAATGTCAAATTATGAAAAAAAAATCCGAATATATGATTTCAAACGTTACCGGAAACCCAAGATACTAAAAAAAGAAACCAATAAAAAAATCCCAAGATCCTTTGAGTGACATAAGGGTTTCCACTTTCAATCCACCAACACTGACACATGTACCAATAACATCTCAAGTAACCTAGATCCACCATCATCACCATAATATATCTTACATCGACCTGGGTCATTCATAAATTATTTACATACCACCAAATATGTATATACGGTGTCATCCAAACCCCAATAGGATTCCACCCAAATTAAATAGTTCCATGACAATATAGAAAAGATAATTTACAATGATCATTCCCTTTAAAACATTTGGAACCCATCATAGAAAACATTTTAATGAAAAACACTTTTAAAGAAAACTATTTCATCAAGGAAACATTTTTTTAACAAGACATATAGAGGTAACATTTAAAAAGTAATCATAAACTAATATAAACATGCATCAAATAAATATTCTCATGTTCCAAAATATGTTTAATAATAGAACCACATCACATAATCTATATATCATAAGTGATAACTATAGGTAAATACATAAGGTTAATCTAGGGCTACTGATACACTATAACCTCATAACATGGTGAAATGTGTTATGAAAACCACAACCATCATATTTTTCATGGATGTGCCACTAATAAGGGAAAAAATGATCATAGTTGTCTTCCATCATAATACAATTATAACTACTGTTGTAATAATCTGTCCAAAAAATTGAAACAAGGAATTTCATCTTTCATATCACTAGCGTTCTAGTATAGTCTATCCACCTAGATAACTGGGATTCCATTCTTTCTCAATTTCATGTTATTTTTCGACCATTCCACCACATTCAAATTTACATTCCATGAATATTAAATATACCAAAAAATCATCATTTTTCATGAACAAACGCACTTTTCATTTTACACATAAGAAAAAAAACTGATTACATTTCCACCACCCGAAAAATCCATTAAACCCATTTGAAATTATCTCGAGGATGTTACAGTTAAATTTATCCATTTTCATGGGCCAATTCCCTTTCAATTCCACACACACAAACCAATTTCACATTAAACATGTTTCTATTTATTTAAACAATTCAAAAATTTAATTAAAAGATAAAATATCCAATATTTAAATTTATTCGATTTTTCATTAAAAACCACTTTTAAAACTCATTAAAACCTGAAGTGACTTTGACATACCACTTCAAAAATTTCACATTAGCATAAAAACACATTTATGAAGCTCCACAATAATGAACCTATAAATGTACACAAATTGCCTTTGAAAATCATATATTCAGCACATATACCTTCCAAAATGATTCCATTATAGATTTATCACTAAATAATAAATTCACCTAACACACTAATAAAGAAAATAATGTATATCAAAAGAATATAAAATGTTAATGCCTGAAACCACATACTTCATGCTTTGAAGCATCCTGAAATTGGTGTGAATCTACAACTGCACCACCACAAGGTACTATCTGGGAAATATTTAACACGAAATGTTAATATTGAACCCTATATAATGATATTATTCCATAAAAATACCACTCATTTCATGAAATGTCCCCCAGGGCCAGTGTCGTGACATAATCGATGCCCACTTCTCGATGGTCAGGGGTAGGTGACTAGTGAAGAAGGCATTAACCTTCATGTGGGAGGCATTTCCCAGAGTACCTATACACATGCACAGACAACCACATCCCAAAGCATGAAATGTAAACATGAATTCAACTAATAAATCACTTATTAAAAGTACAAATTGTAGGTCAAATGTGCCAGAATACAATCCCACCAAAAATTAAATAAAAATAGGAAAACATAAGGAAAACACTAAAAGTCATATTCTCAGAACCCCACCTGATGGGTATGTATAGAGTAGATACTGGAAGACATATAAGTATTCCACTACTTCCTTGTCTCTCTGGGAGAAAGAGGGTCTTGGCCCATAATTTCTCACATCTACGTGGTGGTCGTCTGCACTAGACACAACATATGTAGGAAAATTCCGTACATGGGTGAGTAACAAAATACTCATTAGAGACCCAAAACACAAATTGAACACCATAATGAAATCCAAAATCAAACCTTTAACCATGATCACAAGTCATTATCAAGAATCATGACAAGTCACAGTAGATATAATTTAGAGTATGAAAGTAGGACCATAAGTCACATCATCAATCCCCATGCACTACTAGAGAACTCATCCTCAATGAGTATAGTGGGCCTACCAAGTCACATTGAATTCGCTCCCATGAACCTTGGGATTGATGTGGTACTCATCTCAAATGAGTAAAATGCATATGTTGTGTCACACAGAAGTCATTCGCACCATGGCCATAATAAGGTACTCCTCATATCGTGTACCATGGGTCTATTGGGTCACATAGAATCTGGTCCCCACCATTAGCCACCTAGGTCACACAAAAGTCACTTTACATAAATACATTGTAGAAAATCTACATATTGTAACATGAAAGTAGTCTATAGGTCTCAGCCAATAGTAGTTTATCCACATGTTACACTCTTGTTCTTAGGAGAACATCTTTGTATGCCATTCAACATCTTTTAAGATCCTTTAAATCCTCTATAAATTATATCAAAAGATCCTCCGTGTCATTATGGTTGGAATTACACAGACAAATTGTCAATCAGATGCCTGATTTGAATGATATTAGAGTTTTTTCACAAGGGGGATGGTTCGGTCCAAGTCCAGTCACACTCGGTCAGACTGACCCACCTGAACCAGCCCGGAATCCAGTGACCTAAACCGGGTTTGCTGACCCAAACCGGACCCCAATTGGCATGGCTTTGGCATAATGGGACAAGGTCGGCTCGCACCCTACCTATTTTTGCATAGGTGGACCGGCCTTCTGTTTGTCGGTACATTGGTGGATTCAATGTCTGATACATCCCTTTCCTCACGGGTCGTCTACAGGGCTAGTTCCCCAGACATGGTCGAATGATTGTGAATTTTATACTATGACATCGTCTAATCCTCCAAGACATATTTCTCGCATGTGGTTGAGATATGGAATTACCTTGAGAAGAATGGCATGTGAAAATGGGATGAATCCCTACCAACATCTATTGGCCCGAGAAAGCCACGATACCCATCTTCAGCACGTCAACCTGGAATGATGTCGGTGTGCCAGTGGGCCTTTTTTCGTGCCACAGGGTTCACACTGGTGGTCCATTATCAGCACCCAATATGCCTCTGGCTTTTCAAGGGTGTTTCTTTCCATATGATGTCCTTGAAATTACCTCTCCACCATTTCGAATGCTTGTCCATGAATAACACAAAAGGTGAAGGGTCTCAGGCATTATTTGGGTTTTCTCATTTCCTTTTTGTTAGGGATTTAAAACAGGGGAGGATTGGGATTATAGTTTAAAAAAAAATCCCGAATAGAAATCCCAAGAAAAAGGGAACCCTATCGCATAGATGAATGATATTCAGGTCAAATTTTTCATGGGTTGACCCTCATTTGACACTTTAAAAAAGCGGGGAAATTAGTTCAATCAAACAACCAATAACGTGATTTATGTTCATCGTTGAATCGCTCTACCCTTAAGGGTTCAATGTTTGTTGGAATCTGATGCATCCTAGTACCAGTCTTCAAAAAGCGTCGTTGTTTCTAGTGATACAATAGTGTTTTTCATTTTTTGTAAGAGGGAAGCCTTGTTGTATATTCCTTATATAATTTCCATAGATTAATTCTGGTTTCTCCATTGTTTTATCAAATTAAAAAGCAAACATATTGATGTGTTTATGTTACATTGTGATGTCGCATAGTTATGATTCAATTAATGAATCATTATGTTACACCAAAATGAGAAATTAATGAAGTTCATTTAATGCACCTAGTCTCTGCACTGTAGTGTCTCCATCCACTTATCCACAGTGTGGGAAGAAATATAAAATTTACGTTTTTATTTTATTTTAATATTTTCAAAAAATTATGAAGAAAATAATTTCCATCCAAACCTTATCGATTGATGTTAAGTCCTTTTTAAGTGAATCATGGGGTTCTATGTTCCATTATGACATAGTATTTTTGGTATAAGGGCCATTTTAATAATTAGAAAAACCCTCATGCATGATAAATTAAATGAACTTGAAAAAGTTCAAAATTCTTCTTCGGGCTCACCGGGCCTCATAAGTATTTTTCTTTGAAGCATGTGGTCTAGAAATATTTCCATATAATTTTAAAAACTAATTTATATGGATATTATGGGATATTACATTCTCCCAACCATTGGTACTTACATCATCAAAAGGAAAAACCAGACTAAACATACAAGTGGGGGGCACTGAGCATGAATATGAACCTCCCACTACAATATTCTATCCTTTAAATTCCCATGTGGCCACTGAATGCTCACCAGGGGAATCGACCACCGACAAAGGAACATGTTCTATAAGTTCTCTATCTGTAATAGGATCTCTAAAAATGTCATCCCACCTTCATTTTCCAGCTCACCCCAGTCAATGACATGTGATTAGTCATGCACGTACATCATCATCTACTACACATGCAAAACATTGTGCACCTAGTGCATTTGTGTGGGATGATCTAGGTAGTGTGCCACCTCTCCAACTATTATTTGATTATGAAAAGGTCAAATGAACCATATAGATAACTTTCCACCCCGGTCAAATCTAAGATATCCATATCGTGGTGAGACCTAAAGGAAAACATGGTATCCCTCCCTAATCTCAAATGGCCTCTTCCTCTTACCAACATACGATTTATGCCTTATCTTGACATTATTCATCTACTCTTGGGTGATATAATCCTTCTCATTGGTATCCCATAACTAATTTGTACCCATGATTCCTATCTCCCCTGGGTCTTTCTTGTATATAGGTAATCTACATGGACATTCATACATAGACTAAAACTGTGTCATCCTAATGGTGGAGTGATAGCTATTGTTGTATGAAAATTCCACCAGTGGTAGGTGGTCCTCCCATCTGAGACCAAAATAAAGGACACATGAATGACACGTTTCTTCCAAGGTCTGTATGGTCTACTTCACCTGACCATCTATCTAGGGGTGAGAAGTTATGATTAAGCATAGCTGATTCCCAACCGTTTTCTACAATACTTCCCACAACTAAGATATAAATCATGCCTCACCTTCCAAGATTATCGTCGACGACACCCTGTGTAGACAGACTATCTCATGGACATAGATGTTTCCCAATCCCTCTAGTGATATATGCTCCCAGATTGGTAGGTAGTTAGCCAACAAGATGATTCGGTCAACAATCACCTAGATGGAATCATGTCCCTGGACGTGTGTGGTAACCACATTACGATGTCCATGGAGATACCATCCCTACTCAATTATGGTACATCTAATTTTTGTACCAAGCCTATTGTAACCTGATGTCTGGCCTCCACTTTCTGATAAATGAGGCATCGTGAAACTAACTATACTAGTGCTTTATCCATCCCTAGCCACTAGAACTAACATCGGATGGCCAGGTACATCTTCGCCACACCAGGATGTATCGCCCAAGGAGACGAATTGAACTCGCTCAACACCTCCTCTCATAACATCACTATTACTATAGTTCATCCACTAAAAAAGAATACATTCTCATTACCTATTAAAAATCCATCAGGATTATGTCCTAGGGATAACTGAACATGTCGGTCCTAATAGTCAACATCTACAAGCATTACTTCCCTAACTCTCTATAAGTGTGGAGGTTTGACAGTCATCAAATGATGGTATTCTTCTGAAACATCATCAATGAAAAATATCTACATCGTGGCTAGATACTCCATTCCCTCACTCAGCAGCACTAAACATGAACTCTTATTGAGTGTTCCTACCACCATGTTCCCCATTACATGAGTGTAGACTATATCATAGTCATAGTGTTGGAGGAACTCCATCCATCACCCTTGTCTCATGTTCAGGTCCATCTATGAGAAGATATACCTAAAACTCCTATGATCAACGTAGATTGTAAACTGCTCATCGATCAAGTAGTGCCACTATATATTCATGTAAAATACCACTAATGATAACTCTATATAATTGGCCACATAGTAATTCTCATCATGCCTCAACAACCATGATCCGTAGGTGGTCACATCTTTCTCCTTCATCAAGACACAACCCATTCTGGTCTATGATTAATCACTAAATTCTATATACCCAAGGCCTTATCCTTATAGTCTCATGATGGGGTCACTTATCAGTATCCAATATTGCTACTAAAAACCTGGTTGGCACTTCTTCATCCACATGAGAGGTTGTTTCTTCAATGTCATGGCTGATAAAGGTGCTTCCACCAATGAAAAAAGTCAGTCACAAACCTCCCGTAGTATCCGGACAACCCATAGAAGCATTTCCCCTCTATCACATTCTGGGGTGGCTCTCATGAAATCACTATCTCTATCTTCGCAGAATCAACTACACTCTTTCCTCCAAGATGATGTGTCCTAGAAAGTGGTCCTCCCAAATCAAGAACTATAACATTGATATATTACTATAAAACCGGTTATCTTGGATAGTATCTAAGAATATCCACATGTATGTAGCATGATCCTCCTCTAACGATGAGTACACCAAGGTTTCATCCGTTAAGACCACCATGAAACGATCACGATAAGGTCGGAATATCCTATCCATTAGTTTGATGAACACTACTAGAGAATTTTTCATGACGAATGGAATCACCGGAAATTCATAGTGGCTGTATCGACATCTAAAGGAAGTCATCAGTACATCCTCATCCCATACCGAAAGCTGATGAGAACCTAATCTAATATTTATCTCCATGAACCTCCTTACTCTCTTTAGCAGGTCATAGAGGTAATAAATACTCTGCAGTGGATACTTTTTCTTCATGGTAACATGATCCATGTGTTGAATGTCCACTCATAGCCTCAAGGTACCATTTATCTTCTTTTAAAACAACAATGGGGATTCCCATTGTCAAATTATGGGTGTCACAAAACTCTTTTCTGACATGTACTCTAGTTGTATCCTCTATTCATGAAGATATATGGATCCATCTAGTATTCCATTGTAGATATTAGTGTCGTTCCTAGGAATGGCTGATACTGAAGCCTACCTAAATGTGAGGTGGAATTCCTGGTACATTATCTGGAATGACATCCTTTTACTCATCCACCACTACCGGAAGGTTCTAACTCCTCTCGTCCACTGCACCGAGGGTGAACCTAACCAACTAGTGATTCATCGACTTCACCCTCCTCTAAAAAGTCTTTCCTATGATGTAAATGTACCATGGTCATGGGGGAAGGAGAACCTGGTCCCATCTTAATGGAAAACCCATACATTGAAACTAAAATAGTTTATATGATCATGGACTATACATAACCAATCCATACCAATGAAAAAGTCATAAGTCCTTGATGCTACTAAAAGTAGAACCAAAAAAAAGTTATTTCCACCTAGAGTATTCTCACACTGTTGGAAAAAAAATTTAATCATCAAATACCTTTTCATAAGAGTCACTAATCATATGGAATGTTCGAAATACTCCACGAGATTCTCCAAGCTTCGAATGTGGTCAATGGAAAAAAGTGTGACTAGAACTCGTGTATATAAGAACTTCAACTATGGTGGAGAAGATAGAGATCATATATTTAATCATATGTGGAGGTCCATGGTCGTAGGCCTCCATCACCTGAAGCTATCCTCACCCATGTCCTCCATCTCACTGTGCCTATATTAGACCTTCTGGGGGTGGTTGTGGTAGCCCATCGATTCTCCATCCACTACCTACCACTAGGCCATCTTACCTTCAATGTATGTTGCCCTGCAGACCAACTCAGTGAAACCATTAGGTCTATCGTGGTGGTCCCTCGACTATGCATTGATCATCTGGGTGGTGTGTTGGGCAGTCATGAGCTATGTGTCCCTACCAGCCATAAATGAAGCATAGTCTGGTTCCCTACTGACTCCCTCTTCCCTAGGAGCCCCGCACTACCAACCCTAATTCCTAGGGTCATCCCCTGAAAATATGACTTTCTTACGTCACCCCGTCTACTGTATGCTACTCACCACTGATGACTTTGTCACCTGTTGTATACTGGTGGCTCATTTTTTTGGTTTCTTCTCTACTAGGAAGCGCTCTTCCATAAGGGATCACTCTTTCACTCATGCCTAAGTGGGGATGCTGAGAGACACCATTGATTCCTCAATCGCTCCATTTGAGTCTCTTATCAAATGTATGAGATCTAAATAAAAGGTCACATACCATGTCTATGGAGTAGCAACATATGTCTATAAACTATGTAGAGTACTCAACCACCGACATGCTTTCGTATTGTAGGTGAAGCAGCTCTTTTATAATGAATATAGTTGAAAGTCACAGGGAAAACCTCCTCCCAGAAAATCCACTCGACGTCTATCTTGGTGAGGGACATCTCACCATGCATCTATGTGGTCATTTTCCTCCATCTCTCTATCAATACCTACAAAAGGATCACGACCAAGATCACCAACTATTCAGGTGGTTTCCTCACTAAACAAAATACATAAGTCACATCCTCTTACTAGTCCTCAATGACCTGATGATTCATCTCTCCCCTGAACATGTGCAGTCTTTATCTCGGAAACCTATGAAAGGCACTGATTCTACATACATCCTCTATCTATAATGCCAGTAGTAACTTTTGATGAATAGGTAGGGGACTCACGAGTGGATTACCCAACATGGCCATATCTAGAAATTGTCCCTGAAGAGATTCCTCATCACTAGGAGGGATATCCACATGATCACGTGTCAAATGCCAATCTTGCTATCTACATAGAGGCTTCATGATATGGGTCAAGATATACCCCAGATAGAATATTATACATGGTGAGATTACTCTAATTCAATAAGATCATAAGGAAACACTTAAGAAACCAGTATTTACATGTATAGTGCTGAGAAACTGAATTCAGTGTCCTAGTGTTTAGATAAGTTTGTCGCTGCACCAACTCTAGACTTCCTGAATCTGAAATTTGAACTCGAAACATTTAACACTTTTTTACGAAAACAAAATAATAGACAACTAGCCTATGAGGATGAAAAGACCACCATTGATACAAATGTTTTATAACATGTCCACCGAGATCCGTGTTGTGACATACCCCAGGCCCACCTCTCAAAGGCTAGGGGTTGGTAACTAGAACTAAAGGCCTCAAACTACATGTGGGAGGCATTTACATTAGTACTTATACGTACATCAACACAACCACATCCATAAGATGTAAAAGTAAAAATGTGTTCCATGAAACAATCATATGGTAAAAGAAAAACCTGTAGGTCAAATGGGACAGAATACATACCCAAAAAATTATAAACATAAAATAGGAATGTTCACAGAAAACTATGAAATCATTCCACTAGGAACTCCACCTGAATGATAAGTATAGAGTAGCTGCTGAAATCTATATAGGTATGCCCCACCTGCCTTGTATCACTATGCACCACTGGGTCCTGGGCCACCTATTCCTTCATCAAGGAAGAGGTCATCTACACCAGACACAACATGTGCGGGTGAATCCCATGCGGGAGTGAGTAACAATATTCTCATTTAGGACACCAAAACAAAAATAAAAAACCCAAATGTAATCTAAAAACAAAAAATAATGAACGATCGTGAGGAATGATCATGAATCATGATCACGAATCAAGAGAACATACACATGGTGTCATTTAGAGATGGAAGTTAGGACCATTAGTCACATCATCGAACACCACGAGATGCAAGATAACTCATCCCCAATGAGAAAAGCAGGGCTTCCAGGTCACACAGAATCTGCTTCCCACTAACCTTGATAATACCTTGGTTATCATCCTAGATAAGTAGTATGGGTATGATAGGTCACACATAAGGATCTCCACACCATGGACATACTGAGGTACTCCTCCTGTAAAGTATTGTGTGTCTATTGGGTCACCTAGAAGATGCTCTCCACCGTTGGTCTGCTGGGTCACATAGAAGTCACTTTCCACTGGTCCCATGTAGCCGATCCACATAGGGTCTCTTGGAATAAATCATTAGGTCACAACCAAATATAGGGTTTCTGCTCATATCATGCTTGATTTCAAGAGAAAATATCCTTAGTACATTCATCATATTTCATCTTTGATTAAATCCTCCATAGAGTATATTAATTGTTCCTCAAGATCTCCAGCATTCCATTTCCAAAAATGGATCATCAACCAGACACTATATTTGAGAGATACTAGAAATTTTTAAAAAAGTGGATGGTTGGGTCTGGGTTTAGTCTAACCCAGATCAGCTGACAAAACCCAAACCAAGACTAGAATGTGTTTGGCACAACCCACAGTGTTGGGTACATACCACTATGGAAGCCTCACCCCTTACAAGTTGGGACATATTTTTATGCCGCGTCTAACAAAACCCTTGCCTCACGGGTCATCTATGGGGCCACTTCCCCACCCACGATTGATTGACAGTGACTTTTCTGCTATGTGTCTGGACAATCCATCTGAATAGATTTCTATTAAACATTAGAGAGACCCTATTCCCCTGATAAGCGTGGCCTACGGCTATGGGCCACTCTACTAACAAAGATGAGCATTAATGTCCCTACTACTAGCTAGAGGCTCCTGCCGCTTCACTACGGCACGAGCCATTCGCGAAAGCTATCTCTGGTGCACAATCGTGGCGCACCACCACACACCCATGGCACCGATCTGAACCACTGCTTGTTTGCCGATGAGCCTTTCTTCATTCCACTAAGTCAGCAACGGTGTTCTGTTCAGCTCACTGAATGTGCCTTCGACCTTCTTAGAGTGTCTCCTTCCCTATAAAAGCCTGAATATTACCTCTCCTCCATTTTGAATTCTATGAAATGATGAACACACAAGGTGGTGGGGATCGGGCCTTGTTTATATCAGCCTACACCCTCTGCATTATGGATTTAAAATAAGAAAGTCATGGGATTAATATTTTATCAACAGAATAATTAAATCCTGAATATAAAAACAATGAAAAGGAACCCTTCCGCTTCAAATAATGATCATTGGGTCATCTTGTTCAAGAAATTACCAATTATGATCACATTAAAAAAATAATGGAGAAAATAATTCAATGAAACAACCCCTACATCGATCGAAAATCATCATTGAAGCGATACACCCGCTAGGATTCAAGCATCGTTGACGTTCATCACTTCACATTCCCATTCTTTGTATAATGTCAATTTTGATAGTGTTCTACCAAGGATTATCATTATTCATTGGAGGGAATATTTTCCATAGTTTTATCATAAAATTTCCAGGGATTATTTATTTTTTTCTTCAATGTGTTAACCTATTAAAAACCAATCACATCATAGTGTTTTTTACGATGTGACAGTAGGTCTTTACCCTATTTCATTTATGAAAAGTTTTATTTGTTAGGATTCAATTAATGTGTCGATATGATGTAAACAAAATGAGTCAATAATGGGCTTCATTTTATATTCCTTATTTCCATACCGCAGCACCACCGTCTGTCGCTCAATGCTAAGGGATGAAAAATAAAAAAACATTTCTCTGTGATTTTTTTATCCAAAAACTCCAAAATTTAACGTTCCATATAACCCTTATGAGATAATGTTTAGTCATTTATAGTTAAATACTAACGTTTTGAGTTTAATGGTGGCCATATGTTTTTGGTTCGAGCACATGTTTTAAATTTTGAAAAAACTACTTCCACATTTACTTAAACGAACTAAAAAAGATAAAAATTCCATTGTAGTGTCACTAGGTATCAAAATAACTTGTCCTTGAAGCATGTGAAATCAATATAAATCAATATAATAAAAAAAATACATGCAAATTCTATGATATGATAACCCAAGATGCATGATACATGAAACCCTTTGATGGAATTAGAGAAACCCAAGAATAAGAGGACATACTGATGTAGATAAACACATACATGAAGCTTTCATGGAGTTTCTATGATAAATCCACCAAAAACTGGTGTTCCAAGGGATCCATGTGAGGGGGATAGGGCTGATATGTTTTGAGATCCCGAATGGGGGAGAGAGTGGGGGATTTTGTGCTAAATTGCGATATGACACATCCGGAGTTTTCATATATTTATTGAACTGGACATGTTGCATAGTTTTCCCACACAGTTTATGAAACTATGAGGAAATTGTGTTCCCTATAAAATCCATGGGGAACTTACCACATGATTTTCCCACATGGTTTACAAACCATCCTCTAATCATGCGTTTATCCACTTTCTAGAAAAGGACATTTACCGCACGATTCCTTGGAGAATGGTGCATGGTATGACAAACCATATACCCCATTATTTGAATCCAAAATCATATATTTTCACCAAATAATACCAAAGGAAACTAATGAATGGTAAATGGACCCGTGTTAAAAAATATCATCTCAAAAATCATAACTTTAAGACCCAAAATTCAATGGAAAAACCATGATCTATGTTTGAACAAGAAAAAAATATGAAAACTAAAACCTAAGTGTGAAAAGTGTTATTGGTATTTATTAAGAGAAAATACTGGATAACATAGTCTAGTGGAACACATTTACCTTGATGCAAAGTAGACATGATATAATCATAATGTGGTTTTTTTTCACTCTATGTGATCATTCATACATATAGTGGTATTATTGGTGGGAAAATATCTAACCCTTATAATGATTACACCATTTTCTCAATGAAAATGAGATAATAGTTTACGTTGGTATGGATAATCATGGTCGTCGCATTAGAACACAAGGATCTATGCAGATAATACTATTACACTTCTATGGTTGTGTGTTTATATATTTTTAGAATATCTCATGTGTATAAAATGATTCTATGATTATGTTTAGAACCTCATTGGTGGTTCCTTGGTGTGATTTACTCACATACTGGTAGATAATCAATGTAAATTGTGTACATGACCAGATATCACTTTTAAAATGCTTAAATAAGAAAGAGGCCCGATTTTGAGTGATTTAATTGAATGTCTTGGATGGAGTCTTGAGATTGGGATTTTGATGATTAGGGATTGTAGTATATCTTCTAGTATTTAATTCATCTATTTTATATTATATTTATGATTATAATATTGTGTGATTCGTTTATGTGTTCTAGTATGGTTATGTGTCCATATGATTTCTTCCTTCCACAATAGGTTTCTTATATCATTTTTATTTTTTATTGATTGTTATTTTTCTGATGATTTATATAGATGTCATTAGATTTTTTTGTTTACACTAATATATTGTCATAACATCTCCATACTAACACGTTAGATCGACACTATAAGTAGAATTTTTTTTATTTCTGGCGATACATGATGATGTTCATATTGTGACCAATGCTCTGGGGACTATTGTGTATCCTAGGATATGGATAATTATTATGGTTCTAAATATTTTTTTCTTCCATTTTTAGAATTAGTTATAATGAATCTATCAAATTCAATGATTTTTTTGAGTAATTGTTTTTGTATTAAAATGTATATTGAATCTAAAAAATGGGTTTAAAAAAATTAGACCTATGATCATACAAATATTTGAAATTGATAATGGGAAATTAATATTAAAAATATTCATAGTGTGATTAATAGGTTGTTTTAGAGGTATATGTTTTGGTGGAATGATCCTATGTGAGACTTCAAGTGTCATAAGAATGATGCCAAATGGTTTCTTAAAGATATATATATTTACATCATAGTGGTGGTCACAACTGAATATCTAATAGCTCAATGGCTCATTTTTTTATAGGGGTAATGGCAATTATTTCACTATCACCCATCCCCCAAGTATTATAATTAAAGATCATAATCGGGGGGTATATTTGATAAAAATTATCACATGTTATTTCTCTATCCATATACCCAATCACGGTGGTTTCTAGATTCATTCATTCATGGGAATTAATATAGTGAACCAATCCTTGAACATATATTATTTCATAGTACATAACATAATTTTCGTAAAAAAAATACAATCTATGGATATGGTGGTCTAGTGTATTTAAATGATTATACATACAAATATATAATCTGAAACATAATAAAATCATATTAATATAAAACTTCACACATTTACCTTATCCTAATAAATAATTTTGAACTACATTTAATATCCCAGGAAAAATAAACAAGTAATAGGGTGAGCTATAAACCCTAGATAAGGAATAAACATGCGAATAAATATAACATGGGAGTTAAGAGGGAAACCTAATATAATATTGTGTATGATAATAATACTAATGAATTTTCAGATGGAAATTATGTCATAAGATCATAAACATGTTGAAATAGAACAAAACATGAAATAATAATAATAAATCATGGATCACTCCCAGAACCATCATCACAATGTGGAAAAATATTGGGGTGGATTAGGTTGTCTCTTTATTCTTATACTAAAAATCTCAAGAGATATATAGATTTACACTATTAATTAGATGGACTCAATATTCGGATACATCGCTACACATAATTAAATTTATAATCTGTTTTTTACATGAATAAATTAATTTATATATAAATTTGAATCATAACGATATCCATGTTAATGAAGTGGGTTTTATAATTCTAATTCTTGTCATGACCAATAATTAAATAAAAATTATTAAAAAGAATATTAGAAATTAATTAATAATTTATGTTAATATTTTAAAATGAAATATATGTCTTGTAAATTGACTTAAAATATAAAAAATACATGGTAATGATCTTGGAGATGATAGAATAAAAACTTAACACTTGTGTGATTCTTTTATGAAATAAGAAAATGTATTTTAAAGAAAGAAATAAGATATTTATTTTTATTAAAATATCATATAATAATTATTTTTATACATAATATATTTAGCGTGCTTAGAATAATTTCATTTTTTTAAAACATTTACTGATTGGTTTACTTATATGATTAAATAAATGGGAAAACACCCAAATCGAGATTACATTAAAATTAAAACTTGAAAAGAAACTATAAAAATGAATAAAACTATAAATTTAAATAATATTTGACTATAAATATATCTAAGGTACATATATATGAAAATAAAATAATTTACTTATAATAATATTTCTTATAATAGAAGAAAATATAAAATAATGTGTAATTGATAGGTCACGGAAAAATTATGTGAGATTCCTTACATAAATTTAAATATCCACTGTATATTGGAGCTAAGGATTATAAAATATACAAATAAATTATAACAATTTCATATCCTATGGACTTTATTTCAATATTTTTCATTTTTCATTTTTCATTATTTATCTTATTTTCCCTATTTATTATATTGTATTTTCTCATATATCAGTTACATGAGGTTTTTGTTCAATTTTTAGTTAATTTTTATATATTTTTCCAATGATAAAAATAATTTTAAAATAGTTCTATAATATCTAAAATATTAATTAATTAATGTTCATAATTTTTACATATGTAAATTATTTTTATATCAAACCATAGTGGGTGGTGATGAAAAATGAAACTCTTTGCTTATTGAGGTGATAGTCTGTATGTATGTATGATTTCTATTTAAATTTATCATTGATTTGGTGGTAAGAAAGTTAAATGATAATTTTGATATTTTAGAATCATATAAATAATAAATATTTAATATTTGTTCATCCATTCCATAATATTTATCATTCATGAATGGCGTGATAAAAATCAGAAGATATCACTTTTTGGGGGTGGTAGTTCATGCAATGCACTCACGAGGACATTTTTTCTTAGTGGGTGGGGAGGAATAAAAAATGGTTATTAAATTTATATATTGAAATCATGGAATAATTATTATTATTATTTCATTATATTTTTATTTATATAATCAATTTGTAATCGAATTGTTATGTATAGAATTTTTTGAAGAATGGAATACTTTCATTTGGGACATGATCATTAATTTTTGGTTTCCTTATATTCGAAAGAAATAAGATAAATTATAATTAACATCAGTATAGAGATGAGTAAATTAATTATGGTATATTTTATTTTGTTTGAGTTCCATTTTCAATAATAATCGTAAGTGTAATTATAGAGTGGTGGAATTTATCCCCTTTTATAAGGGAAGTAATATTACTTTTGGGAATACCCACTACTCATCAATGATATAAATACACTATTCTTTGTTAAATGAATCATAAATTTTATAATAATGGATAATGGGTGATATGGGTTCTATAAATCCACAAAAAATACATTCCATGAATTTTTGAAACGTTTTCTACGTCCTTTACCAATGGCATTTAAAAATCATACACATTATTTTTTACCATGGTAATAGGTATAATAACTACATAATTAAAACATTATTAAAAATATAGGGTTTACCCTATTACTAAATAGTGATTTTTTGAAACTAAATTTGATCTTGATTTAACGTAATTCTATTCGTAAATTTTGGAAACTGAATTTTTCAAATAAAATATATAATATAAAAATAGATATTTTTTTATTAAATTACTTTTAAACATTATGTATTAATTAATAAATTTATTAAATATAATAAATTGAATTATTATTAATATAATTATATATAGGGTTAAAATATTCTATTCATAATTTAAATTAGATCAATTTTTTATTAAATAAACATTACAAAAAATTAATGAAACAGTTATTTTAAACAAATTTTTTACCATTATAACAATAAATGGTACTAATATTAATAATATTATCATTATGACATAAAATTAAATTTAACATTCCAGCTATGATTGACACATTTATAAAAAATAAGAAATAGTTTTTTATATTTAATTTCTAAAATTTATAATATCTAATTTTTATTATGAGCATTTAAAAATCGTTTTAGTGTGAAATATTACATGAAACTAAAAAATATAATATATGTTTTATTAATTCATTATATACTATAAAAATGATTAATATTAATTTCTAAATATATTTAATTATATATTAAAAGTGTTTCATAAAAAATTTATGTGATTTTTGATAGAAGTTATCGCTTTTAGCAAAATATGAATTTTTACAATTCACCTAAAAGTAAATTATTTTTTAAAAAATATCTAAATTAATTTCAATGTAATATTGATATAAAAATATCCAAAAATGATATTTTTTGTTATATTTAAATAGTAATTTTATCATAAATATATAAAATAATTTTTTACTAGTTATCTATTCTTGATTGATTAATATCTATAATGGTGATCATGATATATTTAATTTTAGTAAATTTTCTATATTTTTGTTTGGTACAAATATAATTATAACATAAGTTACACAATAGAATACATATTTTTTTGAAACAATCATTAATAACCAAGAACATTACATTATTCAACCCTTATGAAATATCTCCATTGAAAATTGATTTCAAACACTATGGTGAAAACAAAATGAGGGTATATTTTTCATAGTGTCTTCGGGTTCCCACATTACATCTCTATACTTATGGTTTCTCCAATGAACATTACATTGGTTAGATATATTGTTGTGGAGAACATTTTATCTGTATTCCATGATCTTTCTTGGCATCTCCTTATATGATAGATCATTTAGAAACTATACCACCTCTGAATTCAGTACATGTGAGGTGTAACACCCGAGACTTTTATGTTATATAAATCATCAAAGGAATCTTTTTCTACACAACACTTTCTTGGCTTGCTTTACACGCAATCGCGACCTTCCTCGATAGCTTGCGTCGTACGCAATACCGAGTTTCACTAAACAACAATATGCTATTAAAACTAGCTGTTGTGAATAGTAATAACCACTTTTTGAAATTTTATAAATTTTATTTTTCAAAATGGACTTCATTTTTGGACTCAGAATATCGAAATTAGCCTAGGGTGAAATTTTGGTATTTTTCTGAAAACTTTCAATTTTTTATGAATAGTGAAACCACTAAGTGGTAGGTTAAAAACTGAATTTTGCATAAAACCTAATTTTACCGCTTCTATGAATGGAATTTCAAAAATCCGAGAGACATGGTTAATATCAAGGACTAAAATGTGGTTCAATGAGATGAAAATAATTTTTTGGTGAATAGTAACCTTTTACTATTTTTACCGCGGTTAATAGTAAATAGGGTAACTAAGGGTAATTATGATATTAATATTACCCTAACACATGTCTTAATTCTATTGGACAAGTGTAATTCGACCAAAAACAAAATTAGGAATAAAATATGACCATTTAGGCCCACTTGGATTAGATTAGGACATTTATTATTAATTTATTTAAAGAAGGGTTAAAATAGTTAAAATCAAAGTTTAATAAGTAAATCATTTTTAATATAGGGTTATACATAAGATAAATTCGATTGTAAATATTCATTAGAAAGATAAAAAGATTTCCTACATGATGGTATTTTATTTGTAATTTTTAGACATCAAATAATTTAATTTATTTATGACACAAAGATGATGAAGTAATTATCTTATTAATGAAATATTGACAAAATTGATAATATAAATACCAAAATAAATGTAATTTGAGACTTTTTATGAATTCCACTAATTTTCTAGGTTACTATGATATATTAGTATTGATTTAATCAACTTGGTTCGAACATATAATTCTGTTATGACTTTGAAAAAAATCATATATCAAATAGTGTCAAAATTGACACAAAATAGTTTTTAAATTAAATATTATATTATTAATTGTTATTTTATTCCTAAAAATCTAAGGTTCGGCAAAATGACTTAGATAAAGATATATATTTTAATAATAAACAATTTGGGGTTCGTTTGGCATGTTATAGTAAGTGTATTAACCATATAGTGAAAGAAAACAAAAAGTCATGGTAAAAGTTAAATTATTTAACTTAGAGTTAAATCTAATTGATAAGGTTAAAATAATACCCTAAACTTGTCTAAATTCTATTGGTTGATAGTATTTCGACCCATCCCCACTTTGGCTTCGAAATAAGACCCTTTGGAACCATTATAAACCGATTTTGACTTTAATATAAAATAATATTTTGAGATATTCCTAAGGTGCCCCTCTCCTCCCTTATAAAAGGGCACCTCCTCCCCCTCCTCCTCACACCAATTTGAGCACTAAAGCTCGGCCAACCCCTGCCATTTTACCTTCTCCACTTCCCTAGAATAATCCTAGAGGTCCTGGTCTTCTCCAAAGACCAATCTTAGTTCCTTAAGTGGAGGATTCAAAAAGGCGTTCCAAAGAAGAGGTAATATCCATTACCGATCTTTTCAATTTCTTTCTTCTTCAACTTCTTCTTCTTTAGTTGTTTCATGATAAAGTAATAACATAAGTATTACTTACATACTGATATGTTATTATAAATATGAAACAACCCTAATTCACCTTCTATCCATCCTACGGAAAAATGAAATCACCGCGCGTGCGTACGTACGGAATACCGTCTCCACGCCGTGGTGTAATCTATTTTCCACCATCACCTTACAAGGATGGGTATAATGGTGTAATCAGTAACTATATATTATTATTATTAAGTAATATTGATACTGAAATAATATATATATATACTCCAATACAATTCCACGATCATAGGAACGATATCATCACTCGTGCGTACGTACGGAATACCGTCTCCACGATGTGATGCGACTCGTTCTACATGATCTTCATTTCATAATGATTATATAAATGAATTGAATGAATGAATATGGTATATAATACACTAATACCATTCTGGAAATGAATTATCTATAACCTAAAGATAAGAATAAGAATTTATTCGACAAAACACGCATAAGAACAAAAAGTTATAAAGACCCGAGTAACAAGTAACAATGAAATATTACTAACAAGAAGCTAATAATATGACCATATATGATCTCATATCAATATGTATGATTCTGGAATAAGTCAATAACATTATTTAAACCATTATACAGGAGCTTCGGACACGAACAAAGCAAATCGGACCTAAGGTAAGGGAAATATCACAATCTCATTTTTATCCGAGATTGTTTATTCGTAAGTATTTACTAGGGTGTATTTTATCATCCACATCCATGTTCCCTCAATATGTAATATTTTTTTCCATCCACTTGAAATAGTTTAAATCCAATTTTACCCTTAGGTGAGTTTTTAGTAAAGAATATGAAAGGAATCTTTTGTCGTTTTTCCGTACGAGGTACTTTTTGACTTTTCCGACAAAAGTACGAAGAATGTTTTTTTTATCTTATACGGCATGAATGGATTTTTAAAACATTACATCAAAGAAGCTTCCTTTACAAGTTTTCAAGTTTATTTTTAATCAACTTCTTTTATTTTAAAGTTGTATGACATGTTATGAAAGGAAAAATATTTTTGAAGAAGAAAGGATATTTTCCTCAAGAATTCAATTCAAGTGTTTTATCAAAATTATTTTCCATCTAAGATAATAAAGGGTTCTGTTTCTATCCATATTTTTACATTGGTTTGATTATGTTGTGATGGAATTATGTTTATGAATTCCTTTATCATATATGAATTGATTTATGATTTCATGATGTTTCAAGAATCCCATTTTTGTTACATGTGTTATGCGATGATGCATGTTTTATGATTATGTGGCACACATAAGAAAGGATTCATTATAAGATGGGTGGGACCTATATCTCCCTCCAATGCATTGGGTAATGATTTTATATCTCATGAGATAGACATGGCTGGAACGGAAGGTTATTTCGGTTCAGTGATACAGGACTGAAACGAGGAGTGAACTCGGTTCAGAAAGGGACTTTGTCCACTAAGATAGTCTTGGCAATGAGTCATGACTAACAAGAAATGATTTTCCATGATTATGTGTGCATGCCACAAAGTTTCAAGTTTTATGTTATGATTTTGGGGATCTCATTTTCACTTCTATGATTTATTCCATGTTAAGATATTATGATCTCTTTTGCAGGTTTTGATTTTCAAAAAGATATGATATGATTTTTATTTCCTTTATTTTCTCTTGCTGAGCATTTGAGCTCACCCTTTTATGTTTTCTTTTCCCCAGGTCAGGAAGATGGATATTAAGTAGAATATGCTAAAAGGGACCCTAGATATGATGAAATAAATGGGAGACACTATAGAAGATTTATGAACCAGTTGTTTATGTTTCCCAGTTTCTAAAGACACTATACCTATACGGTCCTTTGTGGTTTTGTCATATGTTGTAATAAGTGTGATTCAATTTTGAAGTATTAACAATGTATGTAAAGTGTGGGTCGTTATAGTTGGTATCAGAGGAAAGGTATAGTCAACCTTTGGAAACTAGGATGTGAAAGCCTTAGTAATAACCCTAAGGATAAGTCTAAGCATAGAACACAATTTTAGAAATGGCCTTGAATAACCTAGGATAAGACCTTAAGCATGAAAATTTTATTCTTGAATTATGTGGTTTCCTATTATAATTAGTGTTGCTCACACTATTCTTCTTGGTTTTAGTCAATGGCTGGAACCCGAAGGAACCGTGTTAATGCGGAATGCGATGGGCAATGCAATGATTGTCCCCCTGAGAAACCAAACGATATGGGAGCTGGAATGCAAAATCTTGTAGCCATGCTCACACAACTTTCTCAAGCTATGAATCATGCAGGATTTCCAAACGAACAAAGAAGGGAGCAACATTCTGTTGAATCCTTCATGAGGCAGCGTCCACCATCTTTCAGCGGGTCTACTGATCCATTAGTTGCTGAACAATGGATTAGTACTACTGAAAAGATATTTTCAGTTCTTCAATGTTCTGAGCATGATAAAGTCATCCTAGCAGTGTATCGTTTGGAAGGAGATGCGGATCAATGGTGGAATCTTGTTAAGAATACGAGGCAAAGGGATGAAATTGAGTCTATGGAATGGGACGAGTTCAAGAACTTATTTTTCAATAAGTACTTCCCTCGTATTCTCCGAACAAAGATGGAGAAAGAGTTCCTTGAACTGAAGCAAAGGGATGATGAATCTGTTAGTACCTATGAAGCAAATTTTACAAGACTTGCAAGGTACGCTTCTGGTATTATTATCCAACCTGAGAGTAAGATCGATCGATTCTTTAGTGGCTTAAAACCAAGTCTTCGAAGGGCGTTAGCCATAAGGGACTTCAATAGATACGAAGAAATCGTTCGATGTGCTCTCAAAGTCGAGATGGAGATTGGAGTAACCCATCAGTCACATGGGTTTGATAAGAAGAGGAAGATGGAATTCAAAGAAAAATCTAAAGAGCACACGGAAAAGAAGATGAACTTTCCCTTATGCTCAAAGTGTGGAAAGAAACATGGAGGGAGTTGTCTTAAAGGGACAAGTAAATGTTTTAAATGTGGAAAGGAAGGTCATCGGGCATTTGAATGCCGTGATAATGGGAAGAAGATGTCTAATGATGCAAACAAAGGAAGGGATACACAGAATGAACCTGCTACACTTCAATGTTTCAAGTGCAAGGAGATGGGGCATTATGCCAATCAATGCCCAAATCCAAGGGTTGATAATGATGGTCGACGTCAACAAACTCTTAAGGCTAAAGACAAAGGAAAGTCACATGCAATTTCTATCAGCAATGTGGAGTACGATAACGATGTGGTGAAAGGTACACTTACCATCCACTCTAAAGTAGCAAATGTTTTATTTGATTCTGGATCCACCCACTCTTTTATTTCTGAAGACTTTTCTAAGGGTATCACCGTACTACCTCAACAATTAGATGTTGAGTTAGCTGTGACAACACCTAATGGCACATCAATCGCATCAAAAGTTTATAATTCTTCTCCGATCGAAGTTTGTGGGAAAGTGCTTCCTGCAAATCTTGTGATCCTTCCTTTAGTGGAATTTGATGTGATTCTTGGCATGGATTGGCTTTCTCTACATGGAGCTCATATCAATTTCCAAAGAAGGGAAGTCACATTTCATATTCCAGATCAACCTACGATCGTCTATCAATGCAAGGATGAACATAACCTTCCAGTGGAAATTTCTTCCATCTTATGGGTATTGATTCCACTAAATGAAGGTTATTTATCTCAAATGGTTGGTGAGAAACTCACTATTAAGAATATGCCCATTGTACGGGAGTTTGATGATGTCTTTCCGGAGGAATTGCTGGGTCTTCCACCAAATCGTGAAGTTGAGTTTTCAATAGAACTCGTACCGGGTGCTTTGCCTATTTCAAAGACACCTTATAGAATGGCCCCAATTGAGTTGCAGGAATTGAAGAAGCAACTCCAAGAGAATCTTTATAAGGGATTCATACGCCCTAGTGCGTCACCTTGGGGAGCACCTGTTCTATTTGTTAAGAAGAAAGATGGATCAATGAGACTCTGCATTGATTATCGAGAACTTAACAAGATCACTATCAAGAACAAATATCCTCTCCCACGCATTGATGACTTATTTGACCAACTACGCGGAGCTCAATACTTTTCCAAGATTGATCTTCGTTCAGGGTATCATCAATTAAGGGTCAAAAGGGAGGATATACCAAAGACGGCTTTCCGTACAAGGTATGGACACTATGAATTTATAGTGATGCCATTTGGTCTTACTAATGCCCCTGCTATCTTCATGGATCTAATGAATAGAGTCTTTAGAGACTATCTTGATCAATTTGTGGTAGTCTTTATAGACGATATTCTTGTCTATTCAAAGAGCAAGGAAGAGCATGAAGATCACTTGAGAATTATATTGAAGACCCTGAGAAAAGAGAAGCTTTATGCCAAATTTACCAAGTGTGAATTTTGGCTTCAAAAAGTTGCATTTTTGGGTCATATAATCTCAAAAGAGGGGATATCTGTGGATCCAGCAAAAACAGAGTTTATCGAAAGATGGTCAAGACCAACAACAGTAACTGAGATCCGAAGTTTTCTTGGTTTGGCTGGATATTATCGACGTTTTGTAAAAGATTTTTCACGATTATCTAATCCACTCACCAAGTTGACTCGGAAAGGAGTTAAGTTTGTCTGGACAGAGGAATGTGAAGAGAATTTCAAGGAGTTGAAAAGAAGGTTATCCAGTGCACCTGTGCTCACACTTCCTTGTAGTGGAGAAAGGTTTGTGATCTACAGTGATGCATCCAAGAAGGGATTGGGGTGTGTTCTTATGCAAAATGATATGGTGATAGCTTATGCCTCACGACAGTTGAAAATCCATGAACAAAATTACCCAACACATGATTTGGAGTTGGCTGCGGTAATCATTGCATTAAAGATTTGGAGGCATTACCTTTATGGTGAAAGGTGTGATATTTATACTGATCATAAAAGTTTCAAGTATATTTTCACACAAAAGGAGCTGAATATGCGCCAAAGAAGATGGTTGGAGCTGATTAAGGATTATGACTGCTCAATCCATTACCACCCTGGGAAAGCAAACAAGGTGGCAGATGCATTAAGTCGACAAGACCATGCTAGTTTATCCATGATGAGGATCACAAAAGATCCAATATTTATGGATTTACAAAGGATGGATCTTGGAATTATAATGGAAGGGGAAAAATCTTATCTTTCTCAAATGAATGTTCAACCATCTATACATGTGAAGATTAAAGAGGCACAGAAAAAAGATGTCGAGTTACAAAAGAAGGTGAAAAATGTTCCTGAATTCAACCTTGATTGTGATGGGATAATAAAGTTCAGGAATCGGGTTTGTGTTCCTCCCATCCCCGAATTAAAGAAAGAGCTGCTGGATGAGGCTCATAGTTCTTCATTCTCTATTCATCCTGGAAGCACGAAGATGTATAGGGACCTGAAAGAGTACTTCTGGTGGGATGGCATGAAAAGAGATGTTGCTGAATATGTCTCTCGATGCTTGGTTTGTCAACAAGTTAAAGCTGAGAGACAGAAGTCTAAGGGGATGTTACAACCATTACCCATACCCGAATGGAAATGGGAAAACATCACTATGGACTTTGTCACAGGACTTCCTAAAACATCCAAAGGCAATAATGCTATCTGGGTCATAGTTGATCGTCTTACAAAGTCTGCACACTTCATTGCTATTAGAGAGGATTTCTCTCTAGATCAGCTTGCCAAGATATATGTAAAGGAAGTGGTAAGATTGCATGGAGTACCACTTTCTATTATATCTGATCGAGATCCGAGATTTACCTCGAAGTTCTGGCGAAGTCTTCAGCATACTCTGGATACAGAGTTGAGTTTTAGCACTGCTTATCATCCCCAGACAGACGGTCAGTCTGAGAGAACAATTAAAACCCTAGAAGATATGTTGAGAGCTTGCTCTATGGATTTCAAAGGAGGTTGGGATCAACACCTACCTTTGGTGGAATTTTCTTATAATAATAGCTTTCACTCCAGTATTCAGATGGCTCCTTATGAAGCTCTCTATGGAAATAAATGCAGGACTCCAACTTGCTGGGATGAAGTTGGGGAAAGAAAGCTATTAGGACCTGATCTCGTTGATGAAATGGCAGAAAAGGTCATATCTATTCAACAACACATAAGAGCAGCTCAGAGTCGACAGAAAAGTTATGCCGACAACCGAAGAAAAGACCTAGAGTTTGAAGTGGGTGATAAAGTGTTCTTACGAATATCTCCCTGGAAGAGGGTTATGAGATTTGGAAAGAAGGGGAAGTTGAGCCCTAGATATATCGGTCCTTTTGAAATACTGGATCGTGTTGGGAAGGTAGCTTACCGATTGGCGCTTCCACCGAATCTCTCTCAAGTTCACGATGTGTTCCATGTATCTCTCCTGAGAAAGTACATACCAGATCCTTCACATGTACTCAGCTCAGAAGTTGTACCACTGGAGCAAGATCTTTCTTATGAAGAACAGCCGATAGAGATTCTGGATCGTAGAGAAAAAGTCCTACGAAACAAGACCACTCGCTTGGTGAAAGTTTTATGGAGAAACCACCAACTTGAAGAAGCTACATGGGAGCTTGAGGATATGATGAGGGAGAAGTATCTTCATTTGTTTGTTGCAAAGTGACGAATTTCGAGGGCGAAATTCTTTTTAAGGGGGGTAGAATGTAACACCCGAGACTTTTATGTTATATAAATCATCAAAGGAATATTTTTCTACACAACACTTTCTTGGCTTGCTTTACACGCAATCGCGACCTTCCTCGATAGCTTGCGTCGTACGCAATACCGAGTTTCACTAAACAACAATATGCTATTAAAACTAGCCGTTATGAATAGTAATAACCACTTTTTGAAATTTTATAAATTTTATTTTTCAAAATGGACTTCATTTTTGGACTCAGAATATCGAAATTAGCCTAGGGTGAAATTTTGGTATTTTTCTGAAAACTTTCAATTTTTGATGAATAGTGAAACCACTAAGTGGTAGGTTAAAAACTGAATTTTGCATAAAACTTAATTTTACCGCTTCTGTGAATGGAATTTAAAAAATCCAAGAGACACGGTTAATATCAAGGACTAAAATGTGGTTCAATGAGATGAAAATAATTTTTTGGTGAATAGTAACTTTTTACTATTTTTACCGCGATTAATAGTAAATAGGGTAACTAAGGGTAATTATGATATTAATATTACCCTAACACATGTCCTAATTCTTTTGGACAAGTGTAATTCGACCAAAAACAAACTTAGGAATAAAATATGACCATTTAGGCCCACTTGGATTAGATTAGGACATTTATTATTAATTTATTTAAAGAAGGGTTAAAATAGTTAAAATCAAAGTTTAATAAGTAAATCATTTTTAATATAGGGTTATACATAAGATAAATTCGATTGTAAATATTCATTAGAAAGCTAAAAAGATTTCCTACATGATGGTATTTTATTTGTAATTTTTAGACATCAAATAATTTAATTTATTTATGACACAAAGATGATGTAGTAATTATCTTATTAATGCAATATTGACAAAATTGATAATATAAATACCAAAATAAATGTAATTTGAGACTTGTTATGAATTCCACTAATTTTCTAGGTTACTATGATATATTAGTATTGATTTAATCAACTTGGTTCGAAAATATAATTCTGTTATGACTTTGACAAAAATCATATATCAAATAGTGTCAAAATTGACACAAAATAGTTTTTAAATTAAATATTATATTATTAATTGTTATTTTATTCCTAAAAATCTAAGGTTCGGCCAAATGACTTAGATAAGGATATATATTTTAATAATAAACAATTTGGGGTTCGTTTGGAATGTTATAGTAAGTGTATTAACCATATAGTGAAAGAAAACAAAAAGTCATGGTAAAAGTTAAATTAT
Source organism: Viscum album (assembly GCA_963277665.1). Lineage (NCBI taxonomy): Eukaryota > Viridiplantae > Streptophyta > Magnoliopsida > Santalales > Viscaceae > Viscum > Viscum album. Next base: position 1,603,857,102 of record OY728145.1, read on the forward strand.
TTAACTTAGAGTTAAATCTAATTGATAAGGTTAAAATAATACCCTAAACTTGTCTAAATTCTATTGGTTGATAGGATTTCGACCCATCCCCACTTTGGCTTCGAAATAAGACCCTTTGGAACCATTATAAACCGATTTTGACTTTAATATAAAATAATATTTTGAGATATTCCTAAGGTGCCCCTCTCCTCCCTTATAAAAGGGCACCTCCTCCCCCTCCTCCTCACACCAATTTGAGCACTCAAGCTCGGCCAACCCCTGCCATTTTCCCTTCTCCACTTCCCTAGAATAATCCTAGAGGTCCTGGTCTTCTCCAAAGACCAATCTTAGTTCCTTAAGTGGAGGATTCAAAAAGGTGTTCCAAAGAAGAGGTAATATCCATTACCGATCTTTTCAATTTCTTTCTTCTTCAACTTCTTCTTCTTTAGTTGTTTCATGATAAAGTAATAACATCAGTATTACTTACATACTGATATGTTATTATAAATATGAAACAACCCTAATTCACCTTCTATCCATCCTACGGGAAAATGAAATCACCGCGCGTGCGTACGTACGGAATACCGTCTCCACGCCGTGGTGTAATCTATTTTCCACCATCACCTTACAAGGATGGGTATAATGGTGTAATCAGTAACTATATATTATTATTATTAAGTAATATTGATACTGAAATAATATATATATATATACTCCAATACAATTCCACGATCATAGGAACGATATCATCACTCGTGCGTACGTACGGAATACCGTCTCCACGATGTGATGCGACTCGTTCTACATGATCTTCATTTCATAATGATTATATAAATGAATTGAATGAATGAATATGGTATATAATACACTAATACCATTCTGGAAATGAATTATCTATAACCTAAAGATAAGAATAAGAATTTATTCGACAAAACACGCATAAGAACAAAAAGTTATAAAGACCCGAGTAACAAGTAACAATGAAATATTACTAACAAGAAGCTAATAATATGACCATATATGATCTCATATCAATATGTATGATTCTGGAATAAGTCAATAACATTATTTAAACCATTATACAGGAGCTTCGGACACGAACAAAGCAAATTGGACCTAAGGTAAGGGAAATATCACAATCTCATTTTTATCCGAGATTGTTTATTCGTAAGTATTTACTAGGGTGTATTTTATCATCCACATCCATGTTCCCTCAATATGTAATATTTTTTTCCATCCACTTGAAATAGTTTAAATCCAATTTTACCCTTAGGTGAGTTTTTAGTAAAGAATATGAAAGGAATCTTTTGTCGTTTTTCCGTACGAGGCACTTTTTGACTTTTCCGACAAAAGTACGAAGAATGTTTTTTTTAACTTATACGGCATGAATGGATTTTTAAAACATTACATCAAAGAAGCTTCCTTTACAAGTTTTCAAGTTTATTTTTAATCAACTTCTTTTATTTTAAAGTTGTATGACATGTTATGAAAGGAAAAATATTTTTGAAGAAGAAAGGATATTTTCCTCAAGAATTCAATTCAAGTGTTTTATCAAAATTATTTTCCATCTAAGATAATAAAGGGTTCTGTTTCTATCCATATTTTTACATTGGTTTGATTATGTTGTGATGGAATTATGTTTATGAATTCCTTTATCATATATGAATTGATTTATGATTTCATGATGTTTCAAGAATCCCATTTTTGTTACATGTGTTATGCGATGATGCATGTTTTATGATTATGTGGCACACATAAGAAAGGATTCATTATAAGATGGGTGGGACCTATATCTCCCTCCAATGCATTGGGTAATGATTTTATATCTCATGAGATAGACATGGCTCGAACGGAAGGTTATTTCGGTTCAGTGATACAGGACTGAAACGAGGAGTGAACTCGGTTCAGAAAGGGACTTTGTCCACTAAGATAGTCTTGGCAATGAGTCATGACTAACAAGAAATGATTTTCCCTGATTATGTGTGCATGCCACAAAGTTTCAAGTTTTATGTTATGATTTTGGGGATCTCATTTTCACTTCTATGATTTATTCCATGTTAAGATATTATGATCTCTTTTGCAGGTTTTGATTTTCAAAAAGATATGATATGATTTTTATTTCCTTTATTTTCCCTTGCTGAGCATTTGAGCTCACCCTTTTATGTTTTCTTTTCCCCAGGTCAGGAAGATGGATATTAAGTAGAATATGCTAAAAGGGACCCTAGATATGATGAAATAAATGGGAGACACTGTAGAAGATTTATGAACCAGTTGTTTATGTTTCCCAGTTTCTAAAGACACTATACCTATACGGTCCTTTGTGGTTTTGTCATATGTTGTAATAAGTGTGATTCAATTTTGAAGTATTAACAATGTATGTAAAGTGTGGGTCGTTATATGAGGGATATGTTATGTATTTACTCAAGAAGAATATGCGGGAAACATCATAATCTTTGAACCTTTTTCGTGGGAGTTGTAGTTGATATGAAACAAATATGATTTAACAAAGAATCTCAAAGGGGATAATATATATCAGACTGATAATCCCATTCTTCTCAGATATTATAACTCTCTTACATAGAGATATAAATAGGAAAACATTATAATGAACCTCGATCTCTAGGTCTCATTAAAAGTTATTGCATTAAATCTTCAATTGAATCTATGGTACATTGTTTTTTATTGAATACTCATGATCTTTTATACTATTTCATCAACCATATCATTTCTATTAAACATTAATTCTTAATATTCATCCCATAACACATGAATTCTAAATACATTCCCATAGAGGTCATTGTATATGGACATTTTTATGCTTTTTATGCAAACTATTATTGTAATAGAACTCATGAAGAGTATGATATAGGTCCCACCCTCCCTTGAATTTTAAAAATAATGCTCTAATCATATCCTCAATGTCTAAATATTACATTCATATAATTTATCATTCATAGGATTTATAGTCATATTAATGTTTAGTTATGTTTTTATAGTATACTATTGACTCCTATATAAATTTTAGGGATCCTTAGATCGGGATCTGATACAATTGGTAGTGATGTTCCATGTATCCTCACAACTTCTCTATTCCATATATTTTCAATTTAATTGACATATAAGTACTTGTGAATGGAAATTAAATGAGTAGTCTTCATAAGACTACCCACCATAGCCCTTCTGTCATTGTTTCATTGTGATGTATTTGGAATAAACATGAAAAAAGCCATAGTAATGTTTTATAATTTTGATATTGGTATGAGAAATGGTTTCGTTTTTCTATTGGAAATTTTCCTCTCATCCATCACATGATAATAAAAATAAGATAATTAATTTATATCCTACAATCTCTTATATCAAATTTTCATTCCAATAGTAATCCAAGATATCTCTACAAATTTTCATATTTCTTGAGTAGATAGATAATTATGAGCTATGAGAATCATTTACTAGGTTCTTCAATGTATTTAGATCAGATGGAACATAATGTTGTTTTCCATATTTTAAATCTCATTCACAACCAACCATGAACACAAATGTTTCTTCCTTTCACATGTGAACATCATACTTCTATATCTACACATCATCACATTGAGGTTTTAAAATCAAATGAAGTAGTGGTGGAAGAGAAATGATTTGAGAAATGTCAGATGCTTTTTTTTCATTATGATTCCCATGTCCATCATGTTCTTGTCATATAAGATCATATCCTTCTCAATACTTTTCAAAGACAAGGCTTCATGATTTTTTCTAATAAAATAATTATTTATTTTATTTTACATCTTCAAATGGTAGTATATTGAGAAATAATAAACTATGAGAACCTATAACCATCTTCATTATCGCATTTTGAGCAGTTTCTATGTGAATTTTTATTTTAAACAATTCTATCCAATGTATATTTCACACATATATTCATAGATACAATGCATCAATTTTATCAATACGAAGAATATTGTGTCCAAATCAAGATCATGTATTGGATAATTCAAATCATTCACCTTCAAATTTCCAGAGTAATAGGATATCACATTATTAGTAATCATGATTACCTAACCTATACTCTTTTTTAGGCATCAATATATATCACAAATCATTCAAAAAATATTTCCATATTGAATATAAATGTTGTGTTTATCCTCTTCATTATCCCATTGATGCTCTCTTCACACTCTTATATCAATAATTAATTTAATAAATTATGAGTGTGATAGGTCAGTGGTATTTAAAATTATGAGAATTGTCTCAAAAACAATTGATTGTACCCAGCTATTCCAATGAAACTATCGGTTCCATTCAAAGAATGATGCTCTGGGTGTATCCAAAATCAAAAAATTTATTTAAGGGTTAATATATATCCCCATACGTGTGATAAAATTCACTGATATTGATAATATAACTATTCAAACCCCAAATATACTATAGATTAAATATTAATTATACTTCATCCAACAATTCTATATGAAATTTAAAATCTACCCATGTTCCTCGATTATTTTGGATTATAAATAAATTTCATATGTAAATGCTAAGAACATTTTTTAAACGTAATCTTTAAGGACACTATTATTTAAATCCATAAATATAACTAACTCATTCACAAGACAAAATTGAATGAATATGAAATCATAGTACTCATAAATTTAATGAAATGTGGTCTTGAGAATATCCTACTTCTTCACTATTAATTGATGATAACCTGACCAAATGTCTACATTGTTTAATTATTGGGCTCCAAATAACTAATTTAATAGGGCATCATTTTGTAGAGGAGGATACATTTTATTTATCAAGATGTTGCTGAGTTTTTTATAATTTAAACATATTCTTAAAGACTTGTCCTTCTTCTTGATTAAGAGTATAAATGTACCAAATGGTGAAGTGCCTAGGAAAATGAAACCAATGTCTATATGAATTTGTAATTTTTTTAGTTGATAAAATTCAATGAGAGATTTTCTATAAAGTTTCATGGATATTAAAAGAGTCCCATGTATATGTTTAATTGATAACTCATACTCTTATTCATAATAGAGATCAAGAAATTATTCAGATAATATATTTGTATAAACCATTACAATGTTATTTTCCCCATGTTCATTCCTATACATTGATATAATCATTTGAGCGTTATATTATTTCTCATAGGGCAATAAAATTCGTACCTCGGATAATGATTAAAAAAATTCATCATCCTAATTATACTCAAATATAATCCGAGGGTAATTTACGATATATAAGGTAATTTAATTATGCCAATAGTTAAGGTGGTCCTTATTTATAGACAAAAATTTCATTATCAAAATAGTATCAGATTCCACTAAATTGATTTCGACATTGTTCATTTTTGGATTTATCCTATAGATCTCAATTGTGGATGGGTTATGTACATGATACGAAATAATATATCCTTTAGTAATTTTAACTAATAACATAATGCCCATAATTTACTATGGTGTTTATATTTCTCTAATATAAATTCATGTTATGAGAGAGTGTGGAAAACAAGAATCAAATATCATATTCACTATTATTGAATTAATAAGTAGTGTTTCAATCACTAAATAATTATAGTGATCCACATCTATAGTTTTCATAGCATAAGGCCTACAATTTACTCATTAACTAATTGTTTTTATGGTTATATTCAGCAACACTTGTCTTGGTAAATTGGTAGGTATATTATATATATTTCTTTCAATTGACACATTGTAACGTATGTTTAAAGTTGATATAGACATTTATTACTTCAATCACATTAGTGGGTTTTATCATCTTATTTTGGAATGTGTTGGATTGATACCACTCTTTTCCACACTAATAAAATTTATTAGTCCCCTAGATCTAGTTTATAGGATGATTATTTACACACTCTTGACATGTGGGATATCAAATATTTATACCACCATGAGTTTTATCTATTGACCACCCATATCCTTTAATAAAAACTCGATTCTATACTTCTCATATATAGACCCACAAGTTCCCTGATAATTATCCATTTCAATTTCAACATAAATGGAAGATTAGGAAACTTCTTCATTGCTTCCAATGTCATGGATTTCTAAAGAAATTCATAAACATGGATTTTACACACTAAATAAGAATTCTATTTTATTTTTGATGATAATGATAAAACCATAAATGTATCATGTTTGCCTTCTGAATTTTACATTATGTGATCTAATATATTTTTATTTATTTTGATTAAGTGAATGGAATTACATAATAATTTTTTGATGGAGAGTATGAGGGGAATATTTAATGATAAATTGCCTCTTGAATTCATCATAATATAGGGAATCTATGTCTCTCTTGTTATTTTAATTCTTGATTACTATCTATGACTGGTCAAAATCTCCCTCCTAGTGGTAAACAACTAGTATGAACTTCTCTTCCTCAGAGCATTTAAGGGACCAAAATATTTTTTCAATTTATCTAATATATTATACCAAAATTATAGGATCATAATATAAAATAAAAACTAGTGGTCTCTAATGCAAAAATTACTCAATTATATCAAGATATCTTTTTGGAAGTTAATCATAATTCATGTTTTATTGATAACAAGGTTCATTTGTTCTATTACTTCTTCAATGTTCTCATCTGAAACTCCCATTATATATTGAATTTTAATTTTTCATTGATCACATTTTCCATTACACATGTAATTAACATGATTCCACTTAAATTAATACATTTTTTTAAATAATGGATAATTGTGAATGGGAATAACTAAATTAGTAAATATATAAAATGTAAATAATATTAAAATGTACCTTATAAATTATGTTCAAAAACTAATTTATCAATCACTATGTTTCAATGTACATTCTCAATTGTTTTTTCCCTATTAGGTAGTATAACATAATTATGTTCCATAAATTATAATTTTTAAATAAATTATATTGGTTTTTAATGAAGTTGGAAATTAACCTGATCATATCATCAATGAATTTCTAGACAGGTCTGTAGTATCACCTCCTTATCATGCACCGGGTCAGAGATGAATCAATACCGACCACACCCTATATATCAACCCGAGAATTTATTACACAATAAAACATGATTTATTACATAAAAATTACTTGATACAATATAGAATATTGATAGGTATTGTGTCTATGGGGATTATGATCATTAAATAACAAATTAAAACATGAAATACAATATCTTTATTTAAAACAACTTTTACATGACCACTACATTCCCTCGTACATAGAATTTCATGGGATAACCTGAGGACATTCCTTAGAAAAGGGTTAGATATAAAGACCAATGCAGTTCAAATTTTATATAACCATAATAAGACATTTAATTAGATCATGCAGAATTTACATTAATGAAAGTTTGGGTCATTACAATCTTCCCTTTTTAAAATGTTTCACCCTTGAAATTTCCTTTTCCCACACTAAAATAGCTGTGGGTAACTCTGCTTCATCATTTCTTCGGATTCGCAGGTCACTTCTTCAAACATGTGGTTTCTCCATAACACCTTGACGAGGGGAATTTACCTATTTCGTAGAACTTTTTCTCTAAGATCTAATATCTTCAATGGTTTCTTCTCATAAGAATGACCACCATCTAACAAAACAAAATCTGATGAGATTACATGTGAAGGGTCTGGTATATACTTTTTTAAAAGGGATACAAGAATGAAATCTTGTACTTTTTCCATGGTAGGTGGAAGTGCTAGTTGATAGGCCAAAACCCCGACACGATCAAGAATCTCAAAGGGACTAATGTACATAAGAATTTACTTCCCTTTCATTCAAAACCTCATGAACTTATTCCATGGGTATATGTGTAGAAATATCATGTCTCCAAATTTATTCTCAAGTTCATATCGACGGTTATTTTCATAACTATTTGGTCTATTATGGGATTCCTTGATATGTTGCTGAATGGTTTTCACCTTCTCCGCCATTTCTTCGAATATTGCTTGTCCTAGTAGATTACACTCACCGATTTCATTCCAACACTCCAGTGTTCTGCATCATTTCCCATAAAAGGGATTTATATGGTGCCATTTGGATTCTTGAGTAGAAACTATTATTATATGATAATTCAATTTGAGGAAGATGTTGATACTTTATTATTTTAATTTTTATTAATAATTCTCTCAATATATCCTCATGTGTTTGGATATTCCGCTTAGATTGGAAATCAATTTGAGTATGATAAGATGTAGTACAGTTAAAAACAGTATCAAGTGCATGTTCAATACTCTTCTAAAACATAGAGGTGAACCTTGGGTCTTGATTGGATAAAATTGATAGTGGTACTCCATGTAGCCATACCACATCCCCAATATATATTTGTGCCATCAGATCCAATGAGAAATCCTACGAAATTGAAATAAAGTGTGTAGACATTGTCAGACTATCCAAAACAACTCATAATGCATTGATACCTTTGGATATATTTGGAATTCTGGTGTAAATGTACATTGTGATGTTATCCCGGTCCCATGCCGGTATGTATAATAGTCGCATCATCGTCTAAGAATTTTTTATCTCATCCTTAACTTTCTAACACACTAGAAACATTGATGTAAATTTAGATATATACTTATTCATATTATCCCACAATTAATTCTCTTTGATATCTTGATACATCTTTGTGTTTCCAGGTTGAATGGGGAAATTTTATCTATGTGCATCATCCAAAAGTTCCTTCTTCAGCCTTGATATTGATTAAATACATAATATTTTCCCAAATCTCACAATTCCTTCTTCATTAACATTAAACTTCAAGGACATCTCTTTTCTAATATCCTCTACTTTCTTATGAAATCCCACATAATCTTTTTGAGTATCCTTTAACTTTTTCAAAATAGATGGTTGAACAATCATTTGTGAAAGGATTGATGGTGTTCCTTTCTATAATATTACCATTTCCAACTTCATAAAATCTATGAAGATTGGATCCTTCTCAATTCTAATCAGTGATTGAATCATTGGGTCCATTCGATATAGAGCATCTTCCACCTTTTTCTCTTTCCTAGGGTGCTAATGGTCTGAGTAGTCATAGTCTTTGATCAGCTCTAACCATCTTTTTTGGTGCATGTGCAACTATTTCTATGTGAATACATACCTGAGGCTTTTGTGGTCCATATATATATTTCACACTTGTCCCCAAAAATATAAAGCCACAAAATTTTTAAATAGAAGATCACCGTAGCAAACTCCAAATCATGTGTTGGATTATACCTCTCAAAAACATTATATTTCCTTAAATCATAGGCAACTGCTTTGTCATTTCACATCAACACACATCCTAGGACGTTTTTAAAAGCATCACTGAATAACACAAAAATATCTCCACAAGTGGGTAAAGTGATCACAGGTGCAGTGATAAGCCTTATTTTTACTCCTTGAATCATTCTTCGTATTCATCACTCCATGAAAACTTTACTCCTTTCCTAGTTATCATGGTAAGAGGTTTGGACAATCGTGAGAAATTTGTCACAAATCATTGATAATATCCAGATAAACCCATGAAGCTATGGATATCTATTACCAATGTTTGTCTCGACCATCCCTCAATTGCATCTATTTTGGAGGGATCCAGAGATATCCCCTTGCAATTGACGATATGGCCCAATAATGAGACCACCTTCAACAAAATTTATATTTGCAGTACTTTTTCATAAAGCTTCTCCTTCTACAAGGTCTCTAGTACAGTTGACGGATAATGTTCATGATCTTCCATGGTTTTGTAGTATATCATAATATCATCTATAAAGACTACCACAAATGTTTTGTGGTAATAACTATAGGCAATATTCCATTAGTCCTGGATCATTGTTGAAAAATTCATCAGTCTGAAAGGAATTACTATGAATTAATAGTTCATGTATCATACACAAGAAGACGTCTTTCAGATATCTTCCTTATTCACCCATACTTGTTAATATCTGGACCCAAAATCCACCTTGGGGATGTATTTTGCATCATGAAACTAATATAACAAGTCATCAATTCGTGGAAGATGATACATGATCATTATCGTGATTTTTTTAAGCGAACGATAATCGATGCAAAGGTGCATTGTCCCATCTTTCTTCATGACGAAGAGGACTAGTGCACTCCATGCTAAAGCACATGGGTGTATAAACCCTTTATCTAGATTATCATATATTTTTTTCTTCATCCCCTCAATCTTCACAAAAACCATTCGATATGGAGTCATGGATATTGGAAATGCACCAGGTGTAAGATCAATTGGGAATTCAACATCTCTTCTAGGAGGAAGACCATGAAATTCATCAAGATACAATTTAGAAAATTCCCTCACAAAAGTCATGTCATCAAGGATGGTTTCCCTTATAGAATCAATCATTTAAGCCATATATGAGTTGTCATTGGGAATTAATTTACATGCTTTAGATGATGGAACGATAGAATATCTATCTTCCTCCTTGCACTTTTATTGAATCGGGGGGGGGGGTATATTCTCCACATGGAGATTGATTTCTCTATCACGGAAATTTATGTTGCCTCAATATAAGGAAAGAAAAACAATTCTAAGAATTTTATCATATTCCTATATAGAGATTATGATGAGATTAGATAGGAAATTAAATCAACAGATTATGATAGGTGAGGAGTTATATTCATTGGATGCAATGATTTCCCCATTTTCCAGACTCACCGGCATCTTCACTTCCATGATTTGTGATGTTTATGGGATTGTTCTACTAATATTTCAGGATATAAAAGAATGTTTCGAACCAAAATCAAAAAGTACATTCGCTATTCTTAAATTAATAACTAGCATTACTGTCACCACATCGTTTTCGGGGTTCACATCGATAGTAATTCTGGAAAAAGATTTCCCTTTCTTGGAGGTTGTTGGTTGCCTCCGAAAAGCCCTTGGCATAGGAAACTGATTAGAAAAGTGTCATGGTTCTTTGTAGTTGATGAAATGAACAATTGGTTGAGGGTTTATAGGCGAATTTCAATCTTCTTTAACAGTAGTATGTTTTTTCTTGTGGATAGTTAATAGCCAGGTTCCCTTCTCAGCCACACCTAAAGCATTCCCTCGTCCCCTTCAGGCAATTTCAAGGGTGATTCTTTCTACACCTTTTGGAAACATCGGTGCTAGATCTTCTTAGCACCGTTGGATTTATACATTTGACTACTATCATTGATGTACAAATTATGCTTCTTATCTTCATGATATACCTGAGATTCTCCGATCTCCATTTCATCCTTGAAGTCAAATCGGGAAATTTCATCATAGCTATCAATGTCACAGATCCCAGCGCTTTCCGCCGGCTAAGTTTCATCCCACAAAAAAATCATTCAACCATGAATTTTGGGGTAACGACATTGCCGGAGGCATATCATGCAAGTTTTTTTTATGTTTTCCTCATATGCTTTGAACGATTAATTACCTTTTATCTTGAGGGGAAAAAGACCCTTTCCATCATTAGTAGGAGTGTGCACAGAAAATATTTATCGAAAAAACAGCTTCTGGAAATCCTTCCAATCCAACTCCTCGATATCCTCCTCCGGCTTCATATTTTTTTACAAATATATACAATCGATCAGGTTCACCCTCCATATGATAAACAGTCAGGAAAACCTTCTCTTATTCCAAACATTGATTGATATAGAATACCATTTCAATGGAGTTGATCAATTTTTCAACAGTTGAGGGATCATATGATCCCTTAAAAGTTTGAGGAATTTTCTTCAAGAATATCTCAATAGTGACTTGTTCTTTCATAGGGGTGTTTGAATGTTCTTCTTGACACTTGTTACTATTAAATGCTTGAGTTAACTGAGAGAGAAGTGTGACAATGTTTTGCGATTCCCACCCCCATCAGTTTGGGAATCTCATTAGCACAATCATCACTTTGATCTTCTAATTGGTTGTCAGCCCGAGTCCTCCTACTCCCAGCCATTGGCTAGAATAAAAGTAAAGTTAGGGGTAACACATAAAGGGTAATCCATGGAAAAAAATGGTGAATTATAAATAACATTTATTTCTGTAACTTATGAATCCATAGGCTTAAATCTATGTTATTAATGATCTACTTCATAACATATACACTTGGGGTATTTTTTATTTCCATTAATAAGGGATCATAATAAGCTTAGGAATTTACCAAATCATATCCCTCAGTAGTCTCGTATCCAAGAGTGCAGCAAGTCCCATTGTCATATACCAGAATACCCAGGGTAAAGCCTGAAACTCCATGTTTGGGTTTTCAGCCCTAGGTACATCTATGCCAAAGCCGCCTCTACCTGCTTGTATCCAGACATGGATGTATTTGTTTGATAAAACACATTATAAATACTCACTAAAACATAGGGATGTTTTTATTATATATATTCTTGTCTATAAATAATTACGAATCTTTTTTAATCATAATCCCAAAAATAATTTATCATATCCTCTGATACCAACTATAACATCCTTTCTCTTTATTACACTATTATAGATGATTTATTACATAATCTTTACATTATTCAACATAGAAGATCGAAAGCTCTAGTGTCTTTGTGGATTAGGATAATTAAATAACAAATTATAACATGAAATACAACATCTTAATTGAATACATCCTTTACGTAACCACTACATTACCATGTACATAGCACTATATGGGATAATTTGAGTTCATGCATAAGAAAAAAGTGAGATATAAAGCCTAGTTAGGGAATAAACCTCTAAAAACATGAGGAATACAATACATGTTAGTCAATAGGCATATAAATTGAGCACAAGAGATACATTAACATAAAGTCATGATAAATCATGATAATAATAAAATGGAAATGTGGCAACAACACTAAACCTGGAATTAGTATGAGCCAAGGCTCATTGCACATGGAGCAGGAGTAAACCATCATTACACATGAAGCATGAGTATACCGTATTTTCACTTTATTTATCATGAGTCATCACTCATTTCACATGATTAATCATGATACTATACTTTACCCAATGCATTGGAGCGCTATCAGAGCACACCCTTCTTAAACATATCATTTCATGCATTAGTGTGCCACATGGATCATATAACATGGAATCAATCAATATCATAAGTTATTACACAAATAAGTACTTTGGAATAAATAAATGGAAGTACCATTAAATATTTATATTTTCATAAAGCTGAATACCCTTTATATATGCATGGGTATGGAATTCAGTACACAATGATCTTGGCCTGAGAAAAATGCGGTGCAATTTCGGCAGCATAACAGAGTGCCTGAAGGATTCATGAAAAAAGGTTGATGAGAGGGAAATAGTTTCCCCATCATATATACATGAAATGGAAAGTATGGGGATATATAGATACATTTTTCAACCATATTAATGGAATTTAGATGCTTAATACAAAATAATTACTTGGATGTAAAAAAAGAAGAGAGAAATATCTCACAGAATTTCGGAATGGCAACGAGTGTACATGGGAAGAATTAATGAGAGAGAAATGGGTATACCGTCATAAAACTAAGTGGGAAGTATGGGGGTGGTAAAAACTCATACCCTAACATTTGTAATTGAAAACAAAAGCGCAAAAAAAACATAAACAAAATTGTTCAAAAATGAGATAGAATGAAATCCCTTAATTGGATGTGTAATACTAAACACTTGGAAGAGGCTTTAAAGAGTCTTATATGGAGAATTGTGTGATTTGGGATGATTATAAAGAGATTATGGAAGAGGGTTAATGAACTCTGAAGGCATTTAGTGAAAAGGAAGTGGGGGCATGGGTGGGTTTATATTGGAAAAGAGGGGGAATGCTTTATTATTTAGGTTTCGGTCACCACACATTGAACTATTCAATACCACAAACCAGACCATGGTTTTTGCCCACGGTTTTTGATAACGGGTAGTGGAAAATAATATCATATAAGGAAAAGGTTCTTACATTTTAAAATAATAGGGTTTCTTATATGGAGGTGAGTCACCCTCCAAAAAAATCATTTAAAAAGTGAAAATATTTTATAACTCTTGGAGGTTCCTCTAATGTTTTTTAAAATATAAAAAAACCTAAAATCACATTATATTAATGGTAAAACATATATTTTTGGCGAAAATATCATTTATAGATTTTTATTAAAGCACTAATGGGTCATTATGATGTCATAAAACACATTATATATTTAAACATTATTTAATTTTTACCCAAAAATTCAATTGTCTCAAAAAATAATTAAAAATTCTCCATTAGAGCATTTCGATGTCCTGATTTGAAAAATAATATTAATTTTATATAAATATTTTTCTAAATTCGTTATTTTTTACTATAAAAATAAAAAACACTATTTATCGTAAATTTATGGGTTTTGACAAAAACTAATTTCAAACCTTAATAAAAATTAATATTGCATTCATCAAATTATTTGATAATTTATATTTAATAAAAATTAATTTAATAAAAATAAAAATATTTTATTAAAATATTATTTAATTCAAAAATCCATCATTTCATTAAAATATATTTCTTGGTTGAAAAGTAATAAAAAATATTATTTGTGCATTAAAATATATTTACAAAGTAATAATAATAAAATGAATGTATATTCATTTTTATATAAAAAATAATGAACATAATCATAGTGCTAAGGTCTTATTACATAACCCCTTATAATACCCACATAATACTAAAGAGTAAGGTGTGAGATGGTGACAGACTCTTGGGGTGGCTCCAATAAAATTGCTCAGTTGGTAATCTGTATTAACTTCCACTTATACCTTAGTCAGTTTTGCTTAAGCATAACGTGTTCAAGATTGGATTGGGCTTGGTCAAGAGGAAAGCCCAATGATGCCACCTTCTTTTCGACCTCTGACAAATGGGCTTCGTTTGGGGAAATTCTGCTGGATAAGGTCATCACTTCCTTTGTCCTAGTAAATTGGATTGGTTAATTCCCTATATTTAAACTAATAATGTGATCACTTTTCATTGGATATATAAGTAATAGTAACAATTCATAATGGTAATTTTAAATCCATCAATATAAAACCAATTATGTTCACATTTTATATATCCATAATAAGACATTTAATTAGATCCGGATGAATTTACATTATGGACAATTAGGGTCGTTACACCCCATTCATGGTTATTATCACATAATATAACAATTATAGATCCTATATCCACCATATATTTTTTAAAAAGGGATTTAATTCATCGAGAACAACATATACCCCAATTTTACAAAATTTAATGACGTTCTATTATACATACTAATATATTATAGACATCACCCTAGGGTATTAAATATGGTTTTTAAAAGGTTGGGGCAGAAGCCTCATTTTTATTAATAAAGCAAAGAAAGGACCTCTTTTTCACTATGTAGAGGGAGACCCATTACATAGCCCGAAGGCCCATTTGGCTTGTAGCCCATTACATAGCCCGTAGGCCCAAATTTGTGGCCCAATTTCCAATCTGTGAATAGTAACCCAGCTACTATAGTACCCGCACAGTACTGCCACCGCTACATTGCCCTGCGGCTGATACAGTACATGCCGGTGAACAATACCACTAATGCTACAGTACCGCTAGAGTACTACTATAGTAAAATATGCCCAATGGGTTTTGAACCCCCATTTTTCATTTAGTATTATGGGGTTCTTACCACGAATCCAAATCCTAACTACAATTAAATATGGTTTTATTATCCTAATATATTAATATAAATATGCCTTACTCTTATAAAAACTATGGTGATCCATTCCATTCTCACATATTTATTCATAATTCTACACTTTTTTTCACACAAATACAGGTAGATAATATAGAGGTCTAGAGTATTTGGAATATTTTTAATAAAAATAAATAATTTTAAAAATATTAATATTTTTTAAAATATCCACATAATTATATATCCTTCCATACATATTCTAAAATTCTATTAGATATTGTATGGAAATATATAATGGAATAGGTGATCTTGAGATCACAGTAACATAATAGAAATGAAAAAATGCATTACATCATAATCAAGAGGCGCAACATTTTATTATATAGAGTATGGTCATAATAATAGATATATGGAATTGGGAAATGATTTTATATAACAATAAAAATGTTTCAAAAGTACAAATATGACATGATGATCATAAGTATAATGTAACTTCTAATACCAACATCATAATGTGGTCAAGACACAGGGTGGATTATGATCACTCTCTCATCCCTAACATATCAAATAATGAGATATAAATATTTACACAATGAAATGTGGGGATAAATAATTTTATTAACACTCATCACATAATAAAAATCATATATAAAATTTCTCAATTAAAAAAATTAACCATACATATATCATAAAGATGATAAAAATAGATGATAAGTCAGTGGGTTTCATTATTTTGATTGAAGGAATAAACAATGCCTAAATACAAATGTCTACCAAGATATCAATGAATAAATTCATTTAATATGGATATATTTTTAAATTAAACATATTCCATAAACATTAAGCTCCAATATAAATAATATATGTGAATGATCTATGGGAATAATGAATAAAAATGATTCACTTGAGAGAAGAATTTATGAAATGTTTAAAGGGACATTTAAGAAATTAAATATATTATTTTATTCATAAAACCATAATTTAAGCTATATTTTTTTATATAAAATAAATGGAGTTTCTATAAGTGCATCACGGTTTAAAAAAAATTAGGTGTGTTTCTTGAAATGAGACAACAAATATAAAGGTTCCATTATATTAGGTTTTTATTGGTAATTTTAATTAGAAGTAAAATCATATATAAGCATGAAAATGAAATGAATAGTAAACTAGGTATATATTTAATGTAAGTATGTATATAAATTGTAGAATATAATAGGAATAATATTTAATAAAATCCTGAAAAAGAATGTTATTGTGTAACTGACAAGTCACAGAGTGGGTATAGAAGATCCCATACCACAGGTATAATATTCATTAATCAAAAAAATTTAAATTTTAAAAAATAAAAATTAAGTTCACTAAATACACATATAAAAACAATATTAAACTCTATTTTATATTACAATATCATTTAACTTTCATATTCTATTTATTTATATTTTTTTTCTAATATCAGTTACTTAAGGTAGTTCAGTTAATTTTTATTTACTCATTTTATATATTGACCATGGTGGAAAAATAGAAAAATTTGTTTATAATATCCAGAATATTGATATTTTTATGAAAATTAAATTCAAATATTATATATATATATATTTATATTTATATTCAAACACAATGGGTGGTAATTAAAAATGAATCGCATTGCTCTTGGAATGTGTATTCAACATGGAAAGATAATCAATGTTTTGATTTCTCAATGAATTTTATGGAAAGAATGTAAATTAAAATTTTAAAATTTTAGAATAATAGTTAAATTATACACAACATATTTATCTATCTATTACGTTCTTTTGATCATCCATGAAAAATGTCCATGAAAAATAGAATATATCTCTTTGTGGATGTGGTGGTCATAATAACACACTACCGATGATTTTATTATTCATATAAATCCAGGAGTAATTAATAATGTTTATTAAATTTATATAATTACATATAAATATTCTATGGATTCAAATATAATTATATTTTTATTGTAATAATATAGTTGAAAGAAATATGTTTAGGAGAAAAATATATGAAGAAGGTAATACATACATTAGAGACTAGATCGTCTTCTTTAGATTTCCATGGAAGTGAGTTCCTTAATATAAAATCTATGTAAAATGTTATTATGGATTATTAAATTAATTCAATGATAGGTGGTTTGGTTATAAATTCATGGGAAATTAAATTGGGTAGTGTAACTATGGAGATCTTGAAGTGATCACCTTTTATAAGCGAAGAAATGTGCCCCTAAGTGAATTCTCTTTACAATTATATGATACCAATACAATACCCCTTGGTTAATGAATATAAAAATTATGTATAATGGTTTATGGGGATAATATGGATTAATAATCCTCATCAAATAATTTCTACACATGTTTTATGTCATTTACCATAGGTTTTTACATTTTAGTTTTTTATTTATACCTTGGTAACTTGTTTTTTAATTGAGTTATTAATATTTTATTAAAAATATTGGGTAACACCAATTTTAAAACATAATTATTTAATGTTATATTTATTATCAAATAAATTTAATCTCATTGATATATTTTGATATATGTAACATCATGTTTAAATGAATAATGATATACTATTGTAATATAATTATTTAACATGATATTTAACACCGAATTATTGGCCATGAAGGTTTAAATAAAAAATTAAAAATTAATAATTTTTTTACAAGTTTATAAACTGAATTTTTAGTTAAAATTTTATTAGAAATGAAAATTAAAACAATTAGAATGTAAATGTGATTTTTTTAAGAAAAACTATTTTTAAGCGTTTAATTTTTTTTAATCATAATAAATTTAATTGATCACTATTTCTAAATTATTTCAATGAAATTTATATATTTCATATTCAATAAAATGTTTTATCATTCATATAATTATTTATTTGGTATTTCTTATAAATAGATCTAGTTTTTTTATTAAATTTTTTCTGTAACAAATGGTTTTCGTCACTTTTAATTTTTTATAAGGTAAATCTCATCCACTAATAAGGATATAAAATTGAAAAATGGTTCCTATATTAGTAATTAGGATATTAATATTTCTTAAAATATCCCCTTTTATGTTTGGTCATTCTAAAAAGTTGTCATGGAAATTTTTTTCATCTCAGTATGGGAAAAATAAATAAAATAGGGTCACCATTTAGGATTTGGCATTAAAATCTCAATAACACATATGATAATCCTATTTTTAGTTCTTATTTCAACAATTTCCATAAATCTATCAATTTTTTCACCCCTTTTTACAATTTATCATATATTATGACTGTTATATACTCTTATGAAAAGTATAAATACAATATGTTAGTCTCCAAACATTAAAATCTCAATGCAAGTACATAATGAATAAAAAGGATATTTTCAGTTCTAAATGTTATTTTAAAATTTAAATTAATAATATTTATTTTGGAAGATTATTTTTAAATATTTTTATCGAAATAATTACCTTAATGTCTTCCGCTTCTCCAACATGGTATTTATTTAATTAATGTAAAATTATAATTAACGATTCCAAAAATATCAATGTTATATAATTTTGATAAATTATTATGTTATATTATTTTTTTATAAAAATTTAATATATTAGAAACATTTTAATAGATTATATTTGTTTTAATTTTCTTTCTTGTACCTTTAAATGTCAATTTAATTGAAGAGGATGAAAAATGACATAACGATATTTTATAAAAAATAATATATTACTAAATGATTTAATAGTCATAAAAATCATAAATTCATCCAATAAGGTTTTATAAGGTATATAATATAAAAAATGATCTATTTATTCGTCACTTTTATTTTTATTGTATAATTATTCACCCTTGAATAGTAAATTTTTTATTTTGAGATTATTGTAATCATGGTTAATGATAGTTAAAATAAGGTGGATGGGGGTAAAAACATAACCAATAAATGTTATATTTTATTGGAGTACAATACATATAATAACCATAGTAATGGAATTTAATATTATCCATTGGTTTTTTTTCACAGAAAAATAATTTAATTTAATTTAGTAATTTATGTAATTTCGAGAGTACCCCCTCACTTATACAAGGGCTGGTATTCTTTTCTCTTCCTCACAAATTTTTAATCACTATATATATAACATTATCTAAAATAATATATTAATATATTCTTCCAATATATCATATATCTTCATTTATTTTCAAAATACCACCCCTTAATGGTTTGATGTGTAATCCCAAAGAGAATCTGCAACGAGGAAGTATAAATCTTAAAAGAGTATTTTTTATTTCAATTATTCATTAATTCCTATAAATTCATGGTATTAATTATATAATAATTTATATAGGATAATATATAATCTCTATTTATATTATTATAATCGATAAACCATTAACCAAATTCATCCCATCTATTGCAATATGATAATGTTGCTTGTGCATGTGTGTGGACGATCACCTAAACAAAGCGATGTTATTAATTTTTTATTTTTGGTTTTCATGGATGGTATAATGGATATATTTAAATAATATATAAGATACATCAAATATAAAAAATTCCCCTAGATTTTATTTATTTTTTATCTTTATTTCATTCCATCCATTGAAATTGGATACAACATTCATGCCTCCGTACAACCTACAATCTCCATAAACAATTTAATTCATTATTCATTCTCTATAATTAATAAATAACTATATATATATAAATATGAAATTTACATTATGAATATGATTATTTATATTATGGAGCTATTATCAAATTAGAACGATCGAAACTACTAAATATATATTCTCATGAAAAACAAAATAATTTACACACAGAAATAATCATTTTAATAAGAAGTTATTATTAAATGTGTATTTTATGTTATAAGGGGATCATGTATTATTTTATATGTACGTAAATTATTTTTTACAATGTTATAATAAGTTTATATTTATTACATTGGATGTTAGATCCTTGTTTTAATAAAATCAATTTTGTGGTAAGGTTTTTATATTATAATCTCAATGTTTATTGTGATTATTAATGATTAAGAATTATATTAACGAATTTCCTCAAATAAATATCAATAATTGTAATAATGTTTCTTCAACTTTTGGTATTAATTTATATTATATGATTTTATTTCATTATTTTGTTTTTATGTACCCATGAGATAAATAGAATGTTTTTTTAGAAAAATTGACATTATTTTTCTGTTTGGTTGAAAATCTATTTTCATCCATGTACATATTTTCCAAAAATATTTTCAATTATGTTTTTACTATTTTAATATTATTTTTACGCATTTTATGATTTTAAAAATATAAATGGGAAATTATTGTTATTTTTTAAATGAGATACTTTTGACTATTTACTGAAAATGTAAAAGGGATCGTAGTTTTAACATAAACCAAATGACCATAATTTCACACCATTATAAATATTCTATTATTTTTAGCGTCAATTAAATTTTCTATGGTTATTTTAAAATAAAATAATTTCCAAAATATATTAGCTGTTTTTATATTTTAGTGATGTGATTTTCAAGTAGAAAAGACATTTTCCTCAAGAAATATTTGAAGCTATTTTTAAAGGAATTTCCATCTAAGATGAAAAAACATTTATGTTAAATATGTATTAATTTTTATATAATACAATGGATCCATGCTTGTTATTTAATTGGATGGTTTGTCATTATAAAGGTGAGAGTTTTATTAAACCTATTAATTTTCCATTGGTTATATTATGATTAAATGTGGAAATGTTAAAGAAACTATATCCCTTTACAAGGTGTCTAATATATGATGCATGATTTATTGTCACAACCCCCTCCCACCAAAGATGCCCCTCCTGAGCTGGCAATGGTGAAAGGGAGATAATGTCCCCCGAGTCCCGCCTCTAGTAGGCCCCGGGTTGGTGACTAGCACCAAGGGTATGAGTTTTCACAAATATGGGAGGCATTACCCTTTTTATTATTTTGGATCGGGAAATAGGACAAGTCAACCATCAAAAAGGGAAAAGAACAAGTGTATATAAATAAACCCAAACCAAGCCCACATGCATGTTTAAACAATTTTTATAACATGGTACAAGTACATGGAAGCTCAAAAGTAAAATGCCAAAGAAAACAAGAGAACAACAACTGCAACAACTCCAACTGCCCGACTAGTAGGGTCCCGCACGGCCATGGTAGTCCTCCTGGAAACCTGAAAGTAAACGTAGGGTGAGCATACAAGTATACTGAGTATAGAACCTAAAGCTCTCATGCACAAGTTGGGAGACACCCTAAGGTCCCGTGAGAAAACAGAAGAACTAGAAACTAACAAGGAAAAACTATCCACCCAGCCTCATTGGTCACACTCACCAAGTATGTCACGACCCGCCCTCGGGGTCCGTGCCGTGACTACCCCAAGCCCGCCTTCCATAGGCCAGGGGCTGGCGACTAGCACCAAGGCGTAAAATCCCGATAACTGGGAAGGCATTGCCTTTATAAAGAAAACAAGCACCACAGAGTACAAGCGGAAGTAAAACACTAAGTACAAAAAGAAGAGCTGAAAAGTAAAAAGGGGCCGGAAATACAAGCCCAACTGTAAAGTACAACTCGAAAGGGAAAACAGCGACTGAAAAGTAAAGCTGCTACGCTGAGATGTCCACTGGAAATCCCACCTGAAGGGTGGGTACAGATAGCTCCTCTGCTCCTCGGGTTCCGCCATCCACTCCGAGTATGTCCCGCCCATTGGTCCACCTCCGGGTACCGCCTCGTCGTATAGTCCACCTCCAGGTACCGACCAGTCCTCGAACCTTCGGCTTCTGTCAGCTCTGTCCGTCGTCTGCAACCAACACAACGAGGTGCGGGCATAGCCCGTGCAGGGGTGAGTATAACAATACTCAGTAGGGACCCCGAGACCCTCAAGGTCTCACTAAAACCAACAAGGATAAACACAAGAAGATCTCAACAGATAAACCCTACTTAGGTATATGCCCATACATATACCTAAGTTATCAAGTAACCCATCTCAATCATGAGGAAACACAAGGATTGTGAAAACGACGGATAACCACTACCTGGGTATATGCCCATACATATACCAAAGTTAGCAAGTGACCCATCTCAATCATGAAGTAAACACAAGGTCAAAAGTCTCAGCTCAAACCAGGATTTTCATTATCGAAACCGTAACTGCTGAAGAGCTCCGTCTCTAGAGTGTACAGTGGTCCTGTCACGACTCCGAGGCTGCCGCTCACTAACCTAGGACTGCTGAAGTACTCCTCCTGTCGAGTACTGCGGGTTTGCGGCCAACTACCTGGCGCTCCGTCCGCTGAGGGTCTGTCGCCAAATACCGGGCGCTACCCAGATAGCCTACTGAGGTACTCCTCCTGTCGAGTACCGCGGGTCTGCCGCCAACTACCAGGCGCTCCGTCCGCCGTGGGTCTGCCGCCAAGTACCGGGCGCTCCGTCCACTGGGCTAGTCGACTCACTCCAAGTCGAGTCGGTCAAGCAGTCGTAAGGTCTCAGCCGGCTACACGGTCTCCGTACTCTGCACGCTCGTCTCCGGGAGGGTCCGCTCCACGAGCTACTGGTCGATACTCCAAGTATCACAAAGTCCCACAAAGAAGTGTCTCAACGGTCCGTCTCGTCACAGGGGTCTCAACGCAACAGACGGCGCGTCGATCGGACGCCCGGTCTGTGAGTTATTAGCCTTTTCGTCCCAAGGGCCCGGATGGTTTCGTGAGCGAAACCAATCCCGGCCGTATCTCATCTGTACCCCGAACTCCCATAGGGTAAACTCAAAGGGACCGTTACTCAATGTAACCACCAACGCTGCTGACGGCTCGTCAAGCGGACGTCCTGTCTAAAAGATATCAGCTTTTCCGTTCCAGGGGCCCGGTTGGATTTCGGGTACAATCCAACCCGGCCATACTCCAACTGTATCCAAAACTCGGGCGGAGTATGTCAAAAGTTCCGTCTCATCAAGAGGAAGTCAACGAAACAGACGGCACGTCAATCGGACGCCTGGTCTGTGAGTTATTGGCATTTCCGTCTCCGGGGACCGGTTGGTTTTTAAGGCAAAACCAACCCGACCGTACTCCACCTGCGTCCAAACCTCGGGCGGAGTATGCCAAAAGATCCGTCTCATTAAGAGGAACGCAACGCGACTGACGGCGCGTCAATCGGATGTTCGTGGCTCAAGATATGAGCGTTTCTGCTCCGAAGGCCCGGTTGGTTCCGTGAACGAACCAACCCGGCCGAACTCAAAGTAATCTGAAACCTTGAGTGCGATATACCGAAACGACCGTCTCGATCCAAGGATCGCGTTTCCGCAGACGGTTCGTCATTCGGACGTTCGAGGCTCAAGTTATGAGCCAAAAACCAAAACTGGTTCGAAACGGGGGGGTCCGGGTCCGGGCCGACCCGGCCCGACCCCCCCCCCCCCCCCCCCGGGGCGGCGCGGCGGCCGGCGGCGGCGGACGGCGGCGGCGGGCGGCGGCGGCGGGCCGCGCGGCGGCGGCGGGCGGCGGCGGCGGGCCGCGCGGCGGCGGCGGCGGCGGGCCGCGGTGGCGGCGGGCCGCGAGGGGCCGCACGCGGTCGGCGCGCGGGGAGCAAAGCTCCCGCTTTGCTGGAGGGCGGCGCACGCGGGGTGCCGCGGCGGCTTGGCCGCACACGGTCGGCACGCAGGGGGCTAAGCCCCCCCGATTTTCCTCTGGCGGCGCGGCTTAGCCGTGCCGATTTTTAAAAGAAACGCCCCCCGCCACGTGGGGGGGGCTTGCTGGAACGGAACCGGGGGGCCGGCTGCCCCCCCTTCTTCAAAAAAAACCGCCCCCCTCTTAAAGAGGGGGGGTTTTTATTTGGCGGCCGGGGGATTAATTCCCCCGGTTTTTAAGACATCCGGCCGGCCAGCTGGCCGGCCGGTTTTCTCAAACGGGACTGGAATTTCCGGTCCCCTTCTTCGGCTTCCGACGCCGGCGGCCCGGCCGCCGGTCTTCCCTTCCGCCGCGGCCCGGATCCGGTCGCGGTTTTCTCGTCCCGCCGCGGCCCGGAACCGGCCGCGGTCTTCTCGTCCCGCCGCGGCCCGGAACCGGCCGCGGCGTTCGTCATCCGGCGCGGTGCGTCGGCACCGCGCCCCTTCGCCGTGCTTCGATTCTTTTCAACGCGGCGCGACGGCATCGCGTTCTTGAAGATTTTCCCTCGGCGTGGCGCGACGGCGCCGCGTAAATTAATTGTACGATCATCCGCGTGGTGCGACGGCACCACGCTACTTGCTTCCACCCGCATGAATAAACATGAACGTTGGAGGGGGTTTCGGCCGTGTTCGTGCGGTCCGGCCCCCTCACGTTAAATTAATAACGCAACTTAAACAATCAAGCATCAAGTTAGACATGCGAGATCCACGTTCAAGGAAAAGAATAAAGAAATAAAGAACCAACAACCCCTACCTCGGGTTTAAGATTTCGAAGAATCGTCTACGTCCCGCGGAAGACGGCGTCGCGGAGGTCGGGCGTCGCGGTCGTCGTTCGTCAAATCCGTTGACGAAGTGTTATGCCCGAAGAGACACGACGTTGGCGGATCTTCGTTTGCCGACGAAGAAGGTCCGAGGAGGAAGAAGAGGTCCGAAGATACCGAGTCGCCGAGTCGATGATCCTTGACGAAGTGTTGTCGTTCTTCGTTGAGGATGAAGACGTTCTTCGTTCTTCGTCAGAGCTTGAAGAGGAGCTCTCAAAAAGCTCTCAAGGGAATAAACCAACAACCCATAAACAAATAAGATTACATCTTATTTTATTAACACATAACTCAAAAGAATTTCAAAGTTTTGAAATTCAAAAAGACTTAACTCCCATAAATTAATTAAGTAACTCAAGTTATTAAAATAAGGAAGTGTTACATAATTAAGAGGGGGTTTAGAGGGGTTAGGGAATTTGAAAAGAAAAAGGGGTTCGTGTGGGCCCCACCACACTTAATCCTCCCAAGGGAGGTTAAGTGGGTGTGGGTCCCACTTCCAACCTCTTTTGGTAGGTTTTTTAATAAGTTAAAATAAAATTTGTCTTACACAAATTTTATTTAACTTAACTGAAAAACACCAAAACTAACTTTCAACTCGCAACAAACGCAACTCCCGAAAAGGTCTCTTTAAGCGAATATCGGCGCCGCGAGTTTATCGGTGCCCTCGGATTTCAATTCCGAGCACCGGATCAAAAGTTAGGAATTCCCGCTCGTTCGTTCACTGAACGTACCCGAGCCAAACTTCGGAACTTAATTCCGGGCACTCCGGGCCTCGGAATCAGGTGTCGTCTGAAACCGCGCTCTTGTAAAATTCTAAAGAAAATTAAGAAAAAATTTCCTTGATTTTTACGGGTCTTTACATTACTCCCACCTCAGGACTTTACGTCCCCGTAAAGATACATCAAAAACTAGGGAAACAAAGAGGGTACTGAGCACGCATCTGAGCCTCCCGCTCCCATGTGCTCTCCTGGAGATTCCCGTGCCACCATCTGTTGCGCACAAGAGGAATCGATCGCCCAAGTAGGACCCGCTCCTGTCGATCCTCTATCTCCACCGGGACCTCCGTAAAAGTCGCCCCATCGTCAACGTCAAGCTCCCCAAGGTCAATGATGTGCGTCGGGTCGTGCACGTATCTCCTCAGTTGAGACACGTGGAAGACGTCGTGCACCCGGTGTATCTGAGGTGGTAGAGCCAGGCGATAAGCCACCTCGCCAACCCTGCTGAGGGCTTGGAAGGGTCCGATGAAGCGCGGAGATAACTTGTCGCCTCGGCCAAATCTCCGAATACCACGTCGAGATGAGACCCGCAAGAAGACATGGTCACCATCCTCGAACTCTAGTGGCCTCCGCCTCCTGTCAGCATATGACTTCTGCCGGCTCTGTGTGTTCCTCATCCGCTCCTGGATGACATGGACCTCTTCTGACATGGCACGGACCATCTCTGGTCCCACAAGAGTAGCAAGATTTCTTCTTTGCCGATAAGAGAAACCTGGTCTCATCCCCTGGATGAACCACATTCTTTGCCTAAAACAGTCAATCCTAACATGGATGATACTAATCCATACCAAGGATGACGTCGTAAGGCCTTGACGCTACTACTAAGAGATCCAATCGTTACTCTCGCCTCCAAGGGTTGAGTCACACTGTCGGCATCAGTGTGTGGTAACTGGTCTCCTCCAGTAGATGTCTCACAAGTGAGGGTCATGTCAACAGTCAACTGGAACCTCTTAGTAACATCACAAAAGAGGACAGGAATGAAAACATCACAAAGGATGCGTCTTTTATTATTGCAGCTCATATTACAAGACGCTACACAAAAGCAACATCAACTTGGAACTAGAAGTACAAAAGACGTATCTACTAGTTCCTTCCCTGTCCACCTGCTCCCAGAGCTCCTTGATCGTAAGCTTCAGCTGCCTGAAGCTGTGCTCTCGCATGTTCACCTACTCCCTGTGGTCGGGGTGGACCTCCTGGTGGTGGTGGTGGCAGAGCCTCAAAGCGTCGTCCACCACCTGCGGCTCGGCCAGCTCCTCTGCCTCGTCCGCCTCCTCCCTGCGGACCGCCACGGTCGAACCTCTGCCTCTGCCTAGGTGGTTCCTCAACCGTATGCTGCTCCTCCGCATGGCGGGTCGGGCAGTCTCGAGCCATGTGGCCTTGCCCGCCGCATGCAAAGCACTGTCTTCCACTCAAAAGACTGACTCCGCGCTGTGTGCCCTGCACTGCTGAGCCAGTGCCCTGAGGTCGTCTGCCTGAAGGTCTGGTCTGTCTGGACCCCTGAGTCATCTGTCGGCTACCATCTACCGAAGACTCCGCTACGTGCCGCCCTGCGGTGGGTCGCTACACTGGTGAAGACTCAGCAAGGAAGCTCTCAATCAGAAGGGCCCGCTCCAGTACTCCTGTCTGAGTCGGTAAGCTGAGGGAGATCAGCGATGCCCTGATCTCGTGTCTCAAACCCTGCTCGAAGGTCCGGGCCCGAAAGAATGGGTCCCGTACCATGTCGGTCGAGTAGCGCGAGAGATCGGTAAATCTCGCCGAGTACTGAGCGACCGTCATGCTGCCCTGCCGCAGCTGTAGAAGCTCCTGGATGCGCACCGCTCGGAGGGTGGCCGGGACGAACTCTGAGCGGAAGAGGCTCTCAAAGTCCGTCCAAAGTAGAGATGCCTCATCGTGCACCTGGAGCATCAAGCTCCACCATCGTCCTGCTGCTGCGTGTAGTAGGCTCGCAGCGAGGATCACCATGAGGTCTGATGGTGTCCTCACTAGCCTAAACACTCGTACCACTGCCTCCAGCCAGTCCTCTGCAGCCTGGGGATCCGTCTCCCCGCGAAACCTGGGCGGTCGCTGGCGCTGAAACTCATGCAGTGCGCTGAGGCGACGTGCATCGTCAGCGGCTGCTGCTGGAAGCATCGGGGGCTCGGCGGGTAGAGCTACCGCCGGTGCCACTGCTGACAAAGGGCCCTGCACTGAGGCCTCGTCGCTCGGTGGGCTGTCGTCACGTTCGATTCTCGGAACCCTAGCTGGCTGCCGTCGTGGGGCCATCCTGAAAGAAACAACGTAACACGATCAAACGATTATACCTGGTGAGCTGACCTGGTTTGAGCTGTTTTAAGGGGGAAAACCTTTGAAAACACACACGCAATCAGTGTTTTCGTGCACAAAGTCGGAAATCAGTTGTCAGGGTCCTGGTGTATGGATACGTCGGCCGCCCGCACCAACACTGGACTCCCTGAACTGAAAACCACACTCGGTACTCTCAACACTATTGCTTCACAGAAAGAAACATCAGAGTTATAAGTTCTGCGGTAGAACCGAACTCCTCTGATACCAATTTGTCACGACCCGCCCTCGGGGTCCGTGCCGTGACTACCCCAAGCCCGCCTTCCATAGGCCAGGGGCTGGCGACTAGCACCAAGGCGTAAAATCCCGATAACTGGGAAGGCATTGCCTTTATAAAGAAAACAAGCACCACAGAGTACAAGCGGAAGTAAAACACTAAGTACAAAAAGAAGAGCTGAAAAGTAAAAAGGGGCCGGAAATACAAGCCCAACTGTAAAGTACAACTCGAAAGGGAAAACAGCGACTGAAAAGTAAAGCTGCTACGCTGAGATGTCCACTAGAAATCCCACCTGAAGGGTGGGTACAGATAGCTCCTCTGCTCCTCGGGTTCCGCCATCCGCTCCGAGTATGTCCCGCCTAGTGGTCCACCTCCGGGTACCGCCTCGTCGTATAGTCCACCTCCAGGTACCGACCAGTCCTCGAACCTTCGGCTTCTGTCAGCTCTGTCCGTCGTCTGCAACCAACACAACGAGGTGCGGGCATAGCCCGTGCAGGGGTGAGTATAACAATACTCAGTAGGGACCCCGAGACCCTCAAGGTCTCACTAAAACCAACAAGGATAAACACAAGAAGATCTCAACAGATAAACCCTACTTAGGTATATGCCCATACATATACCTAAGTTATCAAGTAACCCATCTCAATCATGAGGAAACACAAGGATTGTGAAAACGACGGATAACCACTACCCGGGTATATGCCCATACATATACCAAAGTTAGCAAGTGACCCATCTCAATCATGAAGTAAACACAAGGTCAAAAGTATCAGCTCAAACCAGGATTTTCATTATCGAAACCGTAACTGCTGAAGAGCTCCATCTCTAGAGTGTACAGTGGTCCTGTCACGACTCCGAGGCTGCCGCTCACTAACCTAGGACTGCTGAAGTACTCCTCCTGTCGAGTACTGCGGGTTTGCGGCCAACTACCTGGCGCTCCGTCCGCTGAGGGTCTGTCGCCAAATACCGGGCGCTACCCAGATAGCCTACTGAGGTACTCCTCCTGTCGAGTACCGCGGGTCTGCTGCCAACTACCAGGCGCTCCGTCCGCCGTGGGTCTGCCGCCAAGTACCGGGCGCTCCGTCCACTGGGCTAGTCGACTCACTCCAAGTCGAGTCGGTCAAGCAGTCGTAAGGTCTCAGCCGGCTACACGGTCTCCGTACTCTGCACGCTCGTCTCCGGGAGGGTCCGCTCCACGAGCTACTGGTCGATACTCCAAGTATCACAAAGTCCCACGAAGAAGTGTCTCAATGGTCCGTCTCGTCACAGGGGTCTCAACGCAACAGACGGCGCGTCGATCGGACGCCCGGTCTGTGAGTTATTAGCCTTTTCGTCCCAGGGGCCCGGATGGTTTCGTGAGCGAAACCAATCCCGGCCGTATCTCATCTGTACCCCGAACTCCCATAGGGTAAACTCAAAGGGACCGTTACTCAAAGTAACCACCAACGCTGCTGACGGCTCGTCAAGCGGACGTCCTGTCTAAAAGATATCAGCTTTTCCGTTCCAGGGGCCCGGTTGGATTTCGGGTACAATCCAACCCGGCCATACTCCAACTGTATCCAAAACTCGGGCGGAGTATGTCAAAAGTTCCGTCTCATAAAGAGGAAGTCAACGAAACAGACGACGCGTCAATCGGACGCCTGGTCTGTGAGTTATTGGCATTTCCGTCTCCGGGGCCCGGTTGGTTTTTAAGGCAAAACCAACCCGACCGTACTCCACCTGCGTCCAAACCTCGGGCGGAGTATGCCAAATGATCTGTCTCATTAAGAGGAACGCAACGCGACTGACGGCGCGTCAATCAGACGTTCGTGGCTCAAGATATGAGCGTTTCTGCTCCGAAGGCCCGGTTGGTTCCGTGAACGAACCAACCCGGCCGAACTCAAAGTAATCCGAAACCTTGAGTGCGATATACCGAAACGACCGTCTCGATCCAAGGATCGCGTTGCCGCAGACGGTTCGTCATTCGGAAGTTCGAGGCTCATGTTATGAACCAAAAACCAAAACTGGTTCGAAACGGGGGGGTCCGGGTCCGGGCCGACCCGGCCCGACCCCCCCCCCCCCCCCTCGGGGCGGTGCGGTGGCCAGCGGCGGCGGACGGCGGCGGCGGGCGGCGGCGGCGGGCGGCGCGGCGGCGGCGGCGGCGGGCCGCGAGGGGCCGCACGCGGTCGGCTTACGGGGAGCAAAGCTCCCGCTTTGCTGGAGGGCGGCGCACGCGGGGTGCCGCGGCGGCTTGGCCGCACACGGTCGGCACGCAGGGGGCTAACCCCCCCCCCCCCTGATTTTCCTCTGGCGGCGCGGCTTAGCCGCACCGATTTTTAAAAGAAACGCCCCCCGCCACGTGGGGGGGGCTTGCTGGAACGGAACCGGGGGGCCGGCTGCCCCCCCTTCTTCAAAAAAAACCGCCCCCTCTTAAAGAGGGGGGGTTTTTATTAGGCGGCCGGGGGATTAATTCCCCCGGTTTTTTAGACATCCGGCCGGCCAGCTGGCCGGCCGGTTTTCTCAAACGGGACCGGAATTTCCGGTCCCCTTCTTCGGCTTCCGACGCCGGCGGCCCGGCCGCCGGTCTTCCCTTCCGCCGCGGCCCGGAACCGGCCGCGGTCTCCTCGTCCCGCCGCGGCCCGGATCCGGCCGCGGTCTTCTCGTCCCGCCGCGGCCCGGAACCGGCCGCGGTCTTCTCGTCCCGCCGCGGCCCGGAACCGGCCGCGGCGTTCGTCATCCGGCGCGGTGCGTCGGCACCGCGCCCCTTCGCCGTGCTTCGATTCTTTTCAACGCGGCGCGACGGCATCGCGTTCTTGAAGATTTTCCCTCGGCGTGGCGTGACGGCGCCGTGTAAATTAATTGTACGATCATCCGCGTGGTGCGATGGCACCACGCTACTTGCTTCCACCCGCATGAATAAACATGAACGTTGGAGGGGGGTTCGGCCGTGTTCGTGCGGTCCGGCCCCCTCACGTTAAATTAATAACGCAACTTAAACAATCAAGCATCAAGTTAGACATGCGAGATCCACGTTCAAGGAAAAGAATAAAGAAATAAAGAACCAACAACCCCTACCTCGGGTTTAAGATTTCGAAGAATCGTCTACGTCCCGCGGAAGACGGCGTCGCGGAGGTCGGGCGTCGCGGTCATCGTTCGTCAAATCCGTTGACGAAGTGTTATGCCTGAAGAGACACGACGTTGGCGGATCTTCGTTTGCCGACGAAGAAGGTCCGAGGAGGAAGAAGAGGTCCGAAGATACCGGGTCGCCGAGTCGATGATCCTTGACGAAGTGTTGTCGTTCTTCGTTGAGGATGAAGACGTTCTTCGTTCTTCGTCAGAGCTTGAAGAGGAGCTCTCAAAAAGCTCTCAAGGGAATAAACCAACAACCCATAAACAAATAAGATTACATCTTATTTTATTAACACATAACTCAAAAGAATTTCAAAGTTTTGAAATTCAAAAAGACTTAACTCCCATAAATTAATTAAGTAACTCAAGTTATTAAAATAAGGAAGAGTTACATAATTAAGAGGGGGTTTAGAGGGGTTAGGGAATTTGAAAAGAAAAAGGGGTTCGTGTGGGCCCCACCACACTTAATCCTCCCAAGGGAGGTTAAGTGGGTGTGGGTCCCACTTCCAACCTCTTTTGGTAGGTTTTTTAATAAGTTAAAATAAAATTTGTCTTACACAAATTTTATTTAACTTAACTGAAAAACCCCAAAACTAACTTTCAACTCGCAACAAACGCAACTCCCGAAAAGGTCTCTTTAAGCGAATATCGGCGCTGCGAGTTTATCGGTGCCCTCGGATTTCAATTCCGAGCACCGGATCAAAAGTTAGGAATTCCCACTCGTTCGTTCACTGAACGTACCCGAGCCAAACTTCGGAACTTAATTCCGGGCACTCCGGGCCTCGGAATCAGGTGCCGTCTGAAACCGCGCTCTTGTAAAATTCTAAAGAAAATTAAGAAAAAATTCCCCTTGAATTTTATGGGTCTTTACAAAGTAACACAAACAAGATTAGTATATATATAGAACAAAAGTATTGGGTACCCCGCACCATTTCCCACTTAATTAGATGCTGCTCTTCCTAACGACAAATGTCCTGACGCTACCACACTCTTCTCGCCCGAACACACCTTGGCCAAACCACGCATCCCACCCGCACACACCTGGGCCTCACAACCACGCATCTCGCCCGCACACACCTGGCCCGCAACCACTAACCCGCCCGCAGACACCTGGGCCTCATCCCGAAGGTTCTTGGGAACGGTAAGCCTTCCCGAAGAGTCTTGGGATAAAGGTCGCCTCAAGCCATCATAGCCTCCGAGACCTACCCGAAGAGTCTTGGGTGTAAGGTCACCTCAAGCCATCACAGCCTCTGAGACCTACCCGAAGAGTCTTGGGTGTAAGGTCACCTCAAGCCATCATAGCCAATGGAAGAAGGAGCAGGAAGGAGCTAGTAACTAAGGGGGAACACCCTCTGCCATAAAATGGGAGTGTTCGGCACTAGGTGATTGACATGGGTGTGGTGCGACAAAACACAAAGATACAATTATATATATACATATACCAAACACACAGCCCAACCTATGGCTTCTTAAAAAGAGAAACTGAGCATGTGCCTCGGCACTGCTACCACGAAGCAAGCATCAACAACCAAAAAATCATCCCCCAACCCCATTTAGGTTTTCATATTTCATGCAATGGTTTGAAAAAATTATTACTACTGGGAAACAATCATCCAGACAAAACCTTTCACAAACATATCCCTGCCATCCACAACCAAGGTTAGATAAAACGCAAGTAACCACATGCCATTTCATTTACAAAAGATTATCACAACCATACAACATTCCATCATTCATTTATTTCAATGTTCCACACATAAAACCCTTTCCACACACAAAACATTTCCGCATTTGAAAACACCTTTTACTACAAAACACTTTTCATAATCAAAACACTTTTCATAAATAAAGTCATTTTCCACAACTAACCACTTCCCATTTCAACCCCATCGTTTACAAAAACATTTCCCACAAAACAACCAAACCACCAACATGTTCATTATTCCAATTTTGTTCAACCGGGGTGATCACACAAGGTTTTCATTCTCATTTAATCAGCCAGTCTTTACGTGATTATCCATTTTCCATGTTTTAACAAAACCAACCACAAACAATTTAGATATCAATTGCGCACGCAAAGGCCACCAACGGCCTTGATTTTTAGTAGGAAAAGTCCTTTCAATCCAAAATCACAATCAGAAGATAAAGAAACTGGAAGGCAATAGAAACAGCACAAAACCCCAAAACCTTCTTTATCCGGTTATTATCTTTATTTAAAGTTAAACTGCATCCCATGGAACAAAATAAAAATATCCCACCCCGCATGTTGCACAAAATAGAGAGACGAAGGTAAACCCCTACCTCAAAAGGTCCCGATCACGTCGCATCCGACGACGTCCTTCGGTGTCATCCGCCTTCGCCAAACCCAACAAACACCTCCTAGGATGGAAGCTGGAGAAAGAAGTCCGGAAGGAAATGTGACAAGTCCAGGCTTAGAAGCTTTGTCTCGTCGCTACGATCATGAGGCCGCTGACGGATTGTAATTCGGAGCTCGGACAAAGAAGTTAGAGGAGGAAGACTTCTTAATCATCCAAGAGTGTCGTCGTGCGAAGAAGAAGCGATTGGTCTGGAAATAATCTGTGAACCTTTCTTATATAGGCAACGAATAGGTAAAACAGTATGCAGTGTGTATTGATGAATACACGGTGTGACCGTACACCCGTTACACGTTTTGACTGGTCAACACACGACACGTCACGCGGTTTCCACACATTTTAATAATAACGTCAATTTTATTAATATGTGTGTTTCATTGACCCGAGGCATGAGTCATAAAAGTAGTTCATTAAGGGTCTTAAAATGACCGTCATAATTTCAGGGTTACGCTGTCGCTGACGGATCGTCAATCCGATACCGTATGAGGGAGATACGTTGGATACAAGATCCCGTAATAATAACAATATTAAATCTATTAATTCATGAGCGTTTCGGGTACCCAATCCGAAAACCCGAAAAAGACATCCAATATTGGACTCATAATTTTCGTCTCGTAGTCAGGGTCGCACTGCCACTGACAGTTCATGAAACTGAGGTCACACGAAGAAGTTACGGACAAAAAAGTGTTTTATCAACAAAATTAATAATAACAATATTTTATTATTATTATTAATCAATTATTTATTTATTTTTCATAACTCCAAAAGAAATCACGTTTTGGAGTCTTCATGGGCGCTATAATTAAGCACCAATTCCTCCTTTTTCATTTATTTGTCTTTTAATTTTATTTCTCTTATTATTATTTTTTGTTTCTCTCTCCAATCTATTTTTTTTCTTTCCAGATTCTCTCCCACCACCAAAAGTGGCGCCTCCCATTTCTTTTACTCCATGTGGAATGCCACAAACTCCATTCTCACTTCAACTTTATTATTTAATAAAATTAATAATAATAACACCCATAATTAATGTACTAATTTAATCCCATTAAATTAGTTTAACATGGTTATTAAGTTAAAACCATTCCATTTAATTAAATTCAAATAATTTAATTTACTAACCAAAAATTAAACCATTTAATTTAATTTACCAATCACACACATATTTCTGTCACCTTTATCATTATTATTTAATTCAATAGTAATAAATCCTCTTTCAATTTCATCAACGGGTCCCCATCATTAACATTAATAATTATTATTATTATTGACGCCCATTATTTTCATATAATTACTCCATATATCCCATAACATTATATTCACGCATGGTTGGGAACCCCATTCACGTGCCTCTTCATGTTATTATTATTATAACAAATTATTATATAATAATACCCTTTTAATGTTATTAACACAATTCCAACTTTAATTGT
Organism: Viscum album; assembly: GCA_963277665.1. NCBI lineage: Eukaryota > Viridiplantae > Streptophyta > Magnoliopsida > Santalales > Viscaceae > Viscum > Viscum album. Next base: position 1,603,892,399 of record OY728145.1, read on the forward strand.
GGAGAACCGCACAATGCCTCCTGTACAAGGTCACACCCATGCACCCCATGCATTTCATTCCTTTATAATTTATTACACGAGCCTCATTTATTGTAATTTATTCCTTTATAACTTATTCCATGCGCCTCCCATCATTTTATTAAATATATTCGATTTTATTTCTTATATTTTACAAAGATTAAGTTAAAACCATTTTATCTAATTAACACCAAATATTTTCACGCCACCATTATCAATTATTATTATACAAAATTATTATTACAACACGTGTCCTATTTGACCACATCAACGTTTTTACAAAGAAATGGACCGGAGAGGTCCGGGCCATTACACCAGATACCTCTCAAAACATTCTCGTCCTCAAGAATTAAAACCAACCCATAAAAGGGGGAAAGGTCCGAACAACCACCCCTCAAGATACCTCTCAGGCCTCTTGTCATAACAAGAAACAACCGACAACCCTAATTATGTGAGTTAGGAATTCCCTCTCCTATGTCGAGATATTATCCGCTTTGGGTGGCACTGACTTGCCTGCATGGGTTTAATCGCATCCGCATTAATGCCTCTCGATTAAGGACTGAGCCTTCCCACTTCCACATATTAGGATTTTCCACCTTACACTGCCCCCCCAACACCATACAAAACATCAATAAATTTCTCGAACACATGGATTGAGGAATTCCTTCTCCCATGTCGAGATATTATCCGCTTTAGGCGGCACTGACTCTCCTGCATGGGTTTAATCGCATCCACATTAATGCGTCTTGATTAGGGATTAGGTCCTCCTCTCCCCACATGTTATGAATCTTCACACACATTAAAAGGAAAGAGGGAAACAACTTAGCATTATAAATTCATGAAAAAAAGTTCCAGGACCAAAGCATGGGCGAGAATGAGTTTCAACAAAGGAGTGTGATGATCTTGAATTTAAACAAAACATAAATGAGAGAATTTAAGTAAAACCGGAAACATCTCTCTTGATCTCTGGTCTTGCTAGGGTTGCCACTTCTATTGCATGAAACTGTCTGTGTCCCACTCCTCTGACGTTCTGTTGACGTCCAGGTGCCATAGTTGTTCTGTAAACAGGGAATGCCTAACCCCAAGTAGTAATGAAAAACTCAAAGTTTTAATTTATCATTTTATTTCAATTTCTTTCCCAGAACACCCAAATCAAGTAAAACACAATCATTATGATGCATGTACCTTCCCTAGGGTCTCTACCCGGCAATCAATATAGTCTCACTTGGTCGTTCGGTAGGCTCAGATTCCTTGCATCGGATCACGGGGGGCCCTAAAATCCCGTGTCCAAGCCGGTCTTCCCTGGCCTATGTCACGCACCAAGATTAACAAACATTGTATCCCTACCATCCCATGCAATCCTCACTGTGCCTAACTCCAGACTCCATACTATCTCTCAACCATTGCCTCTGATACCATTCTGTCACGACCCCCTCCCACCAAAGATGCCCCTCCTAAGATGTCAATGGTGAAAGGGAGATATTGACCACCGAGTCCCACCTCCAGTAGGCCCCGGGTTGGCGACTAGCACCAAGGGTATGAGTTTTCCCAAATATGGGAGGCATTACCCTTTTTATTATTTTGGATCGGGAAATAGGAAAAGTCAACCACCAAAAAGGGAAAAGAACAAGTGTATATAAATAAACCCAAACTAAGACCACATGCATGTTTAATCAATTTTTATAACAAGGTACAAGTACAAGGAAGTTCAAAAGTTCAATGCCAAAGAAAACAAGAGAACAACAACTGCAACAACTCCAACTGCCCGACTAGTAGGGTCCCGCACGGCCCTGCTAGTCCTCCTGGAAACCTGAAAGTAAATGTAGGGTGAGAATACAAGTATACTCAGTAGAGAACCTAAATCTCTCGTGCACAAGTGGGGAGACACCCTAAGGTCCCGTGAGAAAACAGAAGAACCAGAAACTAACAAGGAAAAAGTATCCACCCAGCCTCACTGGTCACACTCACTAAGTTACACAAACAAGTTTAGTATATATATAGAACAAAAGTATTGGGTACCCCGCACCATTTCCCACTTAATTTGATGATGCTCTTCCTAACGGCAAACGTCCTGATGCTACCACACTCTTCCCGCCCGCACACACCTGGGCCAAACCACGCATCCCGCCCGCACACACCTGGGCCTCACAACTACGCATCTCGCCCGCACACACCTGGGCCGCAACCACTAACCTGCCAGCAGACACATGGGCCTCATCCCGAAGGTTCTTGGGAACGGTAAGCCTTCCCGAAGAGTCTTGGGATAAAGGTCGCCTCAAGCCATCACAGCCTCCGAGACCTACCTGAAGTGTCTTGGGTGTAAGGTCACATCAAGCCATCACAGCCTCTGAGACCTACCCGAAGAGTCTTGGGTGTAAGGTCACCTCAAGCCATCATAGCCTATGGAAGAAGGAGCAGGAAGGAGCTAGTAACTAAGGGGGAACACCCTCTCCCATAAAATGGGAGTGTTCGGCACTAGGTGCTTGACATGGGTGTGGTGAGACAAAACACAAAGATACAATTATATATATACATATACCAAACACCCAGCCCAAACTATGGCTTCTTAAAAAGAGAAACTGAGCATGTGCCTCGACATTGCTACCCCGAAGCATGCATCAAAAACCAAAAAATCATCCCCCCAACCCCATTTAGGTTTTCATGTTTCATGCAATGGTTTAACAAAATTATTACTACTGGGAAACTATCATCCATACAAAACCTTTCACAAACATATCCCTGCCATCCACAACCAAGGTTAGATAAAACGCAAGCAACCACATGCCATTTCATTTACAAAAGATTATCACAACCATACAACATTCCATCATTCATTTATTTCAAAGTTCCACACATAAAACCCTTTCCACACACAAAACATTTCCGCATTTGAAAACACCTTTTACTTCAAAACACTTTACATAATCAAAACACTTTTCATAAATAAAGGCATTTTCCAAAACAAACCACTTCCCATTTCAACCCCATCGTTTACAAAAACATTTCCCACAAAACAACCAAACCACCAACATGTTCATTATTCCAATTTTGTTCAACCGGGGTGATCACACAAGGTTTTCATTCTCATTTAATCAGACAGTCTTTACGTGCTTATCCATTTTCCATGTTTTAACAAAACCAACCACAAACAATTCAGATATCAATTGCGCACGCAAAGGCCACCAATGGCCTTTATTTTCAGTAGGCAAAGGCCTTTCAATCCAAAATCACAATCAGAAGATAAAGAAACTGGAAGGCAATAAAAACAGCACAAAACCCCAAACCCTTCTTTATCCGGTTATTATCTTTATTTAAAGTTCAACTGCATCCCATGGAACAAAAGAAAAATATCCCACCCTGCATGTTGTACCAAATAGAGAGATGAAGGTAAACCCCTACCTCAAAAGGTCCCGATCACGTCGCATCCGACGACGTCCTTCGGTGTCCTCCGCCTTCGCCAAACCCAACAAACGCCTCCTAGGATGGAAGCTGGAGAAGGAAGGCCGGAAGGAAAGGTGACAAGTCCATGCATAGAATCTTCGTCTCGTCACTTCGATCTTGTGGCCGCTGACGGATCGTAATTCGGAGCTCGGACAAAGAAGTTAGAGGAGGAAGACTTCTTGATCATCCAAGAGTGTCGTCGTGTGAAGAAGAAGCGATTGGTCTGGAAATAATCCGCGACCCTTTCTTATATAGGCAACGAATAGGTAAAATAGTATGCAGCGTGTATTGATGAATACATGGTGTGACCGTACACCCGTTATGCGTTTTGACTGGTCAACACACGACACGTCACGCGGTTTCCACGCGTTTTAATAATAACGTCAATTTTATTAATATCTGTGTTTCATTGACCCGAGGAATGAGTCATAAAGGTAGCTCATTAAGGGTCTTAAAATGACCGTCATAATTTCAGGGTTATGCTGTCGCTGATGGATCGTCAATCTGATACCGTATGAGGGAGATACGTTGGATACAAGATCCCGTAATAATAACAATATTAAATCTATTAATTCATGAGCGTTTTGGGTACCCAATCCGAAAACCCGAAAAAGACATCCAATATTGGACTCATAATTTTCGTCTCGTAGTCAGGGTCGCACTGCCACTGACGGTTCGTGAAACCGAGGTCGCACGAAGAAGTTACGGACAAAAAAGTGTTTTATCAACAAAATTAATAATAACAATATTTTATTATTATTATTAATCAATTATTTATTTATTTTTCATAACTCCAAAAGCAATCACGTTTTGGAGTCTTCATGGGAGCTATAATTAAGCACCAATTCCTCCTTTTTCATTTATTTGTCTTTTAATTTTATTTCTCTTATTATTATTCTTTGTTTCTCTCTCCAATCTATTTTTTTTTCTTTCATGATTCTCTCCCACCACCAAAAGTGGCGCCTCCCATTTCTTTTACTCCATGTGGAATGCCCCAAACTCCATTCTCACTTCTACATTATTATTTAATAAAATTAATAATAATAACACCCATAATTAATGTACTAATTTAATCCCATTAAATTAGTTTACCATTGTTATTAAGTTATAACCATTCCATTTAATTAAATTCAAATAATTTAATTTACTAACCAAAAATTAAACCATTTAATTTAATTTACCAATCACACACATATTTATGTCACCTTTATCATTATTATTTAATTCAATAGTAATAAATCATCTTTCAATTTCATCAACGGGTCCCCATCATTAACATTAATAATTATTATTATTATTGACGCCCATTATTTTCATATAATTACTCCATATATCCCATAACATTATATTCACGCATGGTTGGGAACCCCATTCACGTGCCTCTTCAGGTTATTATTATTATAACAAATTATTATATAATAATACCCTTTTAATGTTATTAACACAATTCCAACTTTAATTGTGGAGAATCGCACAACGCCTCCTGTACAAGGTCACACCCATGCACCCCAAGCATTTCATTCCTTTATAATTTACTACATGAGCCTCATTTATTGTAATTTATTCCTTTATAACTTATTCCATGCGCCTCCCATCATTTTATTAAATATATTCGATTTTATTTCTTATATTTTTCAAAGATTAAGTTAAAACCATTTTATCTAATTAACACCAAATATTTTCACGCCACCATTATCAATTATTATTATAAAAAATTATTATTACAACACGTGTCGTGTTTGACCGCATCAATTTTTTTTCAAAGAAATGGACTGGAGAGGTCCGGGCCATTACATTTATTGTCTTATAGAACACGTATGTATGAATTATTTTTATGTAACTTTTTGGAATATAATTATATAACCCTCCAATTAATTTGGAATGTATATATATCTAGTGAGATAATTATGATCTGAATTAGGAGAGAACCCAGTTTTTTAAGAGACTTTGTCCAATAAGATAGTCTTGTTAGTGCACTATGAATGATATGTTGGAATGGGAAGAAAATAAAATCCACTATAATATCATTGGATTTCATAATTGAAACAAATGTACTGATTTTTTATTGATATTTGTATACAAAAAACATATGCTTTATACCAATATTATGCTCTCATAACACATGTTATTTCATTCCATTATGATTTATATCATATAAACCTCTAGTATTTATACCATTCTTCAATATTATGATCTATGATATACTGGATATTTATTTAAATTGTTATGACAATCACCTTGTACACTTATTCTATTTTTATGCTAACATGATCAGGGATGTCTCCCTTGTTTACCCCAACTGAGAATAGGTGATCACCAGTTATTTTGTTTCTGTTCCCCAATATATGAAGAAAACATTGATGTATCACATATGTAACATGGGTATAGGATTTGAAAATAATATTTATTGATGAATTATACCACTTATGAACCATTTTTATGTATCCATGTTGCTAATGATACACAATATTTTTAATTATTTTGGAGATTGTATACTTTTTTAATAAATATACATATCTTAAGATGTGATATATATAAATAATGTATGTGTATCTATACCTATAATAATGTTTTTATGTTTTTATCTTATAAATAATAACTATTTAATATTTTGAAATTTTGAAAAATGAAAAAATTAGCACTTAAATTAAAATTTATACTATATAAAAAATAAAATTAGAAAAAATCCTTTTAAATATTATGTGTCCTTTAATCGTTTTGTGTATTTAAAATAAAATGAGTTAGTGTTAAAATAAGTATATATCACTTTAAACTTATTAATATATTAATAATTAAAATTATATCTGTTCAAATTTTTTAATAATAATTATTTGATATTAATAAAACAAATTATATAAAAACAATTATATTACTATTATTATGGTAATTAACTGTATTATTACTAATAATATCATTGTAACTAAAAAAAGAATTTTAACTTGTTAGAAAACATTTAAAATTTAAATAAAATGAGAAACGCATTTTTATTGTTGATTTTGAACTCTGATACAATATATTATGTAATATAAGAAGGTAAACAAAGCTTTTAGAGTATAATAATGCATGAGTTTAAAAAACATGAAACCTATCTTTAATAAATTAAACCCATTATTTATAAATTATTCATATTCAATATTATATATATTTTAACACCCCATGATTTAATAGTACGTTGTCTCATTAAAGTAATTCGGTAGTTTGTGCTACATGCAACACAGAGTTCGAGCGCACAGTAACAGACCACACTAACCGTTCAAAAAGCAGTTATGAATAGTATGAACTTAATTTTAAATATTTTATAATCTATATAATTTTAAGATTCCTATTATGTGTTTCTTAGACATAATATAAGAACAAAATTATTTTTCAGATAAAAGAATATTTTTACAAAAAATGAAATTTTACCGCCTTTTAATGGTGCACACTTTTTAAAACCAATATATGACACTTTTATATATTCAATTTAATGAAATTAAATTTTTATTTATAATCATGACATAAGAATGTAGTTTAGATAAATTTTTGGTACTTTTCTGATAACTATCATATTTGGATGAACAGTGAAAAATACTATGTTTTAAAATAAAACAACATTTTTAATAGAAATAATTTATAGTGATAATTTATGAATTTGAAAGGTTTGTAAGTATAATTAGATTATATTTTTATCATTTAATATCATGGATGTCATTATAGGCAATTTCACTTTTTAATTTGACATAAACACATGTCAATCTTTTGAATGTTTTTAATTTCAAAAAACCCGCTTTTTAGTTTTGACAATGGGAATTAATTTTAAATTAATAAATGAAAATTCTACGGTTTTTATTTGGTAAAATAGACTCTATTTTTTAATTCATAATATCAAAATTATCTTCGGTTAAATTTTTGGTACTTTAATGAAAACATTCAGTTTTTTATGAATAGTGAAAAACACTGCATTATTGAATAATACTACCTTTTTATTTAAATAATTAGTTATTTTATGTTAATTTATTTTATGTAAAAATAGATAAATTATAACTATATATGTTCAATTTAATTTTTTGGAGTCATTTATATATATATAATTTTATCGATCATTTTACCCTCTTTTACACACATTCTTGGAGAATTTTCATATTTAAATAAAACAAAATTTTACCGCTTCTATGAGTTATTTTTATAAAAAATAGATACAACGTTAATATCAGTATATAAAATGGGGTTCAATAAGAAGAATATAATTTTTGGTTAATAGTATCTTTTTACTTTTATTTACCACCGTTAAAAGTAAATAGGGCGATTGAGGGTAAAAATGTTATCATAATTACCCTGACACATGTCCAAATTCTATTAGATAAATATAATTCGACCAAAAGCACCTTAGGAATAAAATATTATCCTCTTTGGTCCACTTAGATAAGATAAAGACATTTATTATTATTTTATTTAAAGAATAGTTAAAAGAGTTAAAATCAAAGTTTAAAAATTAAACCATTTCTAATATAGGGTTATACATTGTATAAATATGACTATAAAAATTTATTAGAAATATAAAAATATGTCCTACATAATTATATTTTATTTATAATTTTTAGACATTAAATGGTTTTATTTATTATTGACACAATGATGACACAATAATTACCTTAATAATGAAATATTAAAATAATTGATATTATAAATATCCAAATAAATTTAATTAGAGACTTTTGATGAATTAAAATAATTTTATATGTTAATATGACATGTTAGGATTTAATATATGAATTTCTTTCAAAGTAATTACGTTTTTAGGACTTTAAAAAAATATTTTATTAAATAATGTCAAAATTGACATAATTGAGTTTTTATAACAAATACTATGTTATTGGTTGATATAATATTCTTAATAGACTAAGGATCGTCCATAAGGCCTTAATAATATTATATATTTCATTAATGAACTTCTTGGGGTTATCTTGTAAGTTTATAAAAATTTTATTAATGATATAATATAAAAATACAAAGAGACATGGTAAAATTTAAACTATTTAACTAAGAGTTAAATCTAAAATATATGGTTAATATGATGACCTAAACCTATATAAAACCTATTTTTTGAGAGGTTTTAGACCCATCACAACATTATCATTTAAATATTTCATTTTTTATCCATTTGAAACCAGAAATGAAATTATTATAAAATAATATTTCCTGCTTTTCCTAAAGTGACCCACACCTCTCTTATAAAAGGGAACTTCACCTTATCTTAATTTCACACATCCACAACATTTAAGCTTCGACAACCCCTCCCCAAATATCCTCAAAACATTGATTCTTTAATCCTAGTGGCCATCCATTGGTCATAAAGCCATTATAAAGAGACCTTTTAATCAAATAAAAATGAAGAACCCGAAGAAGAGGTAAATATTACATCACCTATTTCAAGTTATATTCTTCTTCCACATCCTCTTTCTTTGTTGTTTCCATTGTAAAATAATAAATACATAATCTTATATATAGTGTTATGTTATTATAAAATTTTTAAATCCATATACTTTATTCTATCCATCCTATAAATGAAAAATTCACCATACGTGTGTATGTACGAATTGCCGTCTCCACGTCATGGGGTAGGTTGCTATTCCAAAACTTCATTATTTGGATGGGTATTAAATTGAGTATAACTGATTTAAATAATAAATATAACATTTTATTTATTATATATATATTATATAACATCCAATTACATACAATTTTGACATCAATATAATGATATTGTCACTCGTGCGTACGTACAGATTACCGTCTCCACAATGCGATGAAATTCATTTCCATGTTCACCATTAAACTATTATTATAAAATATATATAATTAATAAGTATGTAATATATTACATAATAATTATACAGGATATATATATATATATATATTTACATAAATATATCTTATTCACTTAGTTCCATTCAATATGATATGAAAATTGAAATAGGGTTTATGCATATGTACGGCCTACCGTCTCGATAAACGGTGTATTCCATTTCATATATACCTCAATTATACATATTAATATTCTAAATATATATGATAGATAAATTTTTTTTTATTCTGGATGTATTTAAATCAAGATCTATGTGATACAATCCAAATTAACAAGTTAAAGCACGTATGATAAAGAAAGCTAGTATTACTCAAAATGTTAATTTAACATGGAAATTATTTTGAAATTAGTAGTATGAAGTTATAAATGAATCATGTATGATATAATAAATATTAATATGGTTCTGGTATAATTTAATAATATACCATGGTCTTTACACAAGAGGTTTGACGTACCCTTGACTAAAAGAATTGCAAGGTAAGGGTTAATTTCAAAATCTCTTTATTATCCGAGTTTGTTTTTATGTAAGTATCTTCACGGACATATTTGTTATCCATGTCCATGTTTCATAAAATAGTTTTCAAAGTGATTATTGTTAAGGGACTCTTTTACTAAAACATAATATAAAATGTTTTAAATATTTATTCTTCTAAATAATTCTCATTAATGACCATGTTTTCAAAATGATTTTTAAGGATTTATTTATATGGAAATCAATATTTTTAAAATTTTAATTCATTTGAAAAAACTAAAATTGGTATGGGAAACTTTGATTGAAAAATGATATTAAATTTCTTCTTTTCTAAATGGTGTGACTATTAAATGTTCTTGTGAAAAGGGGATATTTCACTGACTTATTTTTACAAATCATTTTCATCTATATCATCATCTTTTGATGGATTTTATACTTGTTTAACGTTTATTAATTACGATACAAATCTTTTATATTATATTGAAGGTTTTGTGATATTTTTTTCTATGGATGTGTTAGTTTTATACCATTCATTGTTTATGGATAAATTATTGGAATTTTGTATGCTAGTTTTAATAAGAATAATTATTTTATGTTTAAACCTTTTCATATGAGGAATGCACTGGACTTAGTTAGTGATGAGTGTAGCCAACAATAGCTCCTCAATGCATTTGTAGGTCTCATGAGACAAACTAGTGTCTTAGCACAATTCCATGGAAAACTTTTATTTGTAGTCTTGGAACATGGCCTTGATTATGTTGTTATGAAGTATTTAATTATGCATTCCGTCATTATGAAATTGGGTATTGATATTTCATGGGATTATTCAACTAGTAAAATATCCATGAGAATAAGTAAATGGAATTATTTGATTTTATAATTTCCATATTATAATGAATAAGTTTAAATGGCTTATTTAGGTCTAATACATTTCCTTAAATGTTTGTGCTTATTTATTAATTTCTCCTCTATATTGTTATCCTTACTGAGAATCTATTCTTACCTATTTCTATGTTTAATTTTTTCCAGGATGTGTAGAAGTATTTTATTATTGATAAACATGGTTACTATAAGGTATTACCGGTGTTCTCAAAGGATCATTTATGTTTGGTTTTATTTTATAATGTGTAATGTAATGTTCATGTATGTAATCTATTTTCTAAAATTGCTAAACTGATCGGTCTTTTAGGACATGATTCATTGTAGTCATGCCAAAGTACTAAAATAATGCATCGAATCCCCTAATTGGGATCATAGCATTATAGTTGGTATCAAAGGACATTTAGCAATAACATTGGAAAGTAGATTTAGAAAAACTCTAATTAGATAAAACTATGGTAAGATAGACTTTGAGGATTAGTATAGAAGAACTTACTTGAATTCTGGTACTATATGAATTTTTTTCATTTACCAAGCAATACATCTATGTCTAGATACGTGTAGGTAAAGGCAGCTCTAGAATAGATGTACCAAGGGGTAAAATTATAAAACATCGCTTTGATATAGACTCAAATTATAATTGGTGCATGACAACGTGCCTTATTGCACTCTTGGTTATGCCACTCCCGAGGGATATGCTTAGGATAATTATCATTTTCATTATAAACCAATAAGAAGGGTTTAACATTATATACCTCCTCAATGAAAACATTTTTATGATTATGGATTATATCCTTGAACTATTCAATTTTCGTTAACTATTTTACAAGTTTTGATCATGCATTATAACTCATAAACTAACCTTGTGTATGCCACTATTTAGGAATGCCACCCAATATATGGAATGAGACCTACAACAATACACATGATCCAAAGTGTAAGAAGGGTAATATCTATCATGGTGTTAAAAAAACATTTATAAAGGGAATTCTCTCCTGCGTATTATCATCATATGAAAAAATAGTATCATGTGTTAATAAGATAAATAAATAATTTTCCGAGTCCAATGGATTTGAAGGAAATTCAGAGATGAAAAAGATAGTTGAGAGAAATATGGATAAAGGGAATAATGGAAAGAATGACTTTCTCATATTTGATTTTTGTGGAAAGAATCACCACGGTAAATATTTGAAGGGAATTATTGTTGGTTATAAGTTGGGAGAAAAAGGACACCATATACGTTATTGAAAGTCTGAGAAAAATGTTTCAAATGTACAATAATTCATCTGCATGGAGTTTGGACACTACACAAATCAATGCCCAAATCATCAGAGTACAACTCATATGCTGCTACTGGTTAATAATCACTTTATAATACTACCGAAGATGAAGAGGAATGATTACGAGTTCTTATGTTTTTATTAAAGTATTATGTCATTTGAGTATTTTATTAATGATTTACATGATATAATAATTATAGAGTATATAAATATTTTGCTGCAATACTATTTTATTAAATACATTAGACTAGTGGAACCATGAAAATTGACTCAACGGAAAGTTTAAATTCGTGAAAAAAACACGGTTTAAGGAAATGAAAAACATTAATTTGGTCAAATAGTGAGGTATTAATTTTGGAATAATAGATGATTTATTTGGATAAAATATATTGGATATTATTGACATCCTTGGAACAGGTTAATGGTATGGTCATTCCATCATTGTTGGAGTTTACAACAATTATTGATATAAAGAGTATATTCAGTAAGATATATGGAATAAGGGAGAATGAATGTAATCAATATGGTTATATTATAATTCATGTAGTTTCCGTATTTTAAAATAATAAATGAAGAATGTATTCTTAATTTATTATGAGGAAAAAGGAACTTTATTTTTTTTACCTTCCTTATAAATTTTTTACTGTGAGTTTGGACAACAGTATTTTGGATAAGTCTAAAGGATGTAATCAATTAAGTTTGACATTGGATACTATTTTCAATGTTAAATCGTTTCTTGAGATTATTTTTGGATTGTCATAAAAATGACAACCCTGAGGTCGAACGACAACTCATCGCGTCCAGCAAGGCCGTAAGACATGAACCATCAACCGAAGGGTGAGAAGTGTGAATCACCTACAACTATCCTATGTGATTTATTAGTTTTTTATGTAGTTTTTTTTAAATATTCTGAAAAATGAATTATAAATTTATTATTTTTGGAACCCAATATGATTAGGATAAATAGAATATTTTTTATTCTATTATCTTTTAGAGTGAAAGATGAGTTTGTGGATGGAATTAGTTGAATGATTAAACACTACATGTCAAGTGTGTGTGAATATATATATTACTTTTATTTTCTGTATAAATTAATTCTTAAACATTAGGGAAGGGATCTTAAAACCAAAAATGGGTTACCCTAATACCAAATGTTTTTTCGAACCGATGATATTTTACTTCATCTTAGAATGATGGCTTTGAGGCCCTTAATTTTACAATAGTTTGTGATTGATGAACTCAATCACTGCCTATAAATATTTACGTTTTTCCTCCAATTATGTGTCTTTAATTTCCACCAATGTTTTCATAATAGAGATCATAATTTTTTGGTGACTTTTTCATTTCCCTTTACTTCTTATTAAGAATTAATTTTATTAACCCAATTTTCTATGTGGCTTTCCACAGTGGTAATTTTCTATTTTTAACCATTTATTTTTGAAGAACAATTTTAAATTCTGTGAACACTATTTATAGTAGTAGGGGAGAATTTAACACCCAACTATTTCTTAGTACGTTATCTCATTTATGTTTTTCAATTTCTTGAGCTATACGCAACACCGAGTTCAAGAACATCACAACTTACCACACTAACTGTTCAAACAGTGGTTATCAATAGTATTATCTGAATTTTGAAACTTATATACTCCATATAATATTTACATTCATATTGTGTTTTTCAAATACATAAAACAAGATCAAATTCATTTTTTCAGATAAAAAAGTATTTTTCAAAAAAAAAATACAATTTTAACGTTTTAAATGGTGAACCCTTTTTAAAAACAATATTTGAAACTTTAATATATACAATTTAATGAAATTAAATTTTTCATTATAAGTGGGATAGTAATATTTATCTAAGATAAATTATTGGTAATTTTTTGATAAATTTCATATTTTGATGAATATAGAAAAATACTATGTTTTAATAGAAAACAACTTTTCTAATATAAATAATTTATAGGGATAAATTATGAATTTGAATTTTTTTAAGTATAATTATATTAACGTTTTATCATTTAATACAATTTAGATAATTATATGTAATTTCACATTTAAATTTGATAGAAACACATGTCAATCTTTTGATAGTTTAAACTTTTTAAAAAACCGCTTTTTGGTTTTGACAACAGGAATTAATTTTAAAATAATAAATGAAAGTTATATGTTTTCAATATGGTAGAATATACTTCATTTTTTAAATTGGAATATCAAAATTATCTATAGTTAAATTTATGGAATTTTTCTAAAAACATTAAATTTCTGATGATTAGTGAAAACGTTGTGTTATTATATACAACAAACTTTTTATTTAAATATTTAGTTATTTTATTGTAATTTATTTTAGGTCAAAATAGATACATAATACCTATATATGTTCATCATAATTCATTGAAGTCATTTTATAATTAGATTATATAAATAATTTTATCGAACATTTTACCGTGTTTTATCCACTTTCTTGGAGCATTTGCAAATTCGTATAAATCATAATATTACCTCTTATATGAGTTGAATTTCAAAAATACAAGAGACACAATTAACATCAGTAAGTTTAATTTGGTTCAATAAGATGAAAATTATTTTTGGTGAATAGTAACTTTTTACTTTTATCTACCACAGATAAAAGTAAATATGGTAATTAAGGGAAAATTGAAATCATAATTACCCTAACACATGTTATAATTTTATTTGATAAGTATACATAATCCAAAAACAACATTAAGAATAAATTATTATCCTTTTTGGTCCACTTTGATTAGATTAGAAAATTTATTATTATTTTATTTAAAGAAGAGTTAAAAGAGTTAAATACAAAGATTGATAACTAAACTATTTTTAATAAAGTGTTATACATAATATAAATTTGATTATAAATATTAATTATATATATAAACAGATTTCCTAAATAATTATATTTCATTTATAATTTTTAGAAATTAAATAATTTAATTTATTTATGACACAATGATGATGCAGTAATTACCTTAATAACAAAATAGTTAAATAATTGATATTATAAATATCCAAATAAATGTAATTTGAGACTTTTGATGATTTCAAAAAAATTTCTAGATTAATATTACATGTTATTATTGAACATTTGAATTTATTTATAATTAATAGTGTTTTTAGGACTTTAAGAAAAATAATTTATTAAATAATGTCCAAATTGATATAATTGAGTTTTTAAAACAAATAATATATTATTGGTCGATATCATATTCCTAAAAATCTACAGTTCATCCAAAGGGCCTTAATAATATTATATATTACATTAATGAACCTATTGGGGTTCTATTAGAAGATTATAATAAGTTTATTAACCATATACTATATAAATACAAAAGGACATGGTAAATGACAACCTATTTAACTAAGAGTTATAGCTAAAGGATAAGGTTAATATGATGACCTAAACCTGTATAAAACCAATTGGTTTTAAGGTTTTCGAAACATTCCCAATTTATCCTTTAAATATTTAATTTTTGAGCCTTTAGAAACTGAAAATGATTATATTATAAAATAATATTTCATGATTTTTATAAAGTGTCCCTCGCCTCTCTTATAAAAATGGAATCTCCCATTCTCTTAATTTCACACCACCAAAGCCTTTTGGATCGGACAACCCCATATCAAATATACTCCAAACATTACTAACTATTTCATAGTGGCTTTTTTGGTCATAAAGCCTCTCTAGGGAGCCCTTTTGATCAAATGAATAGGAAGAACCTGAAGAAGAGGTAAATATTTCATCACCTCTTTCATGTTATTTTCATTTTCCACTTCCTCTTTCTTTGTTGTTTCTATAATAAAATAATAACACCATTATATTCTATAAAAAATTATGTTATTATAAAAATGGTACAAATATATTTATTATTATGCCTATCCTATAAATAAAAAAGTCACCATAAGTGTGTACATACAGATTGCTATCTCCACGTTGTGGTGTATTTTGTTATTCAAAAACATCATTATTCGGATGAGTATAATAATTTTTATAACTGATGTAAATAATAAATATAACATGTTATTAATTATTTATTTATGATATACCATCCAAATACATATGATTTTTCCATCAATATAATTATATTGTCGCTCATGCGTACATACATATTACCGTCTCCACGAGGCGATGATATTCATTTCCACGTTCACCATTCAAATATGATTATAAAATATATATCAGTAAAATGTATGTAATATATGACATAATAATTCTACTAGATATATATATATATACTTACATATATCTTATTCACTTTGTTCCATTCAATACGATATAAAAAACTGAAACGGTGTTGATGCGTACGTACAACATTTCATCTCCATAAACAGTGTTTTTCATTTCATATATACATATTTTATTCATATTTATATTCTAAATATATGTGATATATAAATAATGTTTTATATTCTGGATGTATTTAAATCACGATCTAAGTGATACAATCAAAAGTAACATGTTAAAATACGTTCGATAATGAAATTGATCATTACACAAAATATTCATTTAACATGGTAATTATTATAAAATGGGTGGTATAAAGTAATAATTATATCATTTATGATATAATAAATATTAATATAGTTATGTTATAATTTAATAATATACTATGGTAGTTATACAAGAGGTTAAATGTACCCTCGACTAAATGAAAGTCCAAGGTAAGGGTTAATTTAAAAATCTCTTTATTATCTGAGGTTGATTTTACTTACGTATCTACTGGGACATTTTTATTATCCATGTCCATGTTTCATAAAATAGTTTTCAAAGTGATTATTTTTAGAGGACTTTTTTTACTAAAACAACATTTTAAATGTTTTAAATATTTATTCTTCTAAATCATTCTAATTAATGTCCATGTTTTAAAAATGGTTTATATGGTTTTATTTATATAAACATTAATGTTTTTTAAATGTTAATTCATTTCAAAATTTTCAAATTTGTATGGGAAACATTGATACAAAAATTTCATTAAATTTATTCCTTTTAAAATGGTGTGACTTTTAAATGTTTTTTTGAAAAAGGCATATTTCACTGAAATAATTATACAAATCATTTTCATCAATATCAACATCTTTTGATGAATTTTATACTTTTTTGATGTGGATTTGTTATGATACATATATTCTATATTGTATCGAAGGTTTTGTGATATGTTTGACTGTGGATGTGTTTTTTTATACCATTCATGGTTAATGGATAAAGTATTTACATTTCATCTGCTATTTTTAATATGGATTTTTATGTTTTGTTTAAAAAAAATCATATGAGTAATGCATTGGACATAGTAATTGACGGGTGGAGACAGATATAACTCCTTGATGCATCGTTAGGTCTTATGAGACAAATTATTGTCTTGGAACAAGGCCTTGACTATGTGGTTATGATGTCTGGAATTAAGAATTCCATCATTATGAAAATGGTTGTAGATATTTTATGTGATTATTCGACTAGTAGAATATCCATGAGAATATTTAAATGGAATTATTTGATTTTAACTTTGTCATATTATGTTGAATTTTAGGATTAAAATACATTTGTTTTATTCTAATACATTTAATTTAATGTTTATACTTATTTATGAAAGATTCTTCTATATTGTTATCCTTACTGAGCTTCTGTTCTCAACCCTTTCTATGTTTAATTCTATCCAGGATGTGAAGAATTATTTTATGATTGATAAGAAGGGTTATTCTAAAGGATAAATGGCATTCTCAAAGTATCATTTATGTTGTGTTTTATTCTCTAATGTTTAATATTATGTTCATGTATGTAATCTATTTTCCAACACTGCTAAACTGATCGGACTTTCGGGACATGATTCCTTGTAATAATGCAAATGTTTTAAAATAATTAACTGACCCCCATAACTGGGTTCGGAGCATTACATATATATTTTTTTAAATGGTGTTATTAAATATTTATTTATTAATTTTTATAAAATGTGATAGTTTTTGGGAAATAATTTATTTTATCCATTCACCTAAAAATAAATTATTTTTGAAAAAATCCAAAAAAATAACATTACCTTTATATTGATATAATAACACCCAAAATTAAGTTTATTTAGTCAAATTAATATTATAAATTAATTATAAATATAGTAATTTAAAAAATATTTAATACAAAATCTTTATACTATATTAATATCTACAACATTCATCCTGAATAATTTAATTTTATTAATGATTCACTATTATTGTTTAGTTTATTTTTGAATGTATCATAAGATGCTAATAACAATATATACTAAGGGGTAAAATCATTAATTTTCCGGGTTGTTATAATTACGGTGATCACTCCCCTGCTTTCTTGTTTATGTTTATTTTCGTCCCTTAATATGAGTTAGGGAATCTTAACCTAGGGTTTGAGAAATAATTCCATCGAATCACAGAAAAAGTTATTTTACATTATGTATATTATATTATTTATGTTTAGGGGTTGTAGAATATGGAAAAATTAATATGGTTTCAAGATTTATTGTCAATATATAATCTTATTCGTGAATTTATATGATAAAATTAGTAATGATGGATAAAATATTGTATTATTAGGTAAAATAATTACGTATTTTACTATTAAAGGGACAATGAATTTATGATGGTAAATTTGTTGATACTTTTGAATGAGTTTAATGAGTATAATTCACTAACTTAGTGTTTCTCCTTTCATAAATTTTTATAATAAATTTCATAAATTATTTCCAATATTTATATAATTGAATACATTTAATATATTGATATAATTATTTAAAATGTTTTATTTTGGTGATATTGGGATGCCTATTAAATGGCTATTACTGAAATGGAATAGTCATGTATGGCGTAATTAATATAAAATGGGAAAGCTATATAATTTTGGATGTGGATCCCTAGTTTTATGACATACATAAATATTTATATTATGTGAATTCTGAGTGAGAGTATGTGGGTTTGATTGACTAGAGTGAGACACAATAGTAAATTGGTTTAAAAAATGTTTTCATAATATCCTTTATGGTCATCTCAGTGATATTTCACACATTTTGGGAAATTTTTAGTCACACTAAATCTGTAGTATGAAAAGTTATTGAGTTAAATTGTGAGATATAATTTATAGGTCATATAGCCTTGAGTAAAGATAGAAGAGTCGAAGTGGGATCTTATATGGTGTGAAATAATCCACTATTGACCATGATAGGTTATGAGTGGTCCAATTAGTGGTTACATAAAAAATCTTATAGGAATAAATTTATATTGAGGGGAAACCTCAAACATTTGACTAGTTTTATGAATAAATTTCATTTACTTATAAAAGCATAATAAAACAAATTCATCAATAGTGGTATATTTTGTTAAATAACAAATGATAATTTCACTATAGGGGTTAATGAATAAAATGGGTACATGATAGGACTATTAGATAAGTAACCATGTAAGGGGTAAATTGTGAGATAATATTTAGCTGACGAAATAAATTAATGATGTCCTTATGGGATTATATTTAATAGCCTGCTAAATGTAGATTTTTGAGTTTTTTTATTTATGGGTATACAATTTGACCCTTGTCATAGAAATTATGAATTTATTCCTAACTTCTTAGATAATGGGTATATCTGTATATGAGACACATATGGTGTTATTGTTTATTGAGATGGGATATGATTTATATAGTGTGATTTCTGTGATCATGTTTTTGTAAAATTATCATGACGATTTTATTGTTGTGGTGATGGGCTGACCTGATTGGTGGACGTGCATGTAATGTTTTCAATTTAGGATACATGAAAAAAATGCTAAAACATATACCCCTTAAATTAGATGGATAACATGTACTTGGATTATTACCCACCAATAGTATGTTATATTTGTTATAATTAATTTATTATTATCCTATTTGTTATGTGTTATACCCTGGCCTAGACATGTTTCCATATTGAAATTACATACATTATTTTATATACAATAAAATTTTATATCTAATGGATACATATAAGATTACATATACTGAATACTTATCCATCTATTGGTGAAATAAAGTACTTTTTGTTAAGATACATAACTAGTGGACAATAGTATATAATAATACTTCCACTAGACACATTTATAAATAGTTGATATATATTTATTCCATCATCTTGATGCTTCTCTAGTCAGTAGTATGACTTTGGATTCTCTATAACAGTTATGTTTTCATATGGTGGTATTATATATTATTCTTAGATTTATAATTTTACAATCTATTAAGTTAATATATTTATGAATATATTTGGAGTAGATCCATCTTGGAAATATGATACATACAAACTAGTTGAAGATAGATCAATCCTAGTATTATATATTAATAATCCAAAAAGTCATTATTTTAACCTATAATTTATTTCATCGAACAAATAAGTATTAGGTTACATGTCATCCAAATTTCATAATACACTAATATAGGGACCTGTTTAACACTACCTAATCCTATGGTCCTAAGATGATATAAGTTTATATGTAAAATAGTATCCATCATACCAGAATTATAATTTTGGAAAAATTAATATTAATTCCATCCAATATACTGACACTTTCCAAAACATGCATGATTCAAAAATCTAGTTGTATTCGTAAATAGCTTATGAAATGAGATATATTAGAATTAAGATGATTTATGGAATTTATTTCAAAAAAATAATGAATTCATATATATATTTTTATTTTATTTTTTGGGGATCCATTAGTAGTAGAATATATGTTTTTATGATCACATCATACACAAACACCTCAATAAATGAGTAGTCCTTATGGATGACATGTTTGTTTTATAATTTTCCCCATTATGAGTAAGAAATCTAGGGATGATTAATGTGGTTATAGGAATAGTTCCCTAGAATGACAGAGGACTGATTGTAATGTCTCTCACATTTGTTATCATACTATTGTTTTACGAAATATAATCATTGAGTTAGTAAATCATCAGAAGTGATGTATGACTATATAGAAAAGGTAATGTTTTTTTTATTTTGTGGATTATTTTCATTTAAAATATTCTTTATAATATAAATCCCTTATTTCACTATGATTAATATTTTATGAATATTAGGGTATTTATTTTTATTCACATAATGGATTTACAGTAGGGTGTATTTATGTGGTATTATTTTACCCTCATCACTATTTTAAATCCTCTCTGAAGCAATGAGGAAATTAGAAGGTAAAATAGTTATATATGATGGTTCATACAAATGGATTTCCCATTGGGTACATTGAATGTGGAATTTGTGAATTTTTTAAATATCATGTGTATTTTGGATATTATGTTGGATCTAAAATTGGTCAAGACATTTCAAAGTAGCCATATAAATACCTATAGAAAACTACTATGTGAGGGTAAAAAAATTCATGGATTTAGGATTATTTTTATTGTTTATATTTTTTATAGATCAATTTTTTGAACATATATTATATTATAAGGTTATTTATTAGAGTTTTTCTCTTATCTCATACCAGTAAGAGTCATGTGTTCATTTATTATAAATGGTATACTAGTTCAGATTACTTGTTAATTATTATGTATGAATGGTGAATGTTTTTCTAATATGGTTTTAGGTTATTTAATTTTGTGATAATATATATTGTTGGCAGAATCATACAAAACTAAAAAAAATTCAGAATTTCTAAATATGAATCATTGTATATAAGTAGAATAAATATTTACATGATTATAATTAAATAGATTATATTATATATAGTTTGTTGTATGGGGATACCCAATATTGATTGGAGTCTTAGAGAAGAAGATATGGAATGTTTAATTCTTTTTTCTCTATGATAAATCTCATTGATTTTTTTAATGAGTTTTTACCAACAAGTGTTTTGGGAATTAAACTTTCTCTAATAGAGTAAGGATAAGGTGGTGTGTATTATAATAATACTGAATTTATTATGTTTCTAGGGTAGTTAAGAACTTTTTCAGATTTATCTTTAGATGGTTTTTGATGAATAAGGGTTTCTATAATGAAGTTTCCATCTTACAATATTAGATATTTTTTAATGTGAACCTTGGTTAAAATATTGAAATTAGGATAATTATACACAATAAATAAGTAATAAAATTATTTATATGAACTTAATGGATTTCTTATGTTTGTAAGGGAAAAAAGTAATAGATTTTTTGGAGATGTGATTAACATGCTTGGGATGCATGGTCAGTTGGTTTGGAATGTGATCCTTGGTCATTCAAAACCCAAATCATGATTTCAAAAAATAATCTTGGTTGTAGTCTATCACACATGAGTATCCCTACTTTGTAATGTGATTTTATGTAAAATGGTTGTTATGCACTGTCGTGAGTGTGGTTCTTGGGCAATTTCATTCTGTGGAACAAGATAGAGGTTTTTCTAACTCTTCAATAGAGAAATGAGATGTTATTTCCTGGGATAAACATAAATATAGATTGATTAGTTAAGATTTAAGTGTAATAATGTAAAGTGAAAGTATTCCACATAGATGAGGAATATATAGCTTTTCATATACTATTATAATTTACATCACATGATTTTAGTGGGATACATTTAGTGATGACACATTGGATGTGATCAAATATAAAGTGACCCATGGATATTTTTTACACACCTCATGCTAACCCAGAAATGTATAAGGGTGTTATGCACCAATTTGTATATCATATATGAGAAAGAGTAATGGATTCTATGGAAATTTTCTTATATAAAATGGCCAATGGTAATATGAAGACCATAATAAGACTAATATGATAGAAGAGATATCAATACAGAAATTATGGAAATGCCAAAGGGGAATGACAATAAAAATTATGTTTACATGGTTATATGTGAGGGTTTTTTATATGACCAATTGATGAATATGATGTATTGTGAGATTATCATATAATTTAGGGGTATGTGGAGGGGTCATGTCATGAACTAGCCCAATTGACCCATGACCCTATCCAAAATCCAGTCCTGGTCAAGCCCATATTGATTTCTAATCCCCAAGGGAAATAAAATAGTGTTAGGGAATAATGAAATACTCAAGATGGAACAATTTAACCAAATAAACAATGATAAACATGTATCATCCTATTATAATATGGGAATGACCTCTCCATACATAAGATATTTATGCATGTATAATAATCAATTTTAAAAATAAAATATACCAATTATATAATAAGAATATAAAATAAAATAATAAATAATAAGCACAAAAATTAATAATGAAGTATAAATAAGAAGAAAGTAAAAATAAATAATGAGTTATCTGAAAAAAAAATAATAAACAAAAATAACACTATAATCACCCATATCCACGCAATATGTGAAATAGATTCACTTACCACATACAAAAATCACAAACAATCATGATAATAATTCACCTCATCCATAAAAAATCTATATTAAAACTAAAAAATCATAATCATGTGAAACTATTCCTAGTATGTATCCTCCTAACACCTCATGACAGATCTTTTAAAAATACATGCATCTCATTATTTTTAGAAAAAAGTCTACAATAAAATTCTTTCATATTATCTAAAAAAATTTATTAATCTCCTAATATTTGAAAATTTACCCTTTCCAAAAAATGGAAGATAAAAATTTTATAATATCACAATCCATTGAAATCTTAATGTGAAGAAATCATTTAATATAGGAACATATTTTAAACATTCTATTAAAAATCACCACGTATAATGAAAATAGATTAATGTATCACTATTTTTGTAAATCATTTTGTTCAGACTAAATAATATTTACTTGTTCATTATAATGTATAAATAAAATATAAATAATATGAAATATTTTTATTTGTAGAAAAAGGAAGAGTGAATAAATTTAAAATATTCTATAGTCAACAATCATAGAAATAAATCAATCATAACCATAATAATATAATAAAAATAGTAAATAATGGAAATACCTCCGAGCTCTAGGAAAATATTGAATAATACCTAATATAATTCATCTTATAAGAGTGATTAATGAAATGAAAATACCCTAACATTCAACCCCAACCAATCATGCATAAATAAGAACAAATTTACCAAAATAAATATAATGACTATAAGGGGGTCACTAGCCAGAAAATAATCATAATCTAGCAAAACATGTGAAATCAGAAATCCAAAATAGCCACACATTGTTACCTATGATATATAAAATAGAGGAGATAAATAAATAATAAAAACCTATAAAATATAAAAGATAAAAATCATAATCACATACCCACCCTCAAACAACCATCACAAATAAAACCACTATTGATTAAATATAATTTAATAGGTGTCGAATAATAGGATAATTTATATCCACATAATAAAAATATAACAAGGGGAACACATCAAGGGTTAATTTATATTTATAAACTTTTTTAAATAAAAATATGATCGTTATAACATCATTTTTAAACAATGTTAATAAATCATTTTTAGAGAACAAAATCACATAAACATTATTTAAATAGTCTTAAAATTAAAAGACTATTTGATAGCTTTGAATATCTAAGAGAAACCAAAAATATTATGGGATAATTCTTTTAATTTTTTCAAAATGTCTCTATGAATATTGAAATTTCATTGAAATATACAATTAGAAAATTTATTGAACACATAGTGTGCATGGTTATAGAATAACATATAACAACCATCAAAAATGTGGAGGAGGACTTCATATTAATTGAAAAAAAATTGAAACTAAATTTATTTTTAAGGGATAAAAAACCATACTATCATAGAATATAAAAAACAAAAATTTAAAGATGAATTCAATTATTAATTTAAGTATAAAATATCATGTATGTGGAAAATGTTACATATATCATTATTTCTACAATATATAGATCCAAACCACAAAAAGGTATAAATAAACCTTAAAGAATATATGAAACCATAGATGATGAAAAACTCTAATTATAATTCGATCAAACACATTTTATTGTCACCTTGTCATTGATATGGAAATTGAAGATGAGAAGAATGTAGAACGTGAGGAGGGAGATGATTTAGAAGGACTTTCCTTGACGAATTAAATTAAAAAGTAAAGGGAGGAAACAAAAATTTGTGGAAGAACATAGTAAATTCACCTAGATCTCTCTTCATATGGTACCGTGAAATTTAAGGTAAATACATTCAAAGGGGGGGTATATGTCGATATAATAAATGATATAATTTCACAATATTAAAAATCTATGCACATAACGTCACATTGTGATGCTAAAATGTCAAATTGAGATGGATAATGTCCCAGAAATGATGTGCTTATAATAGGAATGTCATGAATATGATACATTTCGACCAAAAATACTTATGATGGAGATTTATATGTCACTAAAATGACCGACAACACACTTAGGATACCATACACCACTCAAACTTGATCATAATGTTACGTAACTAGATTGTTATACAACCATTCTAAATTCAAAATACAAAACAACTAGAGCGACTCCATAGTCAACTTAAACCACTATTGGTTATCATTTTATGAGTCCTTAGTTCAAATATTTACATCTATAAACCACCAAAAACACCTCAAAAAACAAAAAACAACAAAAATTAAAAAAAAATCTATAAATGGAGATATATATATAACAAATTATTATGCAATCGTTCTAAAAATAAAAGTCAAAAAATGGGTAGGAAAAAGTTTCCCTCTGTAATACTCTATACCCGTTCAAATTCAATGTCAAATATGTGGATCAATGAAAGGTTGAAATTAATGATTAACATTTACAACATGATTTATAATACCATTTAACTCCTCATTAATTGACAAAAAAAGGATTCTGATGCTAATCAACAAGAATCATATGATAAATCTCAATTTAGCTCTCTATGAACTGATGAGTCCATAACTATTGACAAAATATGATATCATTAATATTTATTTTTTTCACGCATCACAAATTGAACTCCTTTAGATATAGATAACAATGAAGAATGTTCTGATAAATCCCTAAAAATAACAGTAGTTAGGACATCGATAGTCGTCCCCCCATATTATTGGAATACATATACAATGATAATTATCTAAATATAATAAATTAATCCCAATAATTAGAAAAGGAATTTAATACTAAAAAAGTGTAGGATATTTTATATTATCTTCACTAAATTGGACAAACCTTAAATGATATAGACAATCCTCTAATATAGCAAAAAATGATTGAAATTGTTATCAAGAATGAACTAAAAAAAATAAAACACTACATAAATATTAAAATATAATATATATTTAATTGATAAATTGGAAAAAATATGATAATTTTTACCTTAATAGTCCTCTTTATCAGCCTCACTTTTAGTAGATTGAACATGGATATCCCTAAAGGGGTAGATCTAGGGCCACACCTTTAATACATGATTCCTCAATAAAAAGATTATAGGTTGACCAAATGGACACAATAATGACATGTACTCAAATATTTCAAAAATTATTGCTTCCTATTACCTATATTAACACAAATATGGTACACCTTTTTCGTGACACCCCATGATTTTCCAATGTTTTTTTATAATTTAATCATTCTTATATTTTTTATTTCAGGAAACTCTGAATATATCTTATGTTACATTGAAGAACATTTTTTTATTACGATATAGAAAAGACCATGTTAAAAATTTACTACACACAATGATGTGTTTCTCTTATGTTACTTGATACCATATTTTTATATTGAATTTCATGAAAAACCCTATATTAACCTGAGTTATAAGCAAGATTATGTTTATGTAAAACGTGACATATTATTAAAATAATATTACCTAATATGATGACTGTCATTTATCCATTATATTGGATATTATGAATATAATTAAATATATTATTATAATATATTGTACACATCCATATACGTTGAATTCATTAGTGACCAATTAGATAGAAATGAAAATAAACCCCTTTTTGAAAATAAAAGAAATAATTTTATGGAAACGTATTTTTATAAAAAAGAATTACCTTAATAAATTATTAAAACCAATTATTGTGAATTATTACAATTAAATGAATATATTTTATTTTAAATTAATTATTTTATGTTCATATTATGTGTTATTAAAACATGATAACTGAATAGATATAATCTTACTCATAAAGAGATGTATTTTTCCAAAAGGTAATTTTACAACCATTTAATGGATAACCTATTTTAAATTTATTTATATGAAACATTTATAAATTATATTTATCAACATAAAATTAATTTTTCAATATTTTATTTTCAGAATTATCAGGGAGTGAATTTTTTTTCTTTTTATGAGAAGTTCCATTTTGTAGTGAATAATGAAAAACACTAAATTTTAATTGAAAACTACTTTTTCATATAATTTAGTTATATAGATAAATTATATTTTCATTTGGTTTTGAAGTATAAACAGTTCAATTATACATCATTAAATTTTATTTAGGTCATTGGAATCAATTTCACATTGAAATTGGGTATAAAAAGAATTAAATGATTAGACTTATTACTCTAAAACCTGTTCTTTTATCCCAGATGAAGCATTAATTTAAATTAAATTATACTACATAAATGGTTAACATTTTGAAAAAATAATTTCATATTTATATTTATAATAATTTATAATTTCTATCGATTTCAACATCATTTTTAACCATCAATATTTATTAATTCTATTAAAATTAATTATAGTGGTTAAGGGAAAAATGAGATTACATAGTGGTGAAATTTTAATCTTAAGGATTCAAATGACTATGAAACCTCTAAAAAATACATTGTATGTAAATATATAGACCATATGATCCCTTTTATCTATTCTGTACCTTTATGAAGTAACATTATGTATGAGATACATCTTCATAGTGAGCATATTTCTTTATTTACAAGAATGCCACTCCCCCTCCACTAAAAAAGGACACGTGCACCCCAAACTTCTTCACAACTATTATGCCCATTTTCCCACCCAAAAAATTCCATATAATATTCATAATTCCAGAATACCATCCTCTAATCCTCTATGTTTTCATAATTATATCAGAGGAGCCTTTGGTGAAAACTGAAAGGAGTTACCTGAAGAAGAGGTAATGTTATTGAACAATCACTTTTGATTTATTTATTTATACATACATTAATGTTTGTTCATTACCTGATTATATAGTAACCTTATTATTATTAATATATTTATATGTTGTTATGTTTATATTAAATAATACCCCTTCACAAACATCCATCATACGGTATATGAAATCATCATTTGTGTGTTTGACTGACTAACGCTTAACGAACCGATGTCATTCGCTCTTCATTTCCACCTCTCAAGGATGGGGATAATGATGTAAATACTTTTTTTGACTAATATATATGATATATATGATATATGTATTCTTATTTAATTTTTTAATATCACATAATTTCATGATTTTTATTTTTTGGATTACGATAACTTATTTTGCAGATGTGTGGACTAGTGCCTCCTCAAACCGATGTGACTCATTCTCGTATTCCATGTAATTTACTAAGTATATATTTAAAAAATTATGTGATATATATGAAATTAAATATATACTAAAAATAATTTATATATATATATATATCAATTTTCATTCAATAAAAATAACAAAAACAATTCTAAATAACTTTTTTGCATTTGTATGGCTTACAGTCGTTGTGGATGGTGTATCTCATTTTATATTTCAATATTTTAAGCCTATTTTAAATAAATATATACTTAATATATAATATATTTATATTAATATTAATATTCTTCAGATAATAAAATCGTAATCAATGATAAAGGTCCAAAACTGAGAAGTCATAAAATATATGAAAAAAATAAGATAATACCCAAAAATTATCATTAACATAGAATTATAAATAAATGGGTTATATAAATTTGTAATAAAACCATGAATGGTGTTTTATATAATAATATGGTTCTCTTTGGAATTATAAAAAACATATATATGTTATATAGTATGTTATAATATGTATGAAGAAGTTCGCTACATAATTCTAGGGTTTTCCCATCACACTATTTTTTCTATGATATATATGCTATATTCAATAGTTATTAATGTGTTGTAGTTTATATACTGAAATAATAAATTTTATATAATGAGTATAAATTTTTTAATTATATTCAATGTTTTGATTTATTTTATTCCTTTACAAGGTTCGTGATTCAATAGTTTCCCAAGGTGAAAGGGATTTTTTTCATGCTTTTTTCTTTTTTGAGAAAGATGTAATATTCACCCCCTATTTATTCTTTGTGGTGTAAATAAATCCTATGAAATTATTTTATGGTTATTGTACTCAATTTTATTATAATTTACACAACCATTTTAATATCTAAATTTCATGGTTTTTACGGTTAAAACATTAACTAAGTGGTAAGAGGATTTTTTTGTCAATCTTTATTGTTTTAGATGTATGTTATGATATAAACCTAGATTATTTTAGGAGGTTTATATATAGAAATATTTACATTTAATTACTAGAATTTATTCACAATCATTATATTTTAGCTTTTATGTAATTTTATTCTTTCTTGTGGATTATGATTCAACATTTCTCATGTGGAATGAGATTATTTCTAAAATCTCATTATTCATAATGTATATTTATGATTATTATACCATTAATGGAATATTATGATCTATATCTCAATAATTATCATTAGTTTTCTCCTAAAAATTTAATCATGATATCTTCATGTAATGGTACCAGTTGATAACTCTTTGGTTGTTAAGATAATTATGAATATGTATTTAATAATCATAATTTATTTCATTCATCGGTCAGAATTATTTTTTATTAAAAAACCTTTATTTCTTGAAATGATTTCAAAAAAGGTTTTTAAATGATATTTTATGATAATTTACATGGAAAAGGTATATAAAAATTATGTTTTAAAATGTGTTTTAGATTATTATTAAAGAATCATTTATAATCATTTAAGGGTTTTTCAATAAAAGTAATTTCAAAATGATTAATATTTAAAAGGGTTTTCTTAAGCTAAGAGAGGATTTTTGACTCATGAAATTATTTCAAATTATCTTCCAAAATTAATTTCCATCTATGATGACATATATTGGTGTCACTCCTGTATACAATAGATATGATCCAAGGGTTCTATTTATATTCTTCCTCTTAATGGTTTATGTTTGGATGGAATGATGTCATTAAAACAGGGTGATATTTCATCAATTATATGTCTATGAAACACATTTCTCATTAATTATATATGATTTTATGAAAACCACTTCTTTTCATGGGTAATTATTTGATGGAATTATTATCAAACATTTCTCTTTTCTATAGGTTATAATATTGTAACATGTTTGTGATACCCATTTCATTTCATCCATTATGATATAATTGTTTATGATATTGTGTAACTCATATATATGATTTAATTATTTGTTATATGATACATATATATATCTAAAATGTATTGGTTAAAAATTTATATCTCATGAGATATACATGGATGAAAATTGATATCGAATATTTTCATTTACGGACTATGTCTGCTCATATGGTTTTGGGAGTGAATCATTACAACTAATATTTTTTGGGGAGTAAACCCATTCCACTAAAATTTACATTGAAATTATCCTTTAATATATTACAAATCATTTTATACATTTGTATGTCTTCCATAATTCATTTTCTTATTCCTTTTTTATGATTTCATGTCTTATTCTTTTTATTCCTTTTTTATTTGTGTCTTTAGAATTACCAATATTAATACAGTGACTCTGGATTTTTATATTTGATAGGTATTAATGTTCTAAAAATGATTTTCTCATGTTATGATTAACTTATTTTCATCATTGTTCTTAAATATCTCATTTTTTTACCCATGCTGAGAATTTGATCTCACTATATTTTATAATTACTTTTTTATAGTTATAAATAATAGTTTTATGTAGGAGTAATAAATGAGATGATATTTGGGGGAAACATTTAACATATTTCACCAAGATGGAATAATTTATTACAGGTTTCAAATACAATAAAATTTTATGATCATCAATCATGTACATTTGTAATGCTCTGAATATTAGTATTAATTGTTGTAATAGTCTTGTATGTTAATATTGGGTTTATATAGATGCTATCAATTTAATGGTTTAGAAAACATATGGAAACAAGGATTAGAAAATGTATAGGATATTCCTAGAGATATTTCAAAGGATATATTTGGGTATGTGTCTAAGGATAAGTCTAATAATTTTTTAAATATATAAAATTTTCATTGAATTTTAGTAAAGAATATAATTAGTGGTTTCCAATTAGTACATCCCTGACATGATTCTTCAAGTCTATATGGATTCAGAATAGATAAACATAAGGCTAAAAAGCATGAAAACAGTGTATTGATCTATAATAAATTAGGAAATCATTCATGATAATATGCCATTTTGCGCACCAAGTTTTATAATCTCAAGGGATATTATTTTGAAATTCACAAACTATTTAAAAACCATCATGATTGATTTAAATATATGATGATTATTAATAACCTATGATAAACATTAACAGTAATATATTAAAGAAGAATGTGTCCAGATTTAAACATCCAATGTGATTTTCATGATTATTTTTTTCCCATTATTGTTAGTGATTCTCACATTATGCGTTGGTATTTGGTCAATGGATAGGACAAGAAGGAATCATGCTAACATGAAATAAGTTGTTAAATTCATTAACTATGACTGTCTAATGGAAATGATGACAAGATGTAATGATATTTCAATTATTCTTAATCACATAGATTATTTTCACTAACTCTTTCTTGATTCATGTCTTATCAACTACTAATATTTATGACATGACTCAAGATTATGATCATTGATATGTAGGGTATGTTGTTAAAATGTATTTCATTAGTTATCATAATCTTATGTTCATGTGATGTTTACATATCTATATTAATTACCATTACTTATCATCTAACATCACCCATTATTATCATTCCTTTCAATATTTATGACTTATTTTATTATGTATGATTTCACTAATAAGGTTTCTATTTATAAATATATTGTGAGAGATGATGTAACTCACTTATGGATAAGTTTTTTATGTTTCTAAATACACTATACCTTTACAATCCAAAGGCATGTGTTTGTGTAATATAACGATGATTATTCTAATTATATGTATTATATATATATATGAAAATCATGGATTTTTATAGCTCTGATGAAAGAGGTACTACCTATACCATCACGTAAAAAATGTTTCTAAAAATCTTTTTATTATAATGCAGATTGAAAAACAAGATCATAAAATTTATGGTTGAATAAAGGTGACAAGAATCCTACCACCATGACTAGGATTGATATGAAAAATAATTTTAAATTTGGTTTCCATAAATATCCCCACCTTTTTTGTAAAATAACCAAAACAATTATGATGAATGAATTATATGATCACTGTGTGGGGGACAATTTTAGTGATATAATAGATTTGAAAATTGAGAAATAGATTGTCGGTACAATCCTTTCAATAAGAAAACAGAAATAAAGACGATGTCAAGGTATGGAAAAATAGAGAACATGAATCATCATTCATATTTTGTGATAAATCATTATTCACTAAATAATATTAGAAACTGAACATTTCTATGATTCATGCATTGGTAGTGGTCACAAAAATTTTGGATTATCATTTTGACATGTAACCAAAGATGATGAGGCAAGAAGACCAAAGAAGTAAATTTATAAAAGAATATTATACCTTGGTAATAAAGTGGGTAAATTTATAAATTAAATTTATCAAAAGGGGTTATTAAAGAATAAAGGTTACAAGTCCTTGGATTCTAAATCCATGAAACTAAAGAAAAGTTTAGTTTCCAAAACATCTCTAAAGATATATTACAGTCATAAGAATTCATTTTGATATCCCAAACCTACTTAGAATGTACATAATTTCATGTTAGTATTCTAGAACAAATATTTTGAAGGAATTTATAAAATATAAGATGAACAAGATTGTGATTGTGAATTATAAAAATACAATATTCCACATGATGGTAAATATTATTTGTGAGTAAGGTGCATCATGGATAATAATGTAGTGATAAATTGTCATGAAACTATTAGAGAACGATAATAATTCTATATGAATATTAAATTCTTCCAGGTGATATAGGTACATTAAAATATCTTGGTGAATGAATGTTTAAACATAAGTAATTGATGAAGTTATAAGATCCACACACCAACAATAATAATTAAATATCATATGTGAAATCAAAATTTGTAAAAAAATGGGATACTTGGATAACAAAACCATCTCAACCATGTAGTTCACATTGATTATGGAAGGAGAATGAACATTATTCCCTTAAAATATTGGTATTGTATCAAGAATTATGTTGGAAAAATTATTGGTAAAGCGTGTTTTCAGGGGAGAAAAATAGAAGTAGTTACTATTGTCAATTCATGATAGAGAATATGAAAAATCCATCATCCGTGATTGATGTCTAAATTGGTATCAAAAAAATATATTATAGAGGTCTTTTATTAATTAAGATTTAGACTCTATTTTCATATCCTAAATAGCACATATATAGATGATTTAGTCCATGTTTTATCGTATATTTAGTATCCTAAAGAGCAAGTATTTATGAAGTTAATTTTTGGTGAAGTTCTGTATGTTGGAAAAAATGGAAATTCACATGTCGAAGATCCTGTTAGTTTATTTTTGAAATATTAAAATAATTATATACATTCTTAAAGAGATAATCCATTTCTAAAATGTTGAGATATTTTTCCATTGAGGGGAGAAAAATGATGAAAATTGATTTGTTGCTCAAATAATTTTTTCAATTGGAATAATATCTAACTATAATGGAATGTGCATGAAGATAATTTCACTAGTATGGGTATATATTTTTATAATCTATAATCCATGGTTATCTAAAAATAAAAACATTATATCAATGGGAAGTAATAAATTTAATTGATGAAATAATGAAAGTGGATGTTCTCCAAGTTTTATTATCATTATTGTGGCACATGAATGTTTATTATATTTTTTAATGTGAGTAAATGAGTTTTAAGATGAATGTTAATTAAAAGATTCATTGAACATTTATTATCTTCATCCTAGAATAAAAGTGGATAACACTTGAATGATATTATATCACTGAATATTAATATTTTATTATTATGCGAAAACACAATAAAAAAGGCCCTTCTCAACTGAAGGAGGGTCAATGGGAAGAATTATAGTGTAATAATCCATTAAAATAAAATAAAAATCAGTTGGTAAGGACCAAAAACTATTGTAAATGATAATGGTCTTTTTCAGATTGGTCATGTTGTCCAATTCCCCTACAACAAAAATTCCCTTCTCGCTATGTGTGATTTGGAGGAAATCCCAGATTAGTGACTTATCCCCATTTACTAACAAGATAAGACTATTCCCATGGTTATGTAACTTTCAAATTGATGATCCCTATAAGTATAGTGGATTCTGACTCACCTTTTACAATATTACTATTATAGAACATGCATAATATATTTTTTGTGCCCATGGATCTCACCTCTTCTACCATCAAATTACATATACCATAGAAGGAGATGAATCCAATTATGTGTTAAACCCATTTATCATAGTACAATTGACCCATTTCATATATCCATAGATTCATGATCCATATACATTTAGTTTTAATCCAATTTTAGGAGCCTTCTATTTGAAAATTCACCCATGACTTCCTCTACTACCTTCCCCCATAAAGCAATTCCATGGATGAAAATTTCATAAAAAATTATAGGATATGGCACCATTAATAATAATACTCATTTGATGGGGGCACATCCATGTATTCCAAAATTGCACACATGATGGTAACACCAACGATGATGGTCGTGTTTAACATAAAAACTTGTTTTCAATGCACTTGTGTGTTATTTGTAAGCTCTTGGTGTTTAACTAAACTCCATTGGTTTCCAAATGAGTCAAGTGTGTTTCAAAATGAAATATTTAATATTATGGACTATTGGGTAAATTATAAATTATGGTTGGTTACTAAATGATATAGATGCCAGTTTGGAATCTTTAAGTGTATTGTGTGTTGTCATATTATTCTTACAATAATGTTATAAAAGGATTTGGATATAGTATAAATGCACATTTGGCATTACTCTTTTGAAAATGGTTGTTTGAATTTATTTTTTTATAATTCGTGAGAAATTATATGAATGTCAATTTGAAAAGGACATGATGTATGGAATGATTGGAACTATGTAATTTTTGGAAAGGATTGTTTTTATGCAAATGAGAATTCCCAGTTGGAAACTAATGTATTTTGTGAAATTGATTCAATTCTTACATAGCTTGGTTGGAACATGTGATCGTTTTTTTATATTTTAGTACCTCCAGTTGACAATTTTAACCTTGTGGGTTTTTTATAGGTGGTGTTACTGTTTGGGTAGGAAATTGTGACGGAAATAGGTAAGGTGAGTCATGCGTGCGAGGGCCACTGACTTATATATTATACTATTTCCTCAGGTTTCCTAGGTGTCTTTTAGAGTGTCATGTGATGGTAACATATCAACCCCGATTAGATGGGTTGGTACCACTTGAATGTCATAGAGGCAAAGTCAGTTCTACCACTAGTGAGTCTAATTTAGAGTATCATGTTGGTTCTTAACTATAGAGCAAAACCATATGTCGATAGGTGATTTGGACTCGAGTATGTCCGAGGATTTAAATGGTGTTGTTTAAGATATTTCCATTGTTACTATTTGTATTTTCATGTTTATATAATGTTTCACATGTTTTTCCATTTATACTTCTTTTTTATTTTTAGCATATCATGGTATTTCATTGGTTGGGGTTTTGAGTTCTAAATAGAAAATTCTGTTGAAATATAGGGATTTATCATGTAGTGTATTAAAAATAAAATGTTATGTTCATTGATTAAAATTTGAAAACCCAATTATTATATATGTTTTTTAAACTACTATTTAAGGATAGCTTCAGGTAAAGAAGTGTGTGTATTATTTGATGATTACATACTGAGCAGTTTATACAGACACTAATATGGTACCATTTGGAGTCAGTTGACCCAATTAAATTTATAGGTTCAATTTTATAGTATGGTTCCTCTCAGAGAAGGTTGGTTTTGTGGATGGTGGTGACAAAGAGGTAACATTGAGATCTTGTTGGTGTGGTCAATTTTTTTTGTATTTAGGTTATATTATTTCATTATTTTTTGTATATGAATCAATTTTGTATATTATTTATGGTCAATGGTGGAATCTTGTTTTGAATTCAGTGTTGACTATTTGATCTCAATTATTTGTTGGGATGTAATCATTCCAGCTTGTATTATTTTTTATAATCGACATTAGATTCCTGCCTATAGGGATTGGGAACACCAATGGAACTTTATCTCGTACCAGGTCATATTTTAGGTTGGATGGAATATCAACTTGGATAGAGACATCTAACATAGACATTTTGTGAGTAGGAAGGTTATTAAGGGTGACGGTTCCATGAGATATGGTTGTATTATTATGTCGATATGTTTTGTAGAAGATAATGTTAAGTGGATATGATTTCTAACATTGTTGTTTCCTTCTATTTTATCCACATGATTAAGATTATAACATAGATCATTTCATATATTTTGGATAATATAAATTATATTTGTAAATTTTTAAGTTTTTTAAAAAAGAATAATGTTAAATTGTTTTGTTAATAATTTCATTATGTGATTAAAAGTAAAACAGTCCATAGTTCTATGAAACCACATCATGATTTCATTCAAAAAAGGATTAAAATTGACTGTTGATCAAAAAATATATTTTTTTAATTTTTTATGATGCTTTCTTCTCAAAATATATGTTTATCTTAGGGAAACCATATATCATTGTGGTCATGTGGGGTCTATTAGTGGTATTTAGTAGACAAAAAAATAACGATGCATTATGTTTTGTTCAAGTAATTTAAGTTGTGATATAAATGACGAATCAATCATGCTGTTAGTACTGTAGTGGTGTAAAATGGGGTGTTGGTGATGATCATTGGCTGGTAATAAAAAATGGAAAGTCACATCGTCATGGTTTATAAATAGGGTCATAGTTAGATATATATGTAACGCCCCGACCCCAGCTACCCAGAGTCGGTGCATTAATTACATAACATTGGCATGATCACAAGAAAGATCAAATATCGAAAGACCGATTGGTTTAGTAGCCTTGGAAACACTAGATATATTCATAAGTTTTACATTACATCATAAAATCAAAAACTACTACAACAACATAATGTTTCCACAGTCCCCACTACAATCCCCTCATAATATCCCTGCAGGTCATTCATAATTTACTTCTTCACATCCTGGGGAAAAATAAAACATAGAAAAGGGGTGAGCTCAAATGCCCAGTAAGGATAACAATATAGCGGAAACTTTCATAAATAAGAATAAACATTTAAGGCAATGCATTACTAAAACAAAAGCCTTTTAAAATTGAACTTCAACATGGTATGACAAAAGTAAAATGAAATAATGCCATTTACTTATTCACATGGATATTCTACTAATCGAATAATCACATGCAATATCAATAACCACTTTCATAATGTTGGAATGCATAATGCCAGACTATCATAACCACATAGCCAAGGCCTCGTGCCAAGACTACAAATAAGATTTTGTCAAGGCCTTGTGCCAAGACACTATTTTGTCTCATGAGACCTAACGATGCATCGAGGAGCTATAGCGGGCTCCACCCGTCACTTATTAAGTCCAATGCATTCCCATATGAAAAGGTTTAAACATAACATAAACATTCGTATTAAAACTAGCATACGAAATGTCAATACTTTCACAATAAACTATGAATGGTATAAAAATAGCACATCCACAGTCAAACATATCACAAAACCTTCAATACAATATAGAAGTTTTGTATCATAATAAATCAACTTCAAATAATCTTAAAATCCATCAAAGGATGTTGACATAGATGAAATCAAAATTCTTTTTAAAGAAATATCTCCTTTTATTTTGAAATCATTTAAGATCCATATAAAATAAAACATTTTCTTTGAAAATATTCTTATAATCTTGTAAGGAAAGCTTTAATGATTTTATAACGGCGTAAAATAACCGCACCCGCCGTATAAGTTAAAAAAAACATTCTTACCTCAATTCTGTCGAAAAGGTTAAAAAGGACCTTGTTTTGAAAACGACGGAAAGATTCCTTTATAAACCTCTTATAAAAAGTCAAAAAAAGGTATAAATGACTTTAACCCATATTCTTGTAAATAGTAAAAATGTTGTGAAATACATTTTTAAGAAACATGGATGTGGATGATAAAGAGATCCCAGTAGATTATTACATATAAACAACCTCGGATAATGAAGAGATTGTGAAATAACCCTTACCTTGTACTTTTCCTTGGTTGTGGTAGGTTAACCTCCTGTATAATGGTGAAATAATTGTTATTAAATTATACAAGAATCATATACATTAATATGATATCATATATGATCTTTTAATATTGATTTGATAATAATATCTTAGTATTATCGTTGTTTCGGGTGTTAACTTACTTGTTTTCTTTCATATGTTTTGTTACGTAAGACATGTTTGTAAAGGATAGGTTGTATATTATTCATATCCAGAATGATATCAAGTCCTTAAACATCATTTTTAAATCATAAAATGATAATTACGCTTTAATGGTTACGATGGAGAATGAATCTCATCGCGTTCGTGGAGACGGTAGTCCGTACGTACTCACGAGCGACAATATCATTCTTTTGATATTAAAATAATATATAAATGGATGGTATATCATATATACAGAATCATTAACATGTTATATTTATTATTTACATGAGTTACACATCATTATTATACCCATCCAAATAATATTATATTGAATAACAATTACACCATGACGTGGAGACGGTAAGCCGTACGTACGCACGTATGGTGACATGTTATTCAAAGGGTGGATAGAGTACTGAATATGATTGTACCATATTTATAATAACATCACAGTATATGTGAGATACTGGAGTTATTATTTCAGAATGGTAAGAACAAAGGAAGAAGAAGTGGAAGAAGAAATGAACTTAGAAAAGGGTGGTGAAATCATTACCTCTTCTTCGGGTTCTTCCTTTTGATTTGATCAAAAGGGCTCCTTAGGTTGGCTTTCTGATCAAAATAAGGCCTCTAGGTTGTAGTGAGGGATGTTGGGAGATTATTTGGGCAGAGTTTGGCCGAACCAAAAGGCTTTGAAGGTGTGAAGAAATGAGAAGGAGGAGTGCCCTTTTATAAGAGGGGTGAGGGGCACCTTTGGAAAAGCTAGAAATATTAATTTATAATAAATTCATATTCGGTTTCTAAAGGCTCCAAAGTTGACTATTCAAAGGATGAGGTGGGGATAGGTCGAAAACAACTCATCCAATAGAATTTAGACAGGTTTGGGTACTTATATTAACCTTATCTTTAAGTATTAACTCTAAGTTAATTAGTTTCACTTTTACAATGTCTCTTTGTATTTTTATATATTATGGTTAATAAACTTACTATATACATCCAAGCGACCCCCAAGTGGTCCATTAATGATTAACCTATCATAATATAAGTCTCTTGGCCGAACCTTAGATTTTTAGGAATTTAATATCAAATAATAATATAATATTTGTTTTAAGAACTCTTTTATGTCAATTTTGACACTATTCAATAGTTGATTTTTGTGAAACTCATAACAGATTGATTACTTCGAACAAAGTCCATTAATTCAGTCCTAATATATCATATTATCCTATAAAATTATTTTAATTCATTAAAAGTTTCATATTATATTTATTTGGGTATTTATAATATCAATTATTTTAATTTTTCACTATTACAGTAATTACTGCATCATCATTGTGTCATAAATAAAATAACTTATTTAATGTCTAAAAATTATAAATAAAATATCATTATGTAGGAAATCTTTTTATCCTTCTAATGAATATTTATAATCGAAAATCCAACATGTATAACCCTATGTAAAAATTGTTCTTCTAAAAGATGTAATCTTATGCCATTTTTATTTTTATTTTAACTTTATTAATATAATGTGTCATTATCACTTACAAGTGGATCCATGGGGTCCCAAAATAGACCCAAAGATGCCCATGGTCGACCATGTATCAACCAATAGGGTTAAGACACGTTTTAGGGTAATTTAGTATTATTATAATATTATTTTTTTAACCCTTATTTACCGGATTTACCCTTAACCATGGTAAATAAAATATTTACCGCAGTAATTATTCAAAATTTCTAAAAATAAAAGTTACCCATTTACACAATTTGAACATCCTGATTCCAAATATGGAATCCATTTTCCTAAATTCAAAACACAGAAGTGGCAGAAATTAATTTAAAATTAATTTCCGCTGTCAAAACAAAAAGCGTGTTTTTAAGAGATAATAACTATCAAAAGATTGACACTTGTTTATGTTCGGTTTAATTGTAAAATTATGTCCAATGACCAACATTATATTAAAATGTAAAAATATATTCTAAATATACTTTAAAACCACTAAAATTCATAATTTATCACTATTAATTATTTTTATTAAAAAAGTTGTTTTTAATTAAAATTTAGTAATTTTCACTATTCATCAAAATATGAAAGTTATCCGAAAAGTACCAAAATTTCACCCTAGGCTAATTTTGATATTCCGAATCCAAAAATGAAGTCCATTTTGAAATATAGAATATATATGATTTCAAAAAGTAGGTATTACTATTCACAACGGCTAGTTTAATTAGTTGTGGTGTGTGTTAGAACTCGAGGTTGCGTACAACACACGCTATCGCATTATTCGAAGGGAAACGTACCGTAGAAGCTTGGGGTGTTACATTCTCCCCTCCTTAAAATAATTGCGTCCTCGCAATTTCTAGGGTATTACTGCATAAAAAGACTCGGGTGGTTCTTCATCATAAGTTCCTCGGGTTCCCACGTTGCCTCTTCCATCTTATGATTTCTCCACAAAACTTTTACCAGACGCATCGTCCGGTTTCTCAGTACTTGTTCTCTTGTATCAAGAATCCTGACGGGCTCTTCACAATAAGACAGATCCGGTTCCAGTTCTAATTCCTCATAGGTGAGTACATGCGTTGGGTCAGGCATGTATTTTCTCAACAGAGATACGTGGAACACATCGTGAACTTTGGAGAGACTTGGCGGCATTGCCAATCGGTAAGCTACAGCCCCAATTCGTTCTAGAATTTCGAAAGGTCCGATGTACCTGGGACTCAATTTACCTTTCTTACCAAAACGTATGACTCCCTTCCACGGAGATACCTTCAGGAAAACATGATCACCGACTTGAAATTCCAAATCCTTCCTTCGATTATCGGCATAGCTCTTCTGCCTACTTTGAGCTGCTTTGATGTGATTTTGGATTACTTTCACCTTTTCCACCGTTTCCTCCACCAGTTCTGGGCCTACAAGTTTTCATTCACCAACGTCATCCCAACAGGTTGGTGTACGACATCTCTTTCTGTATAACGCTTCATATGGTGCCATCTGAATACTCGAATGGAAGCTATTGTTATAGGAAAATTCTACCAGAGGTAAATATTGATCCCACATACCCTGAAAATCAAGTGAGCAAGATCTCAACATGTCTTCTAAGGTTTGAATAGTTCGTTCTGATTGTCCGTCTGTCTGAGGGTGGTAAGCAGTGCTCAAATGAAGTTCAGTATCCAGGGATTTCTGAAGACTTTTCCAGAATCTTGAAGTAAAACGGGGATCACAATCAGAAACAATCGATAGGGGTACACCATGAAGTCTCACAACTTCATTAATGTATAGTCTTGCTAGACGTTCCAGGGGTAGATCTTCTCTTATAGCAAGAAAATGTGCTGACTTGGTAAGACGATCAACAATAACCCATATTGCATCGTTCCTTCTAGGAGTCTTTGGTAGCCCCATGACAAAGTCCATCGTAATATTGTCCCATTTCCACTCCGGTATGGGAAGAGGTTGCATGACTCCTCCAGGCTGTTGCCTTCCAGCTTTCACTTGTTGACAAACCATACATCTTGACACAAAATCAGCAATCTCCCTCTTCATGTTGTCCCACCAAAAATGTTCCTTCAAATCTCTATACATTTTGGTGCTCCCAGGGTGTATAGAGAAATTGGAACTATGAGCATCATCCAACAATTCCCTTTTCAGATCAGGTAAATCGGGAACACAAAGTCTCTTCCCGAATTTCAAAATTCCATCTTCATACACAAAGTCTCTCAATCTCCCATCATTCACAGCTTTAATCTTCTTTTGGAATTCTTCATCATTGGTCTGAGAACTCTTAATCCTTTCTAGTAAAGATGGTTTGGCAACCATTTGAAAAAGCATTGATGTTTCACCTTCCCTGGTTATTCCCATGTCCATCTTCTCTAGATCCATGAAAATTGGATCCCTTTCAATTCTCATATTGTTCAAAACTCCATGGTCTTTTCTACTCAAAGCATCTGCCACCTTGTTTGCCTTCCCCGGGTGGTAGTGTATCGTACAATCATAATCCTTGAGTAATTCAAGCCATCTCCTTTGCCTCATGTTGAGTTCTTTTTGTGAGAAAATATACTTCAAACTCTTGTGATCAGTATAAATCTCACATTTTCACCATAGAGGTAGTGCCTCCATATCTTCAAAGCAAAGATCACTACTGCTAACTCGAGATCATGAGTAGGATAGTTTTGTTCATGAATTTTCAACTGTCGTGATGCATAGGCAATAACTCTATCATTCTGCATAAGGACACAGCCAAGTCCTTTCTTTGATGCATCACTATAAATAACGAACCCATCATTCCCCGATGGTAGAGTCAATATAGGAGCATTGACTAATCTTCTCTTCAGTTCTTCGAAACATTCTTCACACTCTTTTGTCCAAACAAATTTAACCCCTTTACGTGTGAGCTTCGTTAATGGGTTTGCCAATCGGGCAAAATTATGGACGAAACGTCGATAATAACCTGCTAAACCAATAAAACTACGTACCTCAGTTATACTCGTAGGTGCTGGCCATTCTTGGATTGCCTTGGTGTTAGAAGGATCAACAGAGATTCCATCTTTAGAGACAATATGGCCAAGAAAAGAAATCTCCTGAAGCCAAAATTCACACTTGCTAAACTTTCCATATAATTCATGCCTCCTCAGAGTCTTCAAGATAATGCGCAAGTGATTTTCATGATCTTCATAGGTTTTGGAGTATACCAATATATCATCAATAAATACTACCACAAATTCATCGAGATACTCCTTGAAAACTCTATTCATCAGATCCATGAATACAGAGGGTGCATTGGTCAATCCAAACGGCATTACAGTAAACTCGTAATGCCCATACCTGGTTCGAAATGCTGTTTTCGGAATGTCTTCCTTCTTCACACACAACTGATGGTATCCAGATAGAAGGTCAATCTTTGAAAAGTATTGAGTTCCATGCAGTTGGTCAAATAAATCATCAATACGAGGTAGGGGATACTTGTTCTTTATCGTTATAGCATTGATCTCCCTGTAGTCAATACATAACCTCATAGATCCATCTTTCTTTTTAACAAAAAGAACAGGGGCTCCCCATGGAGAAACACTAGGG
The DNA here is from genome assembly GCA_963277665.1 of Viscum album. Taxonomy (NCBI): domain Eukaryota; kingdom Viridiplantae; phylum Streptophyta; class Magnoliopsida; order Santalales; family Viscaceae; genus Viscum; species Viscum album. The sequence goes on from OY728145.1 coordinate 1,603,935,933, forward strand.
CGAATAAATCCCTTATTACTCAATTCCTCTAGTTGTTTCTTTAGTTCGACTAACTCTACAGTGGCCATTCTATAAGGGGTCTTCGATATAGGCCTTGATCCAGGAATCAAATCAATAGAAAACTCAACTTCTCGTTCTGGAGGATGTCCAGGTAAATCTTCTGGAAATACATCTACAAATTCTTTCACAACAGGTACATCCTCTATTTGAACATTCCTTTCCTCACCGACAGTTATTTCATTCTCTTCCTCCCCAATAATTGAATTAAGTTGAGCTACTGGGGGTGGATCTAAATAAGAATTAGGTGGTGACGATTCTGCTCTAAAAATAAGGTGCTCCTTATCATTATCATCAAGAATCGTAACCTCTTTCTTCTTACAATAAATCTTCGCATCATAGTCCGAAAGCCAGTCCATACCGAGGATTATATCAAACTCAATCATAGGTATGACGATGAGATCAGCAGATAAAGAAAATTTATGTGCTCTAATGGGGACTGATTCGCAAAACTTTGTTGCAACGATACTTCCCTTAGGAGTTTTAACTGACAACTCCCTTATTAAATCAAATTGGAAATATCTAATTTTCTTAGCAAACTGGGAAGATATGAAACAATGCGATGATCCAGAATCAAATAATGCATTTGCTAAACTTGAGGAAACCATTAAATTACCTGCCACCACGTCTTTCGGAGTTTCTACCTCAGCAGTAGTGATAGCATAAGCCTGGCCTTGATCCCTTGGCCTTTTCTGAGGTAAGTTCTCCTGACGCTTAGGACATGCATTTGCATAATGCCCCATCTCCCTGCAATTGTAGCACTGAACATTGGTAGCTTCCTTCTTCCCCTTGCAATCATGAGCTTGGTGGCCTTTTTCACCACACTTGTAACAGACTCCCATTCCCTTCAGGCAAGCACCGGGGTGTTTCTTCCCGCACTTACCACAAGATGGATATTCAGCCTTTCCCTTCTTCCCCTTATTTCCATTCCCAGATTGATCAGCAGGTCTCTTCTTCTCTTGCTTTGCTTTAAAGTCATAAGACTTAGAGAATTCCTTTTCGGTCTTGATAGCACATGAGACAATGTCTTCGTACGATGAAAAGGATTGTGAGACTAATGCTCGACGGAGAAATGATTTTAACCCATCAAAGAAACGATCAATCTTACTTCTTGGGTTGCGAATATAATCACCAGCGTACCTCGCTAACCTTGTAAAGTTAGCCTCATACTTTGTGACATTATCATCCTCCTTTTGTCTCAGACTCAGAAATTGCCTTTCCATATCTGCTCGATGGTCGCGAGGAAAGTATTTTTCTAAAAACATATCTTTGAACTCCCTCCATTCCATGTTTGATACTTCATCATCTTCCTTCATGTTTTGAATCAATGACCACCATTGATCAGCATCTCCAGTGAGGCGGTAAACTGCCATGGTAACTTTTTCCCTTTCACTACTCCCCAAAGCCTGAAATATTTTCTCTAGGGAAAATATCCATTGCTCAGCTACTAAGGGATTTTTACTCCCATTGAACGTTGGTGGTTGTTGTCTCATGAATCGATCTAACATTGATCCTCCACGCTGCGGATCAGGGTGCTCCATATGGGTAAGGTTATTATTCATAACCTGAGTAAGTTGTCCCAGTATGGTGATTAGCTGATCGGCACCAGTTGCATCACCAGCCCCACTATAATTATCTTGAGCAGGAGGGAAATCCCTACATGGAGTGCGCGCATTGATACGGTTTCCATTTCTTCCATTAGGCGCCATTTCTAAACAATGGCATAAACTAGATCAGTTTATGAATCAAAATACATAATCCCATACTTATAAAACACTTAACATAAATTGAACTATTTATGGATATAATCCATAATCATAAAAATGTTTTTCTTTGAGGAAGTATATACTCATAAACCCTTCATAATGATTTGTAAAGATAGTGAGAGTTATCCTAAGCATATCCCCCGGGAGTGTCGTAACCAAGAGTGCAGCAAGGCCCGTTGTCGTGCACCAGTTCCCGTTCGAGTCTAGCTCAAAGCGGTGTTTTCGGGTTTTACCCCTAGGTACATCTGTGCCAGAGCCGCCTCTACCTGCTCGTATCCAGACAGGGATGTATTGCTCGGAAAACTCACAAAATCTCTACAATACCAAAATTCTAGGAAGTTCTTCTATACTAATCCTCAAAGTTCATCTTAGGTCTACGTGCTCTAATCAGAGTTTATCTAAATCTAGCTTCCAAGGTTTGTACTAAACTTCCTCTGATACCAACTGTAACGCCCCGACCCCAGCTACCCAGAGTCGGTGCATTAATTACATAACATTGGCATGATCACAAGAATGATCAAATCTCGAAAGACCGATTGGTTTAGTAGCCTTGGAAACACTAGATATATTCATAAGTTTTACATTACATCATAAAATCAAAAACTACTACAACAACATAATGTTTCCACAGTCCCCACTACAATCCCCTCATAATATCCCTGCAGGTCATTCATAATTTACTTCTTCACATCCTGGGGAAAAATAAAACATAGAAAAGGGGTGAGCTCAAATGCCCAGTAAGGATAACAATATAGCGGAAACTTTCATAAATAAGAATAAACATTTAAGGCAATGCATTACTAAAACAAAAGCCTTTTAAAATTGAACTTCAACATGGTATGGCAAAAGTAAAATGAAATAATGCCATTTACTTATTCACATGGATATTCTACTAATCGAATAATCACATGCAATATCAATAACCACTTTCATAATGTTGGAATGCATAATGCCAGACTATCATAACCACATAGCCAAGGCCTCGTGCCAAGACTACAAATAAGATTTTGTCAAGGCCTTGTGCCAAGACACTATTTTGTCTCATGAGACCTACCGATGCATCGAGGAGCTATAGCGGGCTCCACCCGTCACTTATTAAGTCCAATGCATTCCCATATGAAAAGGTTTAAACATAACATAAACATTCGTATTAAAACTAGCATACGAAATGTCAATACTTTCACAATAAACTATGAATGGTATAAAAATAGCACATCCACAGTCAAACATATCACAAAACCTTCAATACAATATAGAAGTTTTGTATCATAATAAATCAACTTCAAATAATCTTAAAATCCATCAAAGGATGTTGACATAGATGAAATCAAAATTCTTTTTAAAGAAATATCTCCTTTTATTTTGAAATCATTTAAGATCCATATAAAATAAAACATTTTCTTTGAAAATATTCTTATAATCTTGTAAGGAAAGCTTTAAAGATTTTATAACGGCGTAAAATAACCGCACCCGCCGTATAAGTTAAAAAAAACATTCATACCTCAATTCTGTCGAAAAGGTTAAAAAGGACCTTGTTTTGAAAACGACGGAAAGATTCCTTTATAAACCTCTTATAAAAAGTCAAAAAAAGGTATAAATGACTTTAACCCATATTATTGTAAATAGTAAAAATGTTTTGAAATACATTTTTAAGAAACATGGATATGGATGATAAAGAGATCCCAGTAGATTATTACATATAAACAACCTCGGATAATGAAGAGATTGTGAAATAACCCTTACCTTGTACTTTTCCTTGGTTGTGGTAGGTTAACCTCCTGTATAATGGTGAAATAATTGTTATTAAATTATACAAGAATCATATACATTAATATGATATCATATATGATCTTTTAATATTGATTTGATAATAATATCTTAGTATTATCGTTGTTTCGGGTGTTAACTTACTTGTTTTCTTTCATATGTTTTGTTACGTAAGACATGTTTGTAAAGGATAGGTTGTATATTATTCATATCCAGAATGATATCAAGTCCTTAAACATCATTTTTAAATCATAAAATGATAATTACGCTTTAATGGTTACGATGGAGAATGAATCTCATCGCGTTCGTGGAGACGGTAGTCCGTACGTACGCACGAGCGACAATATCATTCTTTTGATATTAAAATAATATATAAATCGATGGTATATCATATATACAGAATCATTAACATGTTATATTTATTATTTACATGAGTTACACATCATTATTATACCCATCCAAATAATATTATATTGAATAACAATTACACCATGACGTGGAGACGGTAAGCCGTACGTACGCACGTATGGTGACATGTTATTCAAAGGGTGGATAGAATACTGAATATGATTGTACCATATTTATAATAACATCACAGTATATGTGAGATACTGGAGTTATTATTTCAGAATGGTAAGAACAAAGGAAGAAGAAGTGGAAGAAGAAATGAACTTAGAAAAGGGTGGTGAAATCATTACCTCTTCTTCGGGTTCTTCCTTTTGATTTGATCAAAAGGGATCCTTAGGTTGGCTTTCTGATCAAACTAAGGCCTCTAGGTTGTAGTGAGGGATGTTGGGAGATTATTTGGGCAGATTTTGTCCGAACCAAAAGGCTTTGAAGGTGTCAAGAAATGAGAAGGAGGAGTGCCCTTTTATAAGAGGGGTGAGGGGCACCTTTGGAAAATCTAGAAATATTAATTTATAATAAATTCATATTCGGTTTCTAAAGGCTCCAAAGTTGACTATTCAAAGGATGAGGTGGGGATAGGTCGAAAACAACTCATCCAATAGAATTTAGACAGGTTTGGGTACTTATATTAACCTTATCTTTAAGTATTAACTCTAAGTTAATTAGTTTCACTTTTACAATGTCTCTTTGTATTTTTATATATTATGGTTAATAAACTTACTATATACATCCAAGAGACCCCCCAAGTGGTCCATTAATGATTAAACTATCATAATATAAGTCTCTTGGCCGAACCTTAGATTTTTAGGAATTTAATATCAATTAATAATATAATATTTTTTTTAAGAACTCTTTTATGTCAATTTTGACACTATTCAATAGTTGATTTTTGTGAAACTCATAACAGATTGATTACTTCGAACAAAGTCCATTAATTCAATCCTAATATATCATATTAGCCTAGAAAATTAGTTTAATTCATTAAAAGTTTCATATTATATTTATTTGGGTATTTATAATATCAATTATTTTGATTTTTCACTATTACAGTAATTACTGCATCATCATTGTGTCATAAATAAAATAACTTATTTAATGTCTAAAAATTATAAATAAAATATCATTATGTAGGAAATCTTTTTATCTTTCTAATGAATATTTATAATCGAAAATCCAACATGTATAACCCTATGTAAAAATTGTTCTTCTAAAAGATGTAATCTTATGCCATTTTTATTTTTATTTTAACTTTATTAATATAATGTGTCATTATCACTTACAAGTGGATCCATGGGGTCCCAAAATAGACCCAAAGATGCCCATGGTCGACCATGTATCAAACAATAGGGTTAAGACACGTTTTAGGGTAATTTAGTATTATTATAATATTATTTGTTTAACCCTTATTTACCGGATTTACCCTTAACCATGGTAAATAAAATATTTACCGCAGTAATTATTCAAAATGTCTAAAAATAAAAGTTACCCATTTACATAATTTGAACATCCTGATTCCAAATATGGAATCCATTTTCCTAAATTCAAAACACAGAAGTGGCATAAATTAATTTAAAATTAATTCCCGCTGTCATAACAAAAAGCGTGTTTTTAAGAGACAATAACTATCAAAAGATTGACACTTGTTTATGTTCGGTTTAATTGTAAAATTATGTCCAATGACCAACATTATATTAAAATGTAAAAATATATTCTAAATATACTTTAAAACCACTAAAATTTATAATTTATCACTATTAATTATTTTTATTAAAAAAGTTGTTTTTAATTAAAATTTAGTAATTTTCACTATTCATCAAAATATGAAAGTTATCCGAAAAGTACCAAAATTTCACCCTAGGCTAATTTTGATATTCCGAATCCAAAAATGAAGTCCATTTTGAAATATAGAATATATATGATTTCAAAAAGTAGGTATTACTATTCACAACGGCTAGTTTAATTAGTTGTGGTGTGTGTTAGAACTCGAGGTTGCGTACAACACACGCTATCGCATTATTCGAAGGGAAACGTACCGTAGAAGCTTGGGGTGTTACATATATGTTCTTATGGTGCTTAAAAATAAATTCTAATGGTCATCATGTTCCTTCGAAAAAGATTAAAATTAGTATGATCCCCTCAATTTTTGGATAAATGTGTCTATAGTTCAAGAAACATATAAATTTTTTTGAGACTTATTAATGATTAAAACCTTATTGTTACACATTTTCATGTCCTGTTATATTGAAAAATATTGATGAAAATATTTTTTCTGATGTGAATTTTTAAGATCCAGAGATACTCTAACTCAAATATTTGTATGTACAAGTATATAAAAGATTACTACTATTGATATGTTAATATAAAAGGCCAAATTTAATCAAGAGGAAATGGAATTTGAGTTTGATTTGTATTTCAATATTTATAGTTAAAATTTTAATGAAGATGAAGTTATATTTGGTGTGTTGAAACATAAGTATGATATGAATGAGAGAATAAATTTTAATATGTAAGAATAATATAGAATTAGATTGATTTTCATATATTTATTATCATTGATATATATTGATATAATTTTTCAATTGTGATGATTGAATATTTCTTTTATAGATGATGGAAAATAGATTTTTTTTAAGTTTATATGATCATGTGAATTGTTTGATCATCAAACATTTATCTAGGCCAAACAATATCATAGTTAATTAAGAAATAAGATGTATGGTGGTTGATAATAAGAGAGTTCTTATAGAATTTTTTAGCAATCCATGTGTATAAGATGATGTGATATTCCATTGAAAATGAATTAAGATATTCATATTTGTGATAGAATATACATGTTAATATTTTATTGATGTTATATCATTATTGTTTGTGGTATAGTACCATACTTTCCATGATTCATTTATACACAAATGATTTGAAAGGATGTACTTTATTCTTGGTAATATATTCGGTGATAATATTGGGGTAAAGACCGATGTATTTATAGAATAATATTATTTCATTTAAATTAATAATTATGAATAAGATATTAATATTAATTAAAAAGTTTTGATAGTGTACACGACATGTAACAATGGATTTCCTTGAAATCATATGTTTTACAAAACATTGAGTTATACCAAAAAAATATAATAATAATAATATTATTTTAAATGGCCTTTAACCTAATGACATTATATTGCTGGGAATAAACATAACTAACTATATTAATATTACACTTGTTTTTTTAAATTTTTTTAAATTTAACCAACAAAATTTAGAGTTTTAAAGTAAGAATGAATCATATTTTAAGCACTAAATACTATAATATTATTTAAAAGGTCGATTTATTTTCTTTTGATGGAGAACCATTTTTAAATATTGTTTTTTCAATTTTATATTTTATATTTGACAAAAAAAATTTCATTAAAATAAGGACATCAAAATATACTTTGGATGAAATTTTTTTATTTTTTCTGAAAAAATATCATTTTTTAAAGAATATTGAAAAATACTGCATTTTAATTCAAAACTACATTTTAACCTAATTTATTTATATAGATAGATTGTAATTTATTTTAGTTTTAATGTCTATTTGTATTATATTTTTATCATTTAATCCAATTTTGGTCATTTTAAGTAATTTCACTTTGAAATTGAAAAAAAAACTTGTCAATCTTTCGAGAGTTTTTGCTTCATAAAAACACTCTTTTTGGGATGACAATGATAATTAATATTAAATAATTTTCTGCAAAATCTGTGTTTTGATTTTGAAACATTTATTCCATATTTCGAATCAGGAGGTTGAAATTTTATAAATAGGTATCTTTTATTTTTAGACATTATGAATTGTAACATCAGTAAATATTTAATTTAATATGGTAAAAGGGTAAATATGGTAAACAATGGTAAAAAATAATATTATTATAATATTAAATTACCCTAACACATGTCTTAATCTTAATGGAAGAGATATGCCCGACCATGTTCATTCTTCAGTCAATTGTAAGACCCCATAGAACCACTTGTTTGTGAAAATGACATTTAATTACTTTTAATTTAATGTTATAGAAAATATAAGCTAAACATATATCTTTTATCTAAACAATTTTTATATAGGGTTATATAAGTAATATTTCTGACTATAAATAGTCATTTGAAATATAATACAATTTCCTATATCAAAATATTTTTTTTATAAGTTTTTGGTATTAAATAAATAAATTTAATTTTGACACAATGGTGATGTTGTGTGTAACACCCAGAGATTTTATGAAAAACATTCTTTTTAATTACATTGATGTCTTGTGTTGTATGCTACACCAAAATGAGCTTTCACTACACGCATCCCTGACATGTCTTTCTTTACATGAAATCGAGACCTTCCACGATAGCGTGTGTTGTACGCAATATCGAGTTTCACTAAACAATGATATTTTATTAAAATATTATATAAACTAGCCGTTATGAATATTAATACCCACTATTTGAAATTTTATAAATTTTAACATTCACAATGGACTTCATTTTTTGGATTCGGAACATTGAAATTAGCCTAGGGTGAATTTTTGGTATTTTTCTGAAAATATTCAATTTTTTATGAATAGTGAAAACACTAGGTTACAATTTAAAAACTGATTTTTTATTTAAATAATTATTTATTTTATTTAAATTTATTTTAGTGAACAATTGATATATAATACTTATATAAGTTCAATGTAATTAATTGGAGACATTTAATCATAATTTTTGATATATAAAAAATTATTGAACTTTTCACCGTCTTTTACCCACCTCCTAGGAGAATTTAGAAATTCACATAAAACTTATTTTTATCGCTTCTGTGAGTGGAATTTAAAACATACAAGAGACATAGTTAATATCAAAGACTAAAATGTGGTTCAATGAGATGAAAATATTTTTTGGTGAATAGTAACTTTTAACTTTTATTTACCACGGTTAAAAGTAAATAGGGTAATTAATTGTAAAAATGATATTATTACTACCATAAAACTTGTCCTAATTCTATTAGATAAGTATAATTCGACCAATAAGAACCTTAGGAATAAAATATGACCATTTAGGTCCACTTGGATTAGATTAGGACGTTTATAATTCATTTATTTAAAGATGGGTTAAAATAGTTAAAATCATTGTTTAATAACTAAATCATTTTTAATATAGGGTTATACATTATATAAATTCAACTATAAATATTAATTAGAAATCTAAAATTATTTCCTACTGAATGGTATTTTATTTATAATTTTTAGACCTTAAATAAGTTATGTTATTTATGACACAATGGTGATAAAGTAATTACATAAATAATGAAATATTAAAATAATTGATGTTATAAATACCCAAATAAATATAATTTGAGAATTTTTATGAATTACACAAATTTTCAAGGTTTATATGACATGTTAGTATTGAATTAATTAACTTTTTTCGAAATAATCATGCTGTTATGTTTTTAAAAAAAATTCCATTACCAAATAGTGTCAAATTGACATAAAATAGTTTATAAAACATATATTATATTATTAATTGTTATTATATTTCTAAAAATCTAAGGATAGGCCAAGATACATATATAATGATATATGTATCATTATTGGACCACTTGGGGGGTCTTTTGGAAGTATATGGTATGTTTATTACATATGTATTATAAAAATACAAAGTAACATGGTAAATGTAAATCTAATTAACTAAGAGTTAATACTAAACGATAAGGATAATATAATGACCCAAACTTATCTAAAAATCTATTGGTTGAGAGGATATCGACCCATCCCCACATTATCTTTGAAATAAATCAATTTGGAGCTATTAAAAACCGAATATTACTTTATTATAAAATAATATTTTAAGTTTTTCAATTGGTGCCCCTCTCCTCCCTTATGAAAAGGGAACCCCTTCCCTCTTTTCTTCACACCCTTTTGATCCTTTAATCTCAGCCACCACCTGCCCATTTATCTTCTACAGATTCCTAGAAATATTTTGGAGGTTCTGGTCTTCTCAAAAGACCAACTCTATTTCCTTAATAGGAAACTTAATGGAGGTGTGTCGAAGAAGAGGTAATCTCTTCTTCCAATTCTCTCATGTTTCTTTATTCTTCTACTTCTTCTTCTTTAGTTGTCTCATTATGAAGTAATAACATCAGTATTTCTTATATACTGATATGTTATTATAAAAATGAAACTACCTTATTTTACTTTCTATCCATCCTACAGAAAATGAAATCACTGCGCGTGCGTACGTATGGAATACTGTCTCCACAATGTGGTGTAATCTGTTCGCGACCACCACATTACATGGATGGGTATAACGGTGTAAATAAAAAACTATATATGATTATTGTAAAGTTATATTGATTATGAAATTTTAAACATACACTTAAATACAATTCCAAGATCATGGGAATGATATCATCTCGCGTGCGTACGTACGGACTACCGTCTCCACGACGAGATGAGATCTATTCTCCATTTTAACCATTCATGAATGATTATAAAGTATATATAATGAATAATAATGAAAAATATGTCATAATAATTATACTGGATATATATATATATATATATATATATTTCATCTACATAATTCCATTTAAATCAATAATGAAACGAAAACCGCGTTCATGCGTACGTACGGCCTACCATCTCCATGAAGGGTGTATTTCACTCCATTTATCAATATATCATATATATATGTGTGTATATGCTGAATATATATTATATATAAATCACTTTATACATTCTGGAATTATTTAAATCTGTACATAAGTAATAATATGAGGAAAAACATGTCGAAACACGTATGATAAATGAAACGATTTTATCCAAAATGCTTCTTTAACATGAAATTTTAAAACGTACGGCTAATATAAAGTCATAAGTGAACCATATATGATAGCATAACAATGAATATTATTCTGTAATAAGTCAATAACATTATTTAAATCATTATATAGGAGGTTCAGACATGTACAAAGCTTATCGGACCTAAGGTAAGGGAAATTTTCACAATCTCAATTTTTATCTGATATTGTTTATACTTCGATACTCACTAGGGCATATTTATAATCCAAATCCATGTTTCATCAAAGTGTAATATTATTTATATCCTACTAAAATTTTTTAATTCCATTTTTACCTATTATGGAGTTTTTGGTAAAGATATTAAAGTAATCTTTTGTCATCTCCATTATGAGGTTCTTTTTTACTTTTTCGGCAAAAGAACAAGAAGAATTTTTTTTAACTTATACGGATGAAAGGATTATTAATGTTTTATAAAGCCTCATTTTCATGAAACATACTATAAAATATTGCATGATTATTTTCAACAAAACCATTTTATTTAAAAAATTCATGGCATTTTGTGAAAAGAATATGATTTTGTAGAAGAAAGGATATTTTCCTCAAGATTTCATTTCAAGTGTTTTATCAAAAATATTTTCCATCTAAAATGACATTATTTAATATTTTTATGTATGAATTATAATGTATGCATTGTTTACATGGTTTTATTCTTCTTATGATGAAATGATATCCATTTTTTTATATGGATTATTTTATGATGGAATGATGTTTAAGAATCCCATTCTATTACATGGGTTATAATACGATGTATGATTTATGATTTTGTGGCACATGAAAGAATTCTTTCATTATGATATGGGTGGGACTTATATCTACATCTAATGCATTGGGTAAAGATTTATATCTCATGGGATAGAAATGGCTATAATGGTATGTTAATCCGGTTCAGTAATACAGTACTAGAACGAGGAGTCAACTCGATTCAGAAAGGGACATTGTCCACTAATATGGTCTTGGCATCAATGCCTTGGCTACTATGGAAATAATATCATATTCATAATGGTTGACACAATCAAATGTTTTATTCCCATGCTATTTTATCATTATTAATGTTTCATTATGATCTATTCCTTATGTACTTCTATGTATTATGTCATTGCACAAGATTTTGATGTTTAAACATTGTGTTCATGTTTTTAAGTTCAAATGTATATGATTTGATTTATTTTATCGATGATTACCCTTAATGATCATTTGATCTAACCCTTCATATCATTACTTTTCCCCAGGCTTTAAAGAACGGTTTTAGGTAAGAAAACCAAAAGGGGAATATCTTTATGGGAGATGTTGAAGATCTTTCACCATGATTAGAAGATTACGTTCTGAGAATCTAAAGACACTAATCTATTATGGTCCTTATGTGTCTATTTCTGTTATGTATTACGTATTCCGCAAAATTAATGTAATGTCCTTGTATGTCAGGCTTTGAGTCTCTACAGTTGTTATCAGAGGAATGGTTTAGTTAACCTTTGGAAACTAGGATGCGAAACATTTAGTGAGATCCCTAGAGATATTTCTAAGGTCTGTCTAGGGATGTCCCTAAGGATAAGTATAAGTATATGTTATAGTCCTAGAATTACGATAATGATATTAGAATTAATACTAAGATGTTAGATATTGAAGGTACTCCCCCTTTATTATGTTGTTTTCTCTAGAATGATTTTTTCCCCTCACACTATTCTTTTTGGGTTTTAGACGATGGCTGGAACTCGAAAGAACAGTGATGATCAATGTAATGTAAAATGCAGTGATTTTCCTCCTGAACAACCCAATGTTATGGGAGATAGAGTGAATAATCTAATTGCTCTACTTACTCAAGCTATGAATCATTATGGACTTCTGAATGAGCAGAGAAGGGAACAATATTCTATTGATTCCTTCATGAGGAAAAGTCCACCTTCTTTCAATGGGTCTTCTGATCCACTAGTTTCTGAACAATGGATTAGTACCACTGAAAATATATTTTCAATAATTCTATTTAAGGAACATGATAAAGGCATTCTAGTTGTTTACTATTTAGAAGGTGAAGCAGACTAGTGGTGGACTCTAATTAAGAATACAAGACCCCATGATGAAATTGAATCCATGGAATGGGACGAGGTAAAGAACTTGTATTTCAGTAAGTATTTCCCTCGTATTCTTCGAACAAATATGGAAAATGAGTTCCTTGAGCTTAATAAAAATGATGATGAATCTGTTGGAACATACCGAGAAAATTTTACAAGTCTTGCAAGGTATGCATATGGCTTTATCGTCCAACCTGAATGTAAAGTTTATCGATTCTTCAGTGGCTTAAAACCAAGTCTTTGAAGGGCATTAACTATAAGAGACTTCAATAGCTATGAAGAAATTGTGTGTTTTACTATCAATGTAGAAATGGATGTTTGTGTTACATATCAATCTCATGGTTTGGACATGAAATGAAAGATGAAGCTCTAGGATAAATCTCATAACAATGGTGAAAAAAGATGAATGTTTCTTTGTGCTCAATGTGTGGAAAGAAGAATGGTAGTGATTGTCTTAAAAGGACTAGAAATTGTTTTAAGTGTCGAAGAGAAGGTCATCGAGCAGCTGACTCTCGAAGTAATAGAAAATGGGTTTCTAATGATGTAAATATAGAAAATACTGTAGATAACGCTCCACCAACACCTCAATGCTTCAAGTTCAATGAAATGGGGCATTATGCTAATCAATGCCCTAATCTAAGGGTTAACGATGATCGACATGAGAAACCAATTAAGGAAAAGGACAACAGGAAGTCACATGTGATCAATATTTGCGATATTGAATATGAAAACGATGTGGTGGAATGATTAATTGTTTAGGTAATGGTATTCCAAAATAATATTGTATATAGTATCGTGGAATATTGGAATATTTATATATTGGTATATTGTGGTTTTCAATAATTTTATTGTACCGGTAACCATGGAAAGTGATTGAGATATTTTTGGAAAGAAGATGATATGCGCATAATTAAGGGATAAGGAGGAAATGAAACGTTTGAAAGTATTCATGAGATCATGACTGATATAAGGACAAAGTCATATCATTGTTTGAGTATATAGAATTTTTGGATTTTGGTATGTGGAAGGAGTTAGCTTTTGACAGCATTCATATTTTCACTAAGGTTCAATGGGTATTCATTTTTCAAGACAATACATGATCAATGTATATACATGATTGGAATATGACTAACATGATATATGAGGGATAAATGATGGTATTCACATGCTTGTTATATGACCTTTTTAGTAATCATTCTCTTTATACTATGAGTTTGGAAAAAAGTATTTTTGATAATCCTACAGATTCGAATGGATTATGTTGAACATAAGTTAGTATTATTTAAGGCTAGAAATTTCTGTCGATATTATTGATAGATGTTATAATAGTATAGTTTTAGAAAAATGACAACCCCTAGGATGGGTGACAACCCTTCGTGTCGGACAAGGATGCAGGAATCAAACCCACAACCAAAGTGCGACATGCCTTTATCGCCTACCACTAGCCTACAAGTAGTCACTGCTAAGTAGAAACTAGTATTATATTATTAAGTCCTATGATAGATGAATTATAAGTCCATTTTGGAAACCATATACGATTAATCTCAGCATATATGGACTTCTGTATATTTAATAAATTATGCTAAACATTTTGCGATAAAAATAGATGGAATGACATATCATTCTATCGCATAATCTTCTTGCACTTCACTGAAGACAAATTCAACTTCATTTCCTTATGAGATGAATTGGAATTTGTTCGAGGCACGAGAAATGGTGAGATGATACTGAAGTAAAGTATGTATTTCTTCTAATTCAAATTCTTCAAATTTTGGGAAATGATCTTGAAAACAAAAAAAATGTTGTCCTAGTGCTCTCATATCTGTTGAATCAGATGGTACCTTAGATCATCACAAATTTATGGCTTTGTGATTGTTGGATTTTTCATATCCATTTCCTCTACCACGCTTCACTAGAAGTTGATGGTCATATTTGTCTTCCATATCCATATTGTCACATATGTTCTCCTATGTTGAAACCCATTGATTAGTTAATTTGGGTAACCGTTACGTTTCATATGTTAGATTATAAAGTCAAGTTTTGGTATTCCTTTTTATGATGTGGGTTTCAATGAAAGAAACTTTCAAGTAGTAAACCATTTATAACCTCGATGAATTTCTAAGGAGAAATTCATTTTAAGGGGGGTAGAATGTAACACCCCGAGATTTTTTGAAAAATATTCTTTTTAATTTCATTGATGTCTTATGTTTTACAATACACCAAAAAGAGTTTTCACTACATGCATACCTGACTTGGCTTGCTTTACATGAAATCGCAACCTTCTATGATAGCGTTTGTTGTACGCAATATAGAATTTCACTAAACAACGATATGTTATTAAAATATTGTATAAACTAGTCAATATGAATAATAATACCCACTTTTTGAAATTTTATAAATCTTATCCTTCAAAATGGACTTCATTTTTGGATTTGGAATATCGAAATTATCCTAGAGTTATTTTTTGGTATTTTTCTGAAAACATTCAATTTTTGATGAATAGTGAAAACACTGAGTTACTATTTAAAAACAGACTTTTTATTTAAATAATTATTTATTTTATTTAAATTTATTTTAGGTAAAAATTGATACATAATACCTATATAAGTTAAATGTAATTAATTAGAGTCATTTTATAAACATTTTAGATATATAAATTTTTTTTTGAACTTTTCACCTTCTTTTACCCACCTCCTAGGAGAATTTGGAAATTCACATAAAATGTAATTTTACCGCTTATGTTAATGGATTTTCTAAAATCTGAGAGACACAGTTTATATCAAGGACTAAAATTTGGTTCAATGAGATGAAAATAATTTTTGGTGAATAGTTACTTTTTACTTTTATTTACCACAGTTAAAAGTAAATAGGGTAATTAAGGGTAAAAATGATATTATTACTACCCTAAAATATGTCCTAATTCTATTTTATATGTTTAATTCGACCAAAAACAACCTTAGGAATAAACTATGACCATTTAAGACCACTTGGATTAGATTATGACATTTATTATTAGTTTATTTAAAGAAGGGTAAAAATAGTTAAAATGAATGTTTAATAACTAATTCATTTATAATATATGGTTATACATAAGATAAATTCGACTATAAATATTAATTAGAAATATAAAACTATTTCCTACCTAATGGTATTTTATTTATAATTTTTAGACATTAAATAATATATGTTATTTATGACACAATGGTGATTCAGTAATTACCAAAATAATGAAATATTAAAATAATTGATGATAAAAATACCCAAATAAATGACATTTGAGACTTTTTATGAATTCCAAAAAATTTATAGGTTAATATGACATGTTAGTATCTAATTAATTAACATTTTTGGAACTAATTGAGCTTTAATTATTTTCACAAAAATCCATTACCAAATAGTGTCAAAATTGACATAAAACAGTTTTTAAAACAAATATTTTATTATTAATTGTCATTATATTCCTAAAAATCTAAGGTTCTGCCAAGATACATATATCATGATAGTAGTGTCATTGATGGATCAATTGGGGGTATATTGTATGTATATGGTATGTTCATTAACTATATAATATAAAAATACAAAGTGACATGGTAAATGTCAATCTCATTAACTACGAGTTAAAACTAAAAGATAAGGTTAATATAATGACACAAACCAGTATAAAATGAATTGGTTAAGATTTTTTAACTACATACCCATCTTAGGTTAGAAATAAATCATTTTGGAGCTATTAAAAACCGAATATTACTTTATTATAATGTAATATTTAAATTTCTTTCAAAGGCGCCCCTCTCTTCCCTTATAAAAGGGCACCCCTTCCCTCTTCTCTTCACACCCTTTGAGACTTGAAGCTTGGAAAACCCCTGCCCATTTCTCTTATCAACTTACCTAGAAAAACTTTTGAGGTTCTTTGTTTCTCAAAAGTCCAAATCTACTTCCTTGAGAGGAATCATAAAGGAGGAGCGTCGAAGAAGAGGTAATCTCTTCTTCCAATTCTCTCAAGTTTCATTCTTCTTCAACTTATTCATCATTAGTTGCCTCATTATGAAGTAATAAAATCAGTATTACTTATATAATGATATTTTATTATAAATATGAAACAAACTTATTTCACTTTCTATCCATCCTATGGAAAACGAAATCACCATGCGTGCGTACGTACAGAATACCATCTCCACACCGTAGTGTAATCTGTTTTTGACCACCACCTTACTTGGATGGGTATAATGGTGTCAATAAATTAATATATATGATTATTGTAAAGTTATATTTTTTATTAAATATTATACATACACTTAAATACAATTCCATGAACATGGGAATGATATCATCGCTCATGCATACGTACGGACTACCGTCTCCACGACGCGATGAGATTCATTCTCCATGTTAACAATTCATGAATGATTATAAATTATATATAATGAATAATAATGAAATATGTGACATAATAATGATACTTTATTTATTTATATATATATATATATCATCTACTTAATTCCATTCAATTCAATAAGGAAACGAAAACAACGTTCATGTGTACGTACGACCTACTGTCTCCATGAATGTTGTATTTCATTCAATTTATCGATCTATCATATATATATATATGTATATTCTGAA
This sequence comes from Viscum album, assembly GCA_963277665.1. Taxonomy (NCBI): domain Eukaryota; kingdom Viridiplantae; phylum Streptophyta; class Magnoliopsida; order Santalales; family Viscaceae; genus Viscum; species Viscum album. Next base: position 1,603,953,486 of record OY728145.1, read on the forward strand.
TATATATTATATATAAATCATTTTTTACATTCCTCTATTTCTAAATCATTATATATGTTATAATATCAAGAACAACAAGTCAAAACACTTATGATAAATGAAACGAATTTACCCAATATGATGCTTTAACATGAAATTTACAAAAGAACGGGTAATATAAAGTCATAAGTGAATCATATATGATATCATAAAAATTAATATGATTATTTAATAAGTCAATGACATTATTTAAATCATTATACAGGATGTTCGGACATATACAATGCTTATCGGACCTAAGGTAAGGGAAAATTTCACAATCTGAATTTTTATTCGAGATTGATTATACATCGATATTCACTGAGTAATATTTATCATCCACATCCATGTTTCTTCAATGCGTAAAATTATTTCTATCCTACGAAAATTTTTTAAGTCCAATATTACCTATTGGGGTGTTTTTGGTAACGATATGAAAGGAATCTTCTGTCGTTTTCAGTATGAGGTTCTTTTTGACTTTTTCGGCAAAAGTACGAGAAGATTGTTTTTTTAAATTATACGACATGAACGTATTTTTATGGTTTTATAAAGCCTCATTTTAATGAAACATAATATACAATATTTCATTATTATTTTCAAGAAAACCTTTTTATTTTAAAATTTCATGTCATTTTGTGAAAAGAAAATGATTTTGAAGATGAAAGGATATTTTCCTAAAGATTACATTTCAAGTGATTTATCAAAAATACTTTCCATCTAAAATGACATTATTTAATATGTTTATGTTTTATATATAATGTATCTGTTATTTACATGGTTTTATTCTTTTTATGATGAAATTATATCCATTTTTTATATGGATTATGTTATGATGGAATTATGTTTAAGAGTATCATTCTATTACATGGGTTATGCTATGATGTATGATTTATGATTTTGTGGAACACGAAAGAATGATTTCATTATGAGATGTGTGGGACCTATATCTATCTCCAATGAATTGGGTAAAGATTTATATCTCATGAGATAGACATGGCTGGAACGGTAAGTTAATTTGGTTCTGTAATACAGGACTGGAACGAGGAGTGAACTCGATTCAGAAAGGGACTTTGTCCACTAAGATTCTCTTGGAAGCAATGACTTGGCTACTATGGAAATCATATCATGTGATTAATGGTTTCCACAATCAGTTGATTTATTCCCATGCTATTTTATCATGATTAATGTTTCTTTATGATCTATGCCTTATGTACTACCATGTTTTATGTCATTGCCGGTGATTTTTATGTTTAAACATTATGTTCATGTTTTTAAGTTAAAATGTATATGATTTGTTTTATTTTATCCATGATTACCCTTACTGATCATTTGAGATCACCCTTTACATGTTTACTTTTCCCCAGGATTTAAATAAAGTTTTTAGGTAAGAAACCAAAAGTGTAAGATCTTTGTGGGAGATGTTGAAGATCTATCACCACGATTAGAAATTACGTTCCGAGTTTCCAAAGACACTAAACTATTACGGTCCTTGTGTGTCTATTTTTGTTATGTATTAAGTATTCTGCAAAATTAATTTAATATTAATGTATGTCAGTATTTGGGTCTCTAAATTGATATAACCTTATTAATGAATCATTTATATAAATGGGATCCAAAATATTAAAATAAATTGATTTTGGAACATTTTATGTCATAAAAAAATATTAGGGATTATTATTACTTTTTTATTTGAATTAATGTTGTTTTTTTCGAAATAATCATGTTGTTATGAATTATTAATAATTAATGATATGAATACAATAAAAAATGACATAAATGAGTTTCTAAAGCTAATACTAATTTATTAAATGATATAATTGTTTTAAAAATATAATATTGTGGCATATTATTTAGATAATGTTTAAAATGTAATTAATGAATCACTTTTGGTATTATTGTTATTTTAAAAGAACGATATTAACCATATAGTCTGAATAAACAAGAATACATGGTAAGAGTTAAATTAGATAACAAAGGGTTAAAGCTAAATGATAAGGTTAAATATGAAACGAAAACAAATCTAAAAAAATAGGTAGAGAGAATTTTGAAAAATAACCATGTAATATTATTATTAAATTATTTTTGGAACCTTTTAAAATTGAAATTTAGTTTATAACAAAATAATATTTCAAGATATTCCTTAAGTGTTCATCCTTCCTTTTATAAAAGGCCACCAACTCAAACCCTTAATATCACCAATCATGCCCCCTTGGCTTGTCCAAACTCAGCCCAAATAATCTCCCAACATCCAAATATTATTCTTATAAGCCTTAACTTTTCCATAAGGCGATACAAGAAATCATGTTAGCTTAAATCAAAAGGAGTTACCTGATTTGAGGTAATGTCTCCTCTCATTATTCTTTCATTTATTTTTTCCTTTTACAACCCCCTAAAATCACATTATTACATTATTTTATTACAAATAATTATATTAAGTATACTAGGATGTTGTTATGAGAATAATTCTAACTACACTTACACACACCCTTATTTAATGGATACGAACATACTATTTCTGGGAACGGTGAACTACTGCCTCACGAAACGATGATTGTTTGATTTTCCCCTACACCACTCATGGTGTCCATTAGGATGGAATTGTATTTATTTATGATATATATTATTGTTATATTATCCTTATTCATCTTAAATTTATATTTACATCATACCTTTATTTTTTTCATTTTTTGTAAATATGATAATTTCATTTGAGTAAGTGCGGACTACCGCCCCCTCAAAGTGATATGACTCGTTCATTACATACATGGAACAAATAAAGAATGTAATTAATGATATTATGTAACATATATATCATATCATATCATAATATAATTATAATAAATATATGTATCATTTAATTTTTATTTCATTAAATATTAAGTATAAAAGAAAGTAGCATCCATGCGTACGTACGACCAACTATCCTCATGAATGGTACATTTAATTTCTTGTCACCAAATATTAAGGAAAATTAAAAATAAATATATACTCTATATATATGATATATATATATATATGTGTGTGTGTGTGTGTGTGTGTGTATAATACCCTAGAGTAAATGGGCATTTGACTACATGGACAATTTGTAATTATATCAAGTACATTTTTGACCCAGGTGCCAAATATAAAAAAAAAACGTCTGCTATAAACATAAATAATTATGTAATTTCTATTACATGGTAATAAGTGATATAAATGGAATAATAAACATGAAAAAGGTTCTGAAGAAAGTAGAATTTACGTTAAGTTTATTAATCAGTAAATTAAAGAACGAACAAGTCAATATGGACACGTGGTAAGGGACTTCGTCTGAATTTCCATTCATTGAGGAATATTTTGAAAATATATATCCCCCTGTTTTACACAGTGTATATTGAACCCATTGTACCATTAAATTCATTCAAATGGAATATTTTATCTACAAATAACTGTACTAAATGAAAAAATTAATGTTTTTTATCGTTTTTGGTGACAATGACCTCTCTACCACTGCATTCGTTATTTGGAATATCTTATAATAATTAATGTTTTTAAAAGAAATAGAATTCCATTATTCCATTTTTTCACTATTTTGTTATTGAAAATGGTTTTTGAAATGGTTTTATTTTTTTAACATCTTGAAATGATTTCTTTTGATTGAAAATAAAATGTTATTATTGAAATATTGGTATTATCAATATTTTATGTTTTATGATTAAATAATGGTACATGGATATTTGATGGGTGGTTACGTGATAAACCAATGACATGTGGTTAGATGATAAACCAAATGACGGTGGTTTTGTGATAAACCAAAGATGATTTTTATGTTATAACATCTATTGTATTATGTATGGAAGTCGGCCATATGGCTATTATATTTAGTGATATGTGTGGAATTCGATCGTATAGTTATTTCATTTATTTATTTTTTGTCCCAAGATACATTTATATTCATTATGTTGCATTTAATGTGCATAATGTAAATATTTTGGTATTAAAAAGGGGTATGTAGTGAGCATATATTCTGTGAAGTGTATTAGCTACTTCATTTAGGTGAAAATTATTAATTTACGATAAATTATTCATGGTTTACATGTGGTTTTAAAAACTAACTGTTTTCCTTCATTATATACCCCTTAATGATCTTTTTAATCTCATCCCAAGTTATTTGAAATATTTTTCACAGGACATAAATTGGAATAAGATAAAGTATGGGATCTCGGAAAAGTCATGTTGCTTAAAACATGAAAATAAACATGTTTTGTTTTTTTAGTGTTTTTATTTTATGAAAGAATGGATATTGAGTAGAAGGGTCTAAATGTAATATAGAATTTGTTATGTATAAGTTTTTTTCCTAATTCTAAAAATCTCTAAACCTTAAAAGATCATCAATGTTAATTGTTAACATAATTCAAGATTATGTAGTGTTTATGAGTGGGGCTATACAGTTGTTCTCATAAATTGGTTTTGATAACTTTAGTGTTTAGGGTGTAATTTATGCATATGTGACATAGCCATAATGGTTATCATATTAAAATGATTCATATTTATTTTATATAAATTTAATGAGTTTAATATAACATTAATACGTAATCTCAATATTTACCCTCCTCGGAACATATTATATGATGATTTTACTAATATACTCACACTGACAATTTTGGTTTTTGTAAATGGCTTGATCTAGAAGTCGTGAATGTAACAATGGATGAGAAGAAAACTATGACAATTTTCTAAATAAGAAACCGAATGTAATGGGAGCCTCAACGATAACTCTTTTGGTTATTCTCAACCAACTATATGGATTCATTATTAACCAACTGAACCATGGGGATTTTTATAAGGCATAGTATATTCAAGAAACAAATACCTATGAAAGTTTAGGTAAAAATAATAATAGTAAGTGTATAAATTACTATGTGTCATGGATGTGATAAAACAACTCGGAAAATTATTCAAAGGGACATGTAGATTCTATAGTTGTGGTAATAAAGGTCTTATATCATGAACCTACCATGGAAAATGGAAGTGTCTAGTTGAATCTAGGAAAGTGAAAAAAGATCATTCTGAGGGATCATTTTATGGTTTAAAATGTGGTGTGCATTGTCATTGTAAAAATATATATCCTATGAAAGAAGATCGGGGATGGGATAAATAGGCCTCTACAAGTTTATGTTTACCAATACCTAATGTCATTCCAATAGAAGATGATGCAACTGATAATGTCCAATTATAGGTATAGATTTTTTCTTAGATGATTTTTTGACATTATTGAATCTTAGGATATGATTCATGATTTTTATAGTACCAAATAAGTATAATGTAATATGTTGTAAACGAGTGGTTAATAAATAATGAATAACATTGAATGAATATAAAGTCTACATATTTGGGTTTCAAGAGTTATGGAATATTTTAAGATGATGGCATTCTTAAAAGTGTTAAGGCTCTTTTGATGATGGGATTACATTGGAAGTATTTTTATAGTATGTGTAACCCTGATTTTTGATATGTAAAAATGTTATTCAAGAAAGAATTTTATTTTCTTCTCTGTAAATAATGGATAACCTGGGGGTTAATATAATTTTTTAGGTGATAAATGGTTATTATATTTTGGTATAAAAAATGAATGGTATTCGATAACCTTGGATGATAAAATGGCTTATGGTTATATTTTATGAAATTTTGTTAATTTTTATAATTTTATAATAATGATAGTGTTTTATAAAAAAGAAAACTTATACGTTGCGTGACATCTTGTGAAATCTAGCAAGGTCATAGGAATCGAACCCATAACTATTGTGGGACATCGATTTATCACATACCACTGGACTACATGAAGTCCCTGTTAGTATGACTACTTATTCTCAGATAAATGATGTTATGGATCCATAATATGTTGATTTTGGAACATATGTTTTATCTAATGGATATTCATAGTATCTGAAAATAATTTGGTGATTATGTGATATGTGTTATTTTGGAGGGTGTTCTCTCTTTTGGGAACAGTATAATCCTAAGGAAAATAGAATACTTTGGGATTTCAATTGTAGAGTAATGGTGTTATTTTATTTTTGAAGAATCTGTTTTTTTATTTTGGACGTATAGAAGATTACATTATTTATGGAAACTATAAACCTTCATAGAGAATATTTAATTAGGATAATTAATTTTTAGTATGATACTTTAAGAGTAGCTGATGATATTTGGAGATAAATATTAAGATATTTGTGGAAGACGATGTGATATAATCCTTCTAAATTTTGGTATTCAAACATATTTAAGATTATTTTGAATAATTTAATGAATATTGTGTATTGAATGGTCTTTCTTAGAGTTGGGTATTGTTTGTTCAATATTGGGGATTAAAATTTTCATTTTGTTTTATAAAATATTGTCTTTATTAGAGATTATACAATCTTGTACTAACCATATTGGTTTTGGTTAATGCTTAAAGGCATGGGAAATATGTGGTTCATATTTTTTGGATAATGATATTCACTAGAAGGTTATTCTAGCCCTTCATGTGTGACCAAGTAATCTTGAATACTCATCTTTTGGAGAAAACATGAGTGTTTGCAATAATCATATTAAAGAATAAAACTATACATGATAAGTAAGTATATTTTTTTATGTTCATAGTAAATCTCATAAATAAATTCTCCATAATTATGAAAGGGAACACAAAACAAAAAAATGCTGTCTGTTTATTTTTCTTATTGAAGATTCAAATACCATTTAAACTATAACAAGTTAGTGTTTTTTTGGTGGTTAACTTACTCATAATCGTGTTTTATATGACTCTCCATATGAAGTTGATTGTTATTTTTCTCTTCCCTATCCATGTTTTCATGAAATAAAAGTATGTGATATCTCAAGTTAACATTATATATATCTTTATTTCTTATAAGGTGATAGTTTTATTGAATCGTCTTCCAATGTGGCACATTCATTGATGTTTCATAGCCAAATTTTAAAATTGCGAGAACCCAATTTCCAAAAATGGGGGAAGGATGTCACGACCAGGTATTTATAAAATAATACCTTTTTAATTTCTATTATTTATTATAAATAAGATATTAATTTTTTGATAAAGGTAATTCTTTTTTTGTTAGCATACTCCACAAGTAACCATAGGTTCCCTTGAAATCACACGTTTCAAACAACATTTAATTATATAGAAAATAAAATAATAATATTATTTTTTAAATGGTAGTTAATGCATAGGAGTTGTATTTTCGGGAAACAAATACCAAAATAAATTATTATTACACATGTTTGTTAATGTTTTTAACATTTAGAAAATAAATTTTAGAGGCTTATAATAAGAACTATTCTGATTTTAAGCATGAAATTCTCTAATATTCATTAAGAGGTCGATTGACCTCCATTTTGATGGGGAACCCTTTTTAAATCTAGTTATTGTCACTTTTATATGTTCTATATGCAAAAAATAGAATTTATATTTATAAAATGACTTCAAAATTTACTATGGATTAAATTTTGGGATTTTTTTGAAAAAGTTCTTTTTTAATGAATAGTGATGAATACTGGATTTTAATTCAAAATTTCCTTTTAATCTAATTCATTTGTAGAGTTAGATTATAATTTTAATTGGTTTTAATGTGTAATTGCATAATATTTTTATCATTTGATATATTTTGTGTAATATTATGTAATTATATATATAAATTGGACATAAACACATGTCAACATATTGGTTGTTTAGACTTCTAAAAAACATGTTTTTTGGTTTTTACAACTTCAATTAATTTTAAATTACATTCTTCAACTTCTGTATTATGAATTTGGAAATATGGATTCCATATTTTGATTAGTATGTCTAATTAGTGTAAATAGATAATTTTTATTATTAGTCATTATTAATATAAATTTCAAAAAATATGTTTTTCCATGGTTAAAAGGTAATTATGGTAAATAATGTTAAAAAATAATATTATAAAAATATTAAGTAACACTATCACGTGTCATAATCACATTAGATGATATATTTACGACCATGGTCATCTTTGGGTCGATTTTAGGACCTCATGGAGCCACTTTTGTGTTAAAATTACATTTAATTTCATTTAATTTAAGGTTGTGGAAAATATTACCTAAACATGTATTCTTTATTAAAACAAATTTTATATGTGGTTATATAGGTTATAATTTCGAATATAAATATTCATTAAAAATATAAAAATGTTTCCTGTATCATAGTATTTTATGTAAAATTTTTAGAGATTAAATAAAAAAATTTATTTATGACACGATGGTGAGGTAGTGATTACCTTATTAATGAATTATTTAAATAAATTAGGTTATAAATATTAAATTATTTATATTGAAAATTTTTTTGTCAGAAAGTTTTATTATTATTGTTTATTACTTATTATATTTTCATTAATGATTTATTTTTGAAATAATATTTTTTTAAGAAATTTTAAAATGTCATGATATGAATAGTATAAAAATTAAAATAAATGTGTTTTTGAACAAAATACTATTTTATTAAATGATAAAATAGTCTTAAACTATAATATTCCTCATAATTACATCGAAAATGTTTAAAATTTAATTAATGAAAAACATTTGGTTCGATATACATTTTATATAAGCTATATTAACCATATATTATGAATACAAAATAAGACATGTAAAGTGTTAAATTATTTAACTAAGGGTTTATGCTAAACGATAAGGTTAAATTGTACAAAAAAACATGTCTAAAAACTAATGGTAGATATTATTTCAAACAATAATCGTCATATCTTAAAATTAAATGTGTTTTGGGAACTTTTATAATCTAAATTTAGTTTATAATAAAATAACATTCCAATATATCCCTATAGTGCCCCACCTCCCTCTTATAAAAGGTCACCACCTCTATCCCTTAATCACGCCTCTCAAACCCACATGGATCGTCCAAAAGCTACCCAAAGAAGCTACGAAAATCAATCTTTTAGCCCTATAATCATACTTGGGTAGAAGTTAATACAAGAAATCATTTTATCTTAAATCAAATTGTGTTACCCGATTTTACATAAATTCTTTTCTTAATATTTTTTTTTATTTTTCCTTATCCAACCCCCTAAACTTTTTTTATTAAATTATATTATAACAACATTATATTTATTATACTAGGCCATTTTAATGAGATGGAATAGAACTACACTTATACACACCTATATCTAATGGATACAAAAATACTATTTCATTGAAAAAGAGTACTACTGCGTCACGAAACGATGATTTTTCGATTTTCACCTAACACATTTCATGGCGGAAATTATGATATAACTCTGTAATACCCTTCCCCTACCGCATTGGCTTGAATAGGTGGTGAGGGTTACTTGGCCTTAAGCAAGGTTCCCAAGGTGCCAAAGGCTGAAAATAATTGATGTGGGCATCAAGGATCAGTGGAGAACGATTTTCCCTTATGAAGATAACCCAACTCAACCAGCCAACAACTAAAGATGCATGCACTTTCAGACCTAGCCATGTGATACTAAAACATCCATCACAATCCCCAAAATCATTAAAACTAGACATGTCCACAAAACATTAAAGTACAAAGCGGAAAATAAACAACAAACACCACAAGCCATGACAGCACCACAGCTCCACACCAAGCTACAATCTCCAAGAACCACCACATACCCTGAGCATCACTATGAACCACAAGAATATGAGATTCCTTACCTTTACCTGTGTCTCAGAATAATACATCTGCAAAAGCACCAACATTCCAAAGTATTGGTTGATTACTAATACTCATTAGGTTTTCCCCAACTGACTTCCCAACACATTCCACTAGGATAAAATCATTAAAACATTTATATAAAACAATTTATATAAAATAATAAAATGTACAACCATTTACAGGAGCCAATGATTCCCTTACCAAGCCATCACATCCAAACCAAGTGACCAAGGCAAATCCAAATAAACTTTCCATAAACCTTTTCATCATTTATATACTAGAACAATAATTTCCTACTTGAAAATCAATGGAAAACAAACAACCAAACAGTGGGACTTACGCCCAACCTATTCACTCATTCACATAAAAACAACCAAAATGGTGGGGCTTCCACCCAAACCATTCACCCATTCACAACTAGCGGTACATTCCGGCCACTACTCACAACTAGCAGTACTTCCAACCACTACCCATATGGTGATTATTCTGACCACTATCCATCACTATTTATAGTGGGACTTACCTCCCACTTCCACACAACAGTTCAACCAATCTCAACTAAGAATTTAACCTACCAAGGCCACAACAACATGACATCATCTATTTCAATTTTATGTCAATCCACTTCAATAAATCACCCATTAATTGAAAAACACCTTTAATCATTTTCTATGCCAAACCCCATTTCAACAAAACAACCACTTTATAGAAAACCATTTCTATTAATAATTTTCAAAAATCCACAATAGAATCCCATTTTTAAATATCCATTTCAAAATTTTCAACAAGAACATTTCACCCCAAAACCCATTTTTCCAAAAAAATAACCAAAACATCACCGAAGAGATTTCCAACCAATTTTGCACAACAATCACAATAAATTTCATTCACAGTAAATTAATTGAAATCAAACACCACTAGTTATAACCAATTAGTGTAGAGAGATAAGCCACATACCTTTAGGGTTCCTGAGAAATCGACCCACAAGAATTCACACCTCAAATCTGGAAAACGAACCTTCGAAACCTCACTATATCCCTTTCTCTGGCATACACAAGCCTTAAAATCATCATCCAAGGAAACAACAACCATATATCTATAAACAACAAGTGTAGATCAAGAAAACCAACAAATATGGAGATTTAGATCTAGAGGAAAACACAATGAAACCATGAGGAGAAACATACCCAGGAGAAACCACCATCAAAACACCATAAAACAACTTTGATTTTCTTCCAAAACATATGAGAGACCATACTAAACCCCTAAGAAACCGAAATCCTAATTGAGGCTCAAGTGGGAGAGAATTTGGAGATTAATGAGGCAAGCCCGATTGAACCCAGGTTTTAAAAAACTTATCATTAAGTGGTTGTACGGTTAGTACTCACAGTATGGAAAACCATGCGATAACTGTGCACAGACAACTGCCTTGAGGGAAATGGTACGCACAGTTTCCTTGCACGATTTGGAAAACCGTGTGCAGGATGTGCGAATCCTACTGTCTCCCCCTACATGGTTTCATGGATAAACTTCACGGTTTCAACTAACCGTGCTCAATTCATGCTCCCTATGCAAAGCCTCCAAAATCATTCAAAACCATTCCAAACTATCCCAACCTCTTCCCAACTCATCCCATGAACTTTAAACACATAAAAATCGAAAAAATCATACATACCTCAAACCAGGAGTTCTATATTCTCCCTACCAATGGAAATTCCGTCCTCAGAATGTAGTGAACACACCTTTTACTGAAAGAGCTCGGGCCACTGCTCGACCATCTCTTTCTCCCACTCCCAAGTCACCTCTTGAATATGACCATGTTGCAAAAAAACACAAACTAAAATGATGCTTTTACCATGCAAGACATTCCATTTCCTATCCACTACCTACACTGGCACATGCACCAACGAAGCATCCAGTTCTAGCTCAACATGATCCCATCGAATCACATGGTGATGATCCGACTGATAATTTTCCAACTCTGACACATGAAACACATTGTGGAACACACTAAACCTCAGTGGAAAAGCCAAATGATAATCCACCTCACCAACACGCTCAAGAATCTTAAAAGGTCATATATACATCGAGGATAACATTCCCTACTTACCTAACCAATGATGTCCCAACCAAGGAGAGATCCTCAAGAAAACATGATCACTCACCTCGAATGACAATGACTATCAACGATGATCTGCATACGCTTTCTGATGACTTTAAGCTGTCTCCATTATCTTTTTGATCAGCATGATCTTCACCATAGTCTCCTGGACAAGGCTCAGTCAAACCATCGAGGACTCACCCATTTCGACCTAACAAAGTGGAGAACGACATGTCCTCCCATGTAATGCATCAAATGGAGCCATATGAATGGATGCATGATAACTGTTATTGTATGAGAACTCAACCAATGACATGTGATCCTCCCATGAGCCACCAAAATCCTTGACACAAGATCATAACATATCCGCCAAAGTATGTATCGTCCTCTCGGATTGACCATTAATTTGAGGTTGATATGCCGTTCTCATTATCAACTGTGTCCCATGGTCGTGCTGCAAGGATTTGCAAAAAAGAGATGTAATCCTTGGATCACTATCTGATACAATCGAAGCTGGAATGCAATGCCTCTTTACCACCTCTCAGATATATATTTTGGACAGATCCTCCACTGTATAAGATAAACAAATCAGAATGAAATGGTCTCACAACGTTCGCCGTTCCACTATCACCCAAATGACACCGTGCTTTCTAATAGTTCATGGGAGACCTGTGACAGAATCCATCACTATTTTCCCCCATATACAAACAAGTATATGTAAAGACTATAACATTATTACTGACCTCTAATGCTCGTCCTTGACCTGCTGGCAAGCCAATCATCTTGAAAAAAACTCAGCCACTATTCTTTTCATACTAACCCATAAGAACTATCCTTTCAACACTTTATATATTTTTTAAATTCCAGGATGAACAGCCCACCTAGAATGATGATACTCCCTAATATGATCCTCCTGACAAGAAACTAGTACGACCATCTGATTCAAAAAAAATAAAACTGAATCTCTATTCAGTTTCCAACCCTCAATGGTCACCCCACCAATGTGTCTCGAACCCATGGTCACACACACAAAATCAGAAATCTTTACCTCTTTAACCAAGCCAACCATGTCAGGAATCAACCAAATTGGATGGAATACCACTCTATCACCCTGGTCCTCATATTCCAACTGCATGTCAGTTATAACTGACATCAACTGCCACTGGTCCGATACTTGTTTCACCACCTGAGAAAATGATTTTCTACATAATGCATATGCCACCAAATTTCCCATACCTGGAGTGAATATCAATTCAAAATCAAACATTTGGAGATATTTCATCCATCTCCTTTTCCTCAAGTTAAAATATCTTTGTGATAAAATATGCTTCATGCTATTATGATTTGTATATATCGAGAATTTCTCACCGAAGAGATAATGGCGCCACACATTCAAATCATGAACCACCACTGCCAATTCCAAATCATGAGTTGGGTAGTTCTTCTCATGAAATCTCAACTTCTATGAGCCATATGAAACCACATGATTCCTTTGCATGAGAACCCACCCCAACCCTGCTCTGGATCCATCACAATTCACCACGTACCATTTTCCTTATTCTGGAAAAACCAAGATTGGTGCTAATGTAAGGAAACCCTTTATCTCTTTGAAACACTGATGACACTATTCATTCCACTGGAATTGAACATTATTTCTTATCAAAGTTGTCATCGGTGAAGCCAAACGTGAAATATCATAAAAAAAATGCCGATAATACCTAGATAATGTGAGGAAACTCAGTGCCTCAAATGCATTCTTTGGCGGTTGCAATGAGATAACACCCTCTATCTTTTCTGGATCCACTGAAACACCCCATTCATAAATCACATGGCCATGAAAATGAGCATCCTATATCCAAAATTCACACTTTGACAATTTGGTATACAACCGACGATCCCTGAAGATCCATGGAACTATCTCCAAGTGCTGCTCATGCTATACCCTTGTCATTGAATACACCAGAATATCATCTACAAACACCAACACAAAGGAATCTAGATATCTCTGAAATATCAGATCCATCAATACCATAATCACTGTTATCTCATTTGTTAGACCAAAGGGAATAAAAACATATTCATAATGTCAATATCTACTTCTAAAAGATGTTTTAGGAATATCATCATTCATCACCCGTAATTGATGATATCTTGACCTCAGGTCGATCTTGGAGAAACATTGGTCTCCCCTAAAATGGTCGAACAAATAATCAATTCATGGAAGTGGAAATCTATTCTTTATCGTAACATGGTTAAGTTTACGATGCTCAAAATAGATCCTCAATGTTCCATCCTCCTTTTCAAAAACAACACAGGCGTTGCACATGAGGATGTTCTAGGCTAGATAAACCCTTTTTTTATAGCTCTTCCAACTGGAATTTCAATTCCCGCAATTCAGTAGGGGACATCTAATAAGACAGGAGTGAGATAGATCTGGTACGAGGATGGAGATCAATCATGAACTCCACTTCTCTTATGGGTGGTAACCTAGAGAATTATTCAAGAAAAACATCCATGTACTGATCCCCCATTGCCAGAAGAACACTCTGTTCGACACCCATTACTGATTCCAACGACAATACTGCCAACCGATATGATAACGTACCTACTGTTGGTGCCAACAAACTCGTTTCCCCCATGCCTTTCATGCCTATCTCCTCTAAAGAGTTGTCTAACACCATCATGGGTCGTAAAAGCCACATTATACGCATTCCAATCGATGTGTTCCTTAAATTACTCCAGCCAATCCATTCCTAGGATTACATCATACCCATACATCTCAAGAACTGAGAAATTCCACATTAGCTCAACCGCACCCACAACGATACAACATTCTCTACACAAGAAGGATCGAAACACTCTTTGACCCAGAGGAGTTTGAAGTTTCAAATCCAAAGGCATCATTTCTTCCCTTAATCCCAGATTATCAACCATACGTGCATCAATAAAATAGTGTGAAGTAGCTGCATCAAACAACACTTGCATAATTGTAGAATTTAAAAGAATAGTACCACACACTGTGGATGGTCCCGACTGTTCATCCACCACAACCTACACAGCTTCAAAAACATGTTTTCGTGCCACGATCTACTGTTTATTGACCTGTTGAGGCGACGTGGTATTCTGAGAATCACTATGACCCACATTATTCTTCTGCTGAGGGGTATGCTACTTTTCTCTTCCCATCGAAGAATACGATGTATGAAATCCCTGAGGAGTATCATGCACACTAAACCTCAGATCATTCAGACAATAACACTACAGATGCCCCATCTACTTACAATTATGACTTGCTCGAGGTTGTGCCTTACAATACCATTTGATGTGGCTTGTAAAACCACACTAAAAACATCATGGTTTTCTCTGAGGCTTCAAAGGAAGATTCACTGGTCATGACATCAGATTATGTGTAATACTCCCGCACTGGGAATACGTGTCCCTCATCCTCATGAACCCATCATTAGAGTTCCCACTATTCCCATGGGTACCACCATGCTTCCTCAACCAAGGGCGCCTAACAGATCCTACTCAGCCATAGAGGCTCTATTCACCATATCTTTGTAATTATATATACATCGTACTGTTATCTTTGAACAGATTTCTTTCCTTAACCCCACTTTAAACATCCTTTCCTTATATGACGTGCTACTCGCCACCTCTAGTGAAAACCACACTAAGATCATAAACATAGCTACATTCTCCATCACAGACATAAGCACTTGCTTCAAACTGGCGAAATTAATAGTACGCAGAATTCTAAACATATGTGGGTATAATTTTTTATTAAAAAATTCCATAAATTCTTCACACGTCACACCCTGGTTCTTCCATGCTTTGACTACTCACTCCCACCACTAAAGGGCAAGATCTGCCAACATATACGTGGCCAACTTCACTTTTATCTTTACCGGTGTTCCCAAGAACTTGAAAATATTGTTCATTCTATTCAACCATTCTTATTCCCTCTCCGTCTTTGAATCACCCCTGATGATGTTTGGTTTATTCTTTAGAAACTAAACTTCATGATCCACATTCCTTGGTTAATCCATTTTAATTCCATGTTCCAAAGCTTGGTAAGCTTGCACTATGCATTGCACTAGCTACTGGTTCACCTGAGGCTGAGGTTCTACCATATTCTCAACAGCCTCCTCTGGTTGGTCTCCACAATTCCTACTCGATGCCATTTCTATCAACAAAAATCGAACAACCATGACTCTCACTTCTGTAGACATCAATAATTCCCTTTTATAATCACATTACACAACACTATCACACAAGGATTTCTGAAATTTCACATTTTCCATGTTTCACCATTTTGAAAACCAAACCATTTTCAAAATACCGAATTTATTCACATTACAATTTCACACATTCATATCACACCATAAATAATTATACCTATATAAATTATGAATCCCAGTCCGAAGTCATTTATACCACGCATTTCATTCCCATCTCATTGGCTGCACCCACGAAAAGAAGATATCCAATGCCTACAAGTGCCACCAAAACACTTATGTACCCAACTCCCTGTTAACGTAAAGTTCAATATAAAAGGGATTACTATGTCCTTTTATACTATACATTACATTTTTCAACAAGCTTACACCATTATACTGTTGAGATGGTATGTGGATTATGATATACTTTATAATACCAAATGTTGGATTGAAATAATATTGATACTGAAAGAAGTTTCAAATAATGCTGAAAATACATATGGGGGGGGGGGGCGTAAATTGTATTCATTAAAAATTTATTTTGGAACATTTAAAGATAACTATATTTAAAATGTTTAAACAGGGTAATTCAAATTACCTCTAGTTCTACACATTTTCTAGATTCTGGAAATATGATTCCGAGAAATTTGTTCCGGAAAAGATGGTTTCGGAAAGTGAAACTTGGTGAATGTTTACAAATATAAATATTCTACCTTAAAACATATATAATCTTACTAAATTAAAGTATACAAGTATAAGGAAGTATAATATATTTATACATTCCTCAATAATCAAAAATACAAAAGAAAGATTGAAATAAACACGTAACAAGTAGTAAGTCTTTTAACCAAATGAAAAGGGTATCCAACATCCTTGGATAAAGGTCCCTTGATTTAAACATTCCGGAAATTCTATCTTACCCAAAACAAGGTACGCCCTCCATTTAAAGATCATAATCTGTCTTGCTATCCCTACAATCCTTCATCTTCAAGGTAGTCGGCACCTCTGTATTCCTCATCATGGACGTCCTCAAACATTAAGGTAGTCGACACATCTTTCTTCCTATCCCTAGAAGATATCAAATGTACTCAGCAACACTCGGATCCACACAAAGCAAATATGAACAACACATTCAGTACACACTAAACATGATAGTCTCTCTCTAGAAATCACTTCAACAACTTGTAATCTATAGAGTCATAGAACTGTTCATAAATGTTTCAAGATCTTTTCAAATTAGCTCATATTTATAGGCACGGAACCAACAATCAGCTCCCTCCTCTAATGGTCATATTTTTCATTGAACTTTTGAGGGACCTGCACAAGCATCACTCAAACAATGGTTAGTTAGTAACTGAATGCAAAACATTGTTTTATAACAAAAACATATGTAAGGAAAAATACAGTTACATAACCAAAATAAAATATTTGGAATATACGCAAATAAAAGTTCGGAGCCTAACTAAACTCATATTCGGTGTCTATAATACAAGGATATTCAGATTCTGTTTTCTAAAGAATTCAGAACCTGAACATACAATGTTCAAAGTCAGAGTTCATGAGAATTATGAGTCAAAACTTACAAAGTTCGAATTCAGAATTCATTTGAATTCGGAGTCAGAACTCATAAAAGTTCAGAGTTTGAATTCAGAGAACTCAGAGTCAGAACTCAGAAGAGTTCGAAATCTGAAATCAAAGAACTCGGATCAAGAACGCATAAGATATTTGAGTCTAAATTTAAGAACTCAGAGTCAGAACCCATAAGATTTCAGAGTCTTAATTAAAAGAACTCAGAGTCAGAATTCATACACTGAAAACAGAATGATCTTTCTATAAGTATTATATTATTCCTAGGTTTTAGATATGAAACCTAATTTTATATTTAGATAATATAAACATTGGAAAACATGTTAAGGATAAATTTCTGTGGGGAAGGAAAAGTTTCCTTAAGAGAGTAAAACATAGGGTAAAATGAATTTTTGCATCAGACAAGGTGGTTGTGATTTTCAAAACATCTGGACTAATACAGTCATAAAAAATCCATATTGACTAAATAATCTACCCAATCTTGAATTAATGGAAAATTCATAAGGAATCCTTATTGACTCAACAATATCCCCCTTTTTGGAAATCACAAACATCATCAAGAAATATAAAATAATGAATTCGAAAATATTTTTCTAGACATTGAAAATAAAACATATCTCCCTTATCATGTGGGAAAAGATGAATATGACTAACTCCCCCTTAGGATTTGGAACACTAAGGATCTTATTCTAGATTTACTGAATGAGATTTTCCATTATCTTGAGTATGGAAATATCTATTATAAAAACTCACCCTTAGATAAACTCCCCATTACGTAGATATATTTCTTCTTTACATAGAATTATTTTTCATTTCTCCACCATTCTGATTTTATAATAGAATTTTAGGGAAAGAAAAAAAACTTATGGTACCTGAAATATTAGTACAAAACATCCAAAAGACAAGAAACCAAAAAAAATCAATATGATTAGAAATAATTTGTACAAAGAAAAAATGTACAACCAAAGATCGGATTGGAACATATGTATCCTTAGTTTTCCTTCAGAATCAACAGTTTGACTATAGTCTTCATCTTTTTGAGCTCCTTATGATCTTCTTCTACTCCCTTAAAAAGATGATCCTGATACTTAGGTTTTATCTCTAAAGCCTTGATTCTTTTATCCTGATACTTAATAGCCTCTTCATGAGTATTCAAGACATCTTCATTCATAATAAATTTTTCTTCAATATCAATCTGAAGATTCCTTTCCTTCGTCCAGCTTTGGGCTACTGAATACAACTTTCAATTCTAATCCTTTACTTCATGAATTCAAAAATTGTGCTCAAGAGTTAGATTTTCCTCAAATATATTCATGAGAACCTTGATCTTCTCATCTTTTAGGTCAAAGGACTCTTTTACACAAGATTTAATCTCATCATGTTCTTTAAAATCTTCATCTAGTTTTTTTGACCAGCCAACCATTTTAATACATGACCATTTGAGGGAATTTTAGTTAATGAATAAATTCTTGAGATTGGCCTCAAGCATGACACACTTGTCCATCACCATGAAAACTGAATCTGATTTCTGATTTATTGTATGTTATATCATTGGGAGTATAGATTATATGCTTGGGAAAATTGTAATGGTCCCAAAGAACTTCTCCAATAACTGCACAACAAAAACATGTCCTAGAGATGATGATTCCGAATCTGAGACCTAGATAGTTGAGGCTTCATTCTCTAACTCAACTTCCATCCTCTACAATGATCCACATGTTTCCTTATTCTTTTCAACATCATTGGTAGTTGTCTCACATACCACCTGTTTTCCGTTATAAAGTCTCAGAATGGCTTCTTCATTCCAAAATTTGTGTTCACTATTAGACAACTAAACAATTAAATCTTCATCGATCTTATCCTTATCAACTCATGCCTCAGCATCCTTAGGATGAATAAAATGATGATAAAAAAATCTCTTCCTCAGATATCTTGTTCACTACATCTTCAGCTTTCTCATCCTCTTCATTCTGATCTTCTATAGGTGTAGCAATCATTTAATATTTTGCTTCTGATTTTCAGATTGACAACTTCTTGGATGAACTTTCATTCTCATGGAGCTCTTGAAATTTCATTATGAGATCATCAGTGTCAACACTACTTTATTCTTTTTCCACTTCTTCTACTACTTATTCTTCATCTATTTCTTTCACTTTTTCCATGAATTTTGATGCTTCAACAAATATTTCTTTGACCTTTTCTAGAGACACAAAAACTTTTCCAGGGTTTTCGGGTAAGGGTTCCACCAAGAAAGTTTTTGTTACTGCGATACTCTCAGATTATTTCTCAATATCCTTCAAAATATATTGAACAATATCTATTTCATTCATATTCTTCTTTTTGTTCTTTTTCTTCTCTTCCCTTTCCAGATACTGAGTTGTTTTCTCCTTTAGGGATTTTTCTTCAGCAGCGTCTAGTCTGAATGTGGTCTCCCCTTCTTTTCTGTTCTTCTTATCTTCCCTCCATTTTTCTACAACCTCATCTAGATAAGATTTTTTTTATTTAGGATTTGGTTGTGCGGATTGAGTTTCTTTTGCTTTTAGAGTTTCCTGTTCCTCTTCTACTTCATTTATCTTTATCTTCTTTCCTCCATTTCTTAATGGTTAAAGCACTTATTTACTCTTCGGAACAGCTTCAGCTTCTTCCCCTGGTAGATCATAAAATTCTCCGGAGTCTTTGGAAAAACAAATGGTCATCCTTTTCAGTGTATCATCACTGAATTGAATAACATTACAGTTCCTAGGAATTGAGCTGTAAGGGATTTTGAAAGATTCTATTTACCGAAAAATCAACTTAGAAAGAATATATGGGTACATGATAATATGATCCTTCAGAGTTCCATTATTGATATTCTCGATCTTAATCAGAATATACTTAACCAAATTAACCTTCCTCAGTTTCACTAGAAAATCTAGGATGTATATATCACACTTTTTCATCATTTCCTTGTCACCTTTTCTCGGAATGATAAATCCTTGGACCCACAATTAATGGATCTGATTATTTATAGAGAGGTAAGAATTCTTCGGAGTCTTGAAATATATAAGACCGAGGCACTCCATAGTTTTCACCTTTACAAAACATCCTTGTACATATGGTAACTTGTGAGAACAAAAATCAGCTTCTCTTTCCTACAGAACTCCAACAAGACTAGCTACCTTAGTGTACGAAAGAGCATAATTCTTTCCATAGATTTTAAAGGAAAACTTCTCTCTGCCATCTTCCATAAAAAATAACTGATTCATAAAACTCTACAAACAAATATAGATACACTATGTCTTGATCCCCTGGCATGGATATGAAACAATCTCTCATCCATTTAATTTGATGTTCTTTGAAATTATAGAATAATACTTGTTGAAGAAATTAGGATGCACCAACCTTTCTCTATACACTTGCCACACCGGAATTGGATTTACAGTAGAAATTTCAATCTGAGATGATTCTTTTAAATTCATTCGGAATTGAGAAAACATTTATAATATCAGAACGTACTTGAGTAGAGGTTCAGAGCTTCAGAACGTGAGATCTTGAGATCGATGTGGAACAAACCTTCAAGGGACCTTTCTATAGGTGTTGGAAGTGATGATTAAACTTCAAAACTCAATCCAATGGATGAAAATTATTATGATCAGATCGGATGGTTGATATGAGAGCCTCAACGAAAACTTGATTGAATCCAATCATTTGTTGTTTTTATGAAAATTATTTGGATTTAAGGAAAAGAGAATCCAATTTTTTTTAAAGAAAATGATAATACTAGATAGAAAACGATGATTATGAAAACATAATAAAGGAAACATACCTTTCGAATTACAAGTAAGGTTATTCATATTAATGAAAAAAATTTCTTCAAGAACGTTAGATTAAAAAAAATAAGAAAATAAAAACTTCATTACAAAACATTTTGAATACAAAAAACTCCATTACAAAAATTTTGAGTAAGAAAATCTTCATTACGAAAACATTGAGTACAAAAATCATCATTACAATAATTTTGAGTACAAAAATATTCAATACGAAAATTTTGAGAACGAAAATCATCATTATGAAAATTTTCATCATAAAAAATTTTGAAATACGGATTACATGAAATTTGAGAAGCTTCAATACGAAAAATTGACAAAACAGCACTACAAAAATGTTCATTATGAATAATTTTGATCTGTCTAACAAGAAAATGTACTCCCCCTATGGAAATAATTTTATTTCTGTAAAGTGATTTGTTTCAACACTATGTTAATAAGGAAAATTACCTTATTTTATCATTTCAAAAATCTGTTTAATGTATTCAAATCTATTAGAGGGTAATGATTTTGTGAAAATATCTAGAAGTTGTTCTGGTGTTCCAATAAAGTAAATACTGATATCTTTATTTTTTGTGTGATCCCTAAGAAATTGATTCCTAATAACTAAGTGTTTTTCACGAGAGTGGTCTGCATGGTTTTTACATAGGGAAATGGAACTAGTATTATCACAGAAATTTTTTGTTTAGGTAAATCTCATACCATAGTCTGTGAGTGTGTGTTGCATCCACAACACTTGAGCACAACAACTTCAAGCTGTGACATATTCATCTTCAGTAGTGGAAAGTGCTACTAAGTGTTGCTTCTTTTTTGACCAAGAAACTAATGAATCTCTTATGAAATTATAAGTTCCAAATGTAATTTTTCTATCCATTCTACATCCCCCAATATCATAATTTGATATACATTTTAAAACAAAATCATTTACAGAAGTATAGAAGAGTCCTAAATCTATGGTTCCCTTTAAGTAGCGAAATATTTTTCACTGCATTTAAATGAGGTATATTAGGATTGGATTGATATATTGAAAATAATCATATTGAAAACATTAATCATAGATGACTAGATTTCAAGTAATGTAAACATCCTATTATGCCTCTAAAAGATGTTTGATCTACTGGTTTCCCAGCTACATCAAGGTCAAGTGAATTTGAGATACCAATGAGAGTTCTTATAATCATAGTGTTGTCAAATACATACTTTTTAAGAAGATCTTTAATATATTTATATTTGGATATATATATTCCTTATTGTATTTGAGAAATTTTCAAAACAAGGAGGAATGTTAACTCACCCATCATACTTAATGAAACTCAGATTTCATTAGATCCCAAAAGAATCAGTTAAAAATTACTGAGTTGATCCAAATATAATGTCATCAACATAAATTTGTACAATAAAATCATTTTTCTTATCCTTCTTTATAAAATGGGTTGGATCTTTATTTCCTTCAACGTAATTATTTTGACTCAAAATTGTGTAAGCCTATCATACCATGCTCGAGGAGCTTACTTATGTCCATACAGAGATTTGATTAGTTTATAAACATGTTCAGGATGTTTTGTATCGTCAAAACCTGGAGGTTTTTTAACAAAAACTTCTTCTAGAACATAAGAATTAAGGATATCACGTTTCACATCAATTTGAAAAAGTTTGAAATTGATGAATGCTGAAATGGAATATAAAATATGAATAGATTCAAGTCTAGATACTAGGGCATATGTTTCTTCATAGTCAATTCCTTCTTGTTTATTATATCCTTTAGCAACCAATCTAGATTTATTTCTTACTAGTATTCTATTTTCATCACACTTATTTCTAAATAACCATTTTACACCAATAAAAGATGTCTTCATAGGCCTTTCAACCAAGGTCCAGATTTTATTCCTTTCGAATTCATTTCGATCATCATGTATATCTTTTATCCAATAATTATCACCTAAAGATTCATCAGTGTGTTTTGGTTCTAATTGGGAAAGAAATTCTAGATGTTCTACGTAATTTCTTAAGGAACTTCTAGTATTTATAGGTTGATCGACATCACCAATGTTACTATCAATAGGATGTTTCTTCAGGAAAAACTGATATTGGTTTTGTAAAATTTGTTCATGAACATAGGGTAGGAAATATTCTAGGGTAAATTATTCAAAAAACATTCTTGGGAATCTTCCTTATCAAAATGATCTTCAATCAAAGGTTGATAATCATCTTTTGAAAACACATCCGAATATGTAGGTCAGAGTTGTTTGAAAACAAAAGGATCAGTTTCATCAAATTTGACATGTACTGTTTCTTCAATAGTACATGTGTTTTTATTAAAATCTCTATAAGCCTTATAAGTTCTGGAGTAACCTAAGAAAATTCCTTCATCATATTTTGGTCTAAATTTTTGTAAATTATCTTTAGTATTTAGAATGAATACTTAACAACCAAATACTATAAAGTTGGAAAGACAAATTTTATACCATTCCATAACTCATAAAGAGTTTTATTATGAAAATTTTTAATCAAAAATTGATTTATAGTATAACAAGAAGTACTTATAGTTTCAGGCCAAAAATGTCTGGCTACAGAATACTCACTCAATACAGTTCTTGTTATCACTTTAAGAATTCAGTTTCTTATTTCAAAAACTCCATTCTGTTGAGGTGTTCTAGGTGATCAGAAGTTATGAGTAATGCATTTTCTACTACAAAAAGATTCAAAATCAAGATTTTGAAATTATCCTTCCTGATCACTATGAATAGTTATCAAAAGAAGGTTTTTATCATTTTTAACTTGGGCTATAAAACTTTTGAAATAATAAAAAGATTCAGATTTCATTGCTATAAAATATATCCACGTAAATCTAGTTTAATCATCAACTAAAACAAATACATAATATTTGTCTCCAATGCACCCAGTTTGGGTTAGACCAAAGAGATTCATATGTACTAACTGTAATGAATCAGTAGTTTATAATTAACCGACTGATTAAAAACTTGATTTATGTTGATTTCCATATTGACAAGGATCACAAACTTTTGAAGAATCATATCTAGGCTCCGATAGATACTTAACTAGTCTTTTCTCGAAGAGTTTTCATAGGTATCTAAGGTTACAGTGTCCTAACCTTCTATTCCATAACCAAGAATGATATTCCATTGAACTATGGCAAAGAAAGTCTTGGCTCCTAAGGCCTTCTATGTTCAGTGTGTAAACATTATCTTTATTATGGGTAGAAAGAAAAAACTCTTCCTTAGAATTGTGTACTAAACACTTGTCATTCCTAAAATTCACAATGTATCCTTCATCAAATAAATGACTGATACTAATGATTTTGTTCATAATAACCTTAAAAAAGAACATTTGAAATCAATGTTTCCTTAAGAAGAACGATGTTACATATACCAATAATTTCTCCATTAGCATTATATATGAAAGTTAATTTTCCTCCTTTATTTTTGATAATATTTTCAAATATGTTCTTATTAATATTCATATGTCATGAAAATCCACTGTCAATGTACCATGTATTGTTGATGGGGCTTTCCCTTTTTTCCTAAAAATAAGAATGTTATCTTTTTAGAACCCAAACTTTCTTTGATCTTGAAATTTTATAAATCAAAATCATAGGTACCCACATTTTCTAATAAAAATAGTCTTTATGAAATCCTAAATATTGGGTTTTGTTTAAGGAACAATTTTTTGCTTAGTTTCCACCACACTGACACTTAGTGCAGAATGGAACACTTTGATAAACAAAATAATTATTACTGAAAATCGGTTTAGAACTAGTATAACCAAAAACAGAATTATTCCTTAGATCTAGGATTTGAGAATACATCCCATAAAAATTTTCCTTACCTAAGGCAATGTTTTAAAACACTTACTCATGGAAATAATTTTGGATTTCAGTATAATAACTATGTTCTTGACTTCAAAAACATTAGTTTTAGAACGAGAGTTAGACACGAAAACATCATTCATAGAAATTACATTTTATAGATCTTAAGAATGTTTATCATTCTAAGAATTTACATCCTCATGATTTTTTGAAATATTTTAAGAAACAAGGGATTTTTTATAAATAATCTTTATCAAGAGCTAATATTTCTTTAGTATGTATTGAAATCCTATATTTTTCTTTATCAAGCTTTTTGTTGACTTTAGAATTTTCATTCTCAAGATGCATAACAAACCTAGAAACTTCTTCATAGGTAGTTAAAGTATTATCGTCATCATAAGAATAATATTCATCCAAATATTCATAGTATTTATCATTACAATAAATTTTATTCATAGAAACATTGGCCATTGATTCAAAATTATGTACCATAGCCATTAAGAAATGATTATCAATATGTAGTCTGGCAGTTAGACCAAGATCCTTCTGTCTAAGAGATTCATAATCTGATGATTCATCAGAAGTGTCTCCACCACTAGCACTCCAGGTGTTGTTATCTTTCAAAATGATCATAGCTTTAGATTTGTAGTACTTCATTATGTTTCTCTGAGAATTCTTTTCCTTTCATTCCTTTCTTTTAAGCATAAGAAAATCATGCCTTATATGTCTAGATCTCTTCCATTCATAACATGTGACTTCAGAATCAATATTATCTTTCCTTTCATTCTTCTTATATTTGGATTGAATGTTATTCTATTCGTCTACATTGTTCATCCTTAGAGAATGATTGGCTAGTTCATTTTCTAAAGATTCACTTCCACTAGATTTGTATTGTATGACAACCTTCTTAGATTAGGATCTTGAAACTCTATTAGGAGCCTTGGATTTCATATGATTTGAATTTTTTGTAAAAGAATCACTTTCATTCTCATTCTTCTTATTATTTTTTTCATCATCTCTCTTCAATCAAGTCTCATGTTAAAGAAGAGTTCCAAAAAGTTAATCAAGATAAATATAAGTAACCCTTTTATTCTCATTAATATCAGTTCTCTTAGATTCCCACTCATTAGGCATGATGTCTATGATCTTTTCCACTATAGCTTCGTCATCTAATCCTTTCTCACTCATGGATTTTAAACAATTAACAATAGTCATAAATCTCAATTTCACCTTACATATGAGTTATACATAAGGAAAAAAACCATGATATTCAGCTCTGAGAATGGCTCTCCTTGTTTCAATAACTTTGAAAGATCCAATGTATGTAACTTCAAGTTTCCTTCAAATACAATTTGCTGCTTCACAAGGTGAAATTTGGATATATATATTTCAAGTAATGGAATAAGGAAATGTATTTTGTACCTTATAATTCAGTTGATATTCATTATTTTCTTCATTGGTGAATGTAATAACTTCCTTCTCATGAATTTAATAACCTCCAGTAATCATAACAAAATTGTACACTCTATTATTGATAATGAATGTATTCATGCGATATCTACAATATATGTAATCATTTCCATAAAAAATTTATGGTCTTGTAGGATTTAGGTTTTCAATGTAACCAACATTGATTCCTCACATATTAAAGAAAAATATCCCCATTCAAACTTGTTAGTAGTAAGGTTAAGTAAACAAGGATAATATTCCTCATCAAGAAAAATATAGAACAAGAGTATTTATATGAAAAAAAGGAATCCAAACATTATGAGTCCAAAAATATTATTCCAGAAATAAGAAGTATAATTCTCATGAAATCTAATGGTGAGATTAATTAATATTGAACCAATCCTTGTATACAAATTGTTGAGATAGTATGTGAAGTATGATATACTATATAATACAAAATGTTGGATCGAAATAATATAGATATTGAATGAAGTATCTAATAATGGTAAAAATACAAGAGGGGGTAAATTTTAGTATTTAAAAAATTCCTTTCAAACTTTTAAATATGACTATGTTTGAAAAGGATAAACAAGGTAATTCACAATACCTCTAGTTCTATAAATATCCTAGATTTGGAAATTATGATTCCGAGACAGTGCTTTCGGAATAGATGATTCTGGAAAGCGAAACATGATGAATGATTACAAATGTAAATATTATACCTTAATGTGTATAGAATCTTACTAAATCAGTGTATAAAAGTATAAGGGAGTATAAGATAGTAATACTTTCCTCAACAATAAAAAATACATCGGAAAACATGAATCAAACAAGTAATCAATTGTTATGTCTTTTAATAAAAAGAGAAGGGTATCCAACAACCTTGGATAAAGGCCCCTTGATTTATACAGTTAAGAAATCCTATCTTACACAAACCACAGTATGCCCTCGATACAAAGATCAGAGTCTATATTTCTATACCTCCATGCCCTGAAATTCAAGGTACTCGGTGCCTCTGTCTTCCTCAGCAAGGAAGTCCTTGAACATTAATGAAGTAGACACCTCGGTATTCGTATCCCCGGAATCCATCGAATGTACTCAGAAACACTCGGATTCACACGAAGAAAATCTGAACAAGACGTTCAGTACACACTAAGCATGAGAGTCTCTCTCAAGAAATCAATACTACATTATGTGATCTCTAGAGTCGTAGAATAGTTCATCAAAGTTCTAAGATATTTTCAAATGAGCTCTTATTTATAGTCACGCCTCCAACTGTCAGCTCTCTTCTCATATGGTCATATTTTTCTTTGAATTTAATAGGGACCTATACATGTTTCACTCAATCAATTGTTAGTTAGTAACTGAAGGCATGAAATCATTTTATAACAAAAACAAGTGTAAGAAAAAATATGGTTACAAAACCAAAATCAAATATTCAGTGTAAGAAAATAAATTTTTGGAGTCTAACCAAAATCATATTCAGTGTCTATAATAAAATGATATTTAGATTATGTTTTCTATGGAATATAGATCCTGAACATAAAAAAGTATGGAGTCATAGTTCATGATAATTTGGAGTCAGAACATAAAATGTTTGGAGTTAGAATTCATTTGAATTTGGAGTCAGAACTCACAAAATTTCGGAGTTTGAATTCATAGAAATCAGAGTCAAAACTCATAATAGTTCGATGTATGAATTCAGAGAACTCAGGGCTAGAAATCATAAGAGTTTGGAGACTGAATTCAATTAATACAGAGTTATAATTCATAAGAGTTCAGAGTATGAATTCAGAGGACACAGAGTCATAATTTGTATCCTGAAAACAAAATCTTCTTTATCTATGTATTATATGATTATGAGGTTTTAGATATGAAACTGAATTTTACACTTATAAAAGATAAAAAAATTAAAAACATGGTTAGGATAAATTTCCTCGAGGATGAAATTTTTTTCTCATGAATGTAAAACATAGTTTAACATGAAATTTCCCACGAGATAAGGTGTTTGTGATTTTAAAAACACGAGGATTGGTAATGTCATAAGGAAACCATATTGACTCAACAATCTCCCCCATCATGATGGAATGGAAAAGTCATAAAGAAATATTTTCTCCTCAACAACTACCATCTAGACTCAAGGAATATTCCGCAACGAATGTCATATCCATATCTGAGAATCAACTCCAATGGACCGAACAAGATGATAACACTTGTAACACCCCGACCCTAATGCATCAGCTTGAGGAGGCAGTGAGGGTGACATGGCCTTAAGTGGCATTCCCAAGGTGCCAAAGGCTGGAAATAAATGATGAGTGCTTCAAGGAGCAGTGGGGAACGATTTACCCTTAAGATGATAACCCAACTCAACCAACCAACAACTAAATATGCATGAACTTTCAAAACCAACAATGGGATACTAACAGTTACATCATAAACCCAAAAACCATTCAAACTATACATGTCCACAAAATATCAGAGTAAAAAGTGGAAACTAAACAACAAACACCACGAGGCACGACACAACCTCAACTCCACACCAATCTCCAAGCTCCAAATGCCACCATATACCCCAAGCATCACCACAAAACACTAGCAATGGGATGCCTTACCTTTACCTATGTTTATAAATATGACATCTATAAAAGCACCAACGTGCCAAAGTAGGGGGTGAGTACTAATAATCAGTAGGTTTTCCCAAAATGACTTCCCAAAACATGCCACTAGAATAAAACCGTTCACATATTTATATTAAAAAATTTATATAAAATAATCACAAGAAAAACCATTTCCATAAGCCAAACATGCACTTACCAAGCCATCAAACCCAAACCAAGAAACCAAGGGAAAGCCAAAAACTCATACCAAGACCCATTTCATCAACTACATACTAGGAAAATAATTTTTAACTTGCAAAGAAATGCATAACAAACAACCAAAATCTGTGACTTTGACCCAACCCGTTTACCCATTCAAAACTAGAGGTAGTTCCCGACCACTACCCATATGGTTGTTCTTCCGACCAATATCCATAACCATTTAGAGCGGGACATCCCGCCCACTTCCACATAGAAGTTCAATGAATCTCAACCAAGAATATAGCCCACCAAGGCCATAACAACATTCAATCAACAATTTTAATTTCATGTCAATCCACTTCAATAAATCAGCCATTAATTGAAAACCCCCTTTAATAATTTTCCATGCCAAACCACATTTCAATAAAACAAAATCTTTATTGAAAACCATTTCCATCAATCATCTTCACAAATCAAGCATGGAATCCCATTTTAAAATCTCTATATTAAAATCCATAACAAGAACATTTTACCCCAAACCCTATTTTCCCCAAAAATATCCAAAACATCACAGAAGATATTTCTAATAAATGTTTCTCAACAATAAAAATTAATTTTAAATACATCAAATTAATTGTAATCAAACACTACTAGTTCTAACCATGTGGAGTGGAGAGAGAAGACACCTACCTTTAGGGTCCCAAGAAATCGACCACAAGCAATCACACCTCAAATCTAGCGAATGCACCACCAAAACCTCTCTAGATCCCTTTCCCTAGCATTCAAAAGCCATAAATTCATCATCCGAGGGTACCACAACCGTAGATCAACATAAAAAAAGTGTAAATCTAGAAAAAAACGAAAGAGGGAGATGTATATCTAGTGGAAAACACAAATAATCCAAGATGAGAGACTTACCTGGGAGAAATCCACCATCAGAACACCTTTAAACCTCTTTGTTTTGCTTCAAAAATGAGTGGGCGGTCACCCTCAACCCCTAAGAACCCGAAATACCAAGTGAGACTCGAGTGGGAGAGAATTTAGAGAGGAATGAGGTAGGCCCGAGTGAACATGGGTTTTAAAACACTATTTTTATGTTGCTGCAAGGTTTGTTCGCACAGTTTGGCAAACCGTGTGCACGCTACTACCTCGAGAGCAAGGTTCCCCACGGTTGCCTCACATGGTTTGGAAAATTGAGGGCAGGTCGTGAGAAGCCTACATTCTCCCCATACATGGTTTCTTGAAGAATATTCACAGTTTCCATTAACCTTTCTCAAACCATTCTCCCTATTCAAAGCCTAAAAACTCATTCAAAACCATTCCAAACTATCCCAACCACTTCCCAACTCATCCCATGCACTTTAAACACATAAAAAAGCTTAAAAGAGGCTACATACATCAAACCGGGGGTGATACAAACTATTTTTATATACAATATATTTTTTTTATTGTTTTTATTCTTTAGTAATTTTTAAATAAAAAATACCGTTATTTTTTCATCCTGTTTAAACAAGATATTTTCATCTGAGGAAGTGTGGACTATCGCCCCCCAAAATTATATGTCTAGTTCATGCCATGCCTGAAATGTTTAAAGGATCGAGTAAATGAACTAATGTAACATATATAGAATATGATATTATACTGGAATTTTAATATACCTATGTATCATTCTGTTTTCATTTTTTAAATATGAAGTATAAATGAAAGTAGCGTTCTTGCGTACGTACGGATTACAGCCTCCATTAATGGTGAATTTCATTTCTTATCTCCAAATGTTATAGAAAACTATAAATAAAAATATAATGGATATATATGATATATATTGGAATAATATTCTATATATAATGGGATTTTGACTACATTGAAAATATGTAATTATAACAAGTTCATTTTTTGGCTCTGGAACCGAATATCGACAAATCCTTATATATAAACATAAATAATAATATAATTTTTATAACATGGTAATTAGTAATATAAAAGGAATAAAAAACATGAAAATGGTTCTATTTCAAGTATAAATTAAATTTAGTTTATTATTCCAGAAATTAATGAATAAACGAGTCATGTCTGACATGAGTTAAGGGATTTCTTCTCAATATCCTTTAATTGAGGCATATTTTGAAAATATACACCACCTTCTTTTAAGTAGTGTATAAAAAACCCATTATACATTGAAATTAATTTCAATTGAATCTTTTATCTACAAAGTTTATTACTAAATTAAAAACATAATGTTTTTAAATGTTCGCATGAAAAATGACCTCTCCACTATTGTAGTCATTATTTGGAATCCTCTATAAACCTTAATGTTTTTAAATGAAAAAACCCATTTTACCATTTTTGGGAGTTTTTGAATAGAAAATTGTTTTTTAAATGTATTTATTATTTAAATATCTATAAATGATTTATTTTGATTGAATATGAAATTTAATTAGTGAAATATTGATATTTTCAATATTTTATAATTTTTTGTCATATAAAAGTACTTCGACATTTGACGGGTGGTTATGTGATAAACCTATGATGGTTGGTTATGTGATAAAAAAATTGAAGGTTTGTTCCATTATAAGCCAATGATGGGTGTTTATGTTATAAACTCCAATGAATTGGGTATGGATGCCCTCCATATGGATAGTCTATTTATTGATATGTGTGGAATTCGATGGAATGATTAATCCATTTAAGAATGTTTATGTCCCTCATTACCTTTATATGCTATATGATTCTTTCTATGGGTTTTAAGGTAATATTTTAGATAAAAAGGGTAACAAATGAGCTTATATTCAGTGAAGTGTTTTTTTCTAAATCATTAAGGTGAAAATTATTACATTATTATAAATTTTTCATGGTTTGTATATTGTTTAAAAATTAACAGTTTTCCTCCCTTATGTATCCCTTACAGCTCTTTTAAGAATCATCCCATGTTTTTGAAATGTTTTTCCTGCTACATAAAGTGGAATATGATCAAGGATGGAATGAAGTAAATTTATTGCTATTTAAAACATGGAACTAAATATGATTCATTTTTAAGAGTTTTTATTTTATGAAAAAAATGTATACTGAGTAGATGTGTCTACATGTAATATTGAATTTGTTATTTATATGTTATTAACTAATTCTCTAAATATCTAAACTTGAAAAGATGTTCAATATTAATTATTAACTTAATTCATGATTATGTGATGTTTATAACCGAGGACTTACAATTGGTATCAGATGTCGGTTTAGAAAACATTATAGGTTAGAGTGTTTTTTTAAGCATAAGTGAAATAACCAAAATGGTTAACATATTAGAATGATTCGTAGTAATTATAGATAAATTGAATGAAATTATTATAATGTTAATAATTATATATTATTATTTAACATCCACATAAGATATTTTATGGAGATTTTACTGATATATTCACACTATCTGTTTTGTTTTAGTAATTGGAAGGATCTAACAGGAATCAAAGGAAAAAATGGATGTGAAGGAAAAATTAATATTTTTTCTAAATAAGAAACCAAATGTAATAGGAGATTCAATGATAATTCTTGTGGTAATTATAATCCAAATATACTGATTCATTATTGAAAAGCGTAACCTTCTTGATTTTCATAATGTATCGTAATGTGGGAAACAAATCCCTACGAAGGTTTAGGTAATAATAATGAAGTTAAGTGTATTAAAAAAACTATGTTTCAAGGATGTGGAAAGAATAACCTAGAAAAAATCTTTAAAGGGACAAGAAGATGCAATAGATTTTGTAATAAAGGTCATAAATAATAAACCTTCCATTTAAAAATGAAACATCCACATGAATCTAAGAAATGGAATAAAGTTCATTCTTAGGGATCAATTCAAAGTTTTAAATTTGGTTAACATGGTCATTGTAAAAATAAATATCCAACAAAGAAGGTTCGTTAATGGGATATATAAGACCATAAAAATATATGTCTACGAATACCTTATTCAGTTCTAAATGGGGATAAATAAACATACAATTACCAATTAAATGTAAAGATTATTTTTCAGCTAATGTTTTGACATTATTTAATCATAGTATATGATTCATCATTTTCCTTGTATGAAATAAGTATTATGTAATAAGTTGGAAAATAATGATTAATTAATACTGATGAATTTTGATTGAGTAATAAGTCTACATATTAGGGATTCAAGAGTTATTGTTGATTTTAGGATGATGGAATGCTGAAAGGTATTAAGGCTCTTTTGATGATGGGATTAATTTGGATGACTTTTTCTAGTATTTGTAATGATGAAGTTTGATATGTGAAGATTTTATTCATTAAAGAATTATATTTTTGAGTTTGGAAATAATGGATAACCATAGGGGTTCATAAGATATATTTTTTTTGTAGTGACTAATGGTTACTACATTTTGGGGTGCAAAATAAAAGGTATTATATTACCGTTGAGGATAAAATAGGTTAGCTTAAATTTTATGAAAATTATATTATTTTTGGGAATTTTATAAGAATGATATGGTATTATAAAAATGAAAACATGTAGGATGTATGAGAACATGTGGCATCTGGCAAGGCCATAGTAATCGAACCCACATCCAAAGCGCAACATGGATTTATTTCCTACCACTGGACTACGTGAAGTCCCTAGTTAGAGTGACTAATTATTTTTAGTTAAATTATTTTATGAATCAAGAATTTATTGAATTGTGATATTATGTTTTATAAAAAATATATATATAGTATATGAATCTGATTTTGTGATTAAGTGATAGATGTCATTTTGGTGGAATTTCTCTCTTTTGGGAACACCATATTCCTATGGAAAATAGAATACACTTGGATTTCAATTGAAGAGTATTGGTGTAATTTTATTTTGTAAGAATATATGATTCAGTTTTGGACATATAGAAGTTTGAGTTATTTATGGAATTGATTAACCTATTGTAGATAATATATTATTAGGTTAATTACTTTTCAGTATGATACTTTATGAGTAGCTGATGTTATTTAGATATAAATGTTAATATTTATTTTGGAAGCCTATTTGATAAAATCTTTCTGCATTTTGAGTTTCAAACTTATTTTGGAGTATTTTGAATAATTTTAAGGTCAATTATGTATTGCATGGTCTTTTTGAGCATTGGGTATTGTTTGTTCAATTTTTGAGATTAAGAGTACTATTCTTTTTAAAAAAAAATATTATTCTTCTTGGGGTTTATTTTTACTTGTACTAACCATTATGGTTTGGGATAATGACTAATGAAAGGGGAAATATATGGTATATAATTTTTGTATCAGGTTATTCTCTATATGTTGATTCTAGAACTTCAGGTGTGACCATGATCTCTAGAATACTCATCATTTGAATAAAAGATGATTTTTTTGGAATAAAATTAATGAAGGATGCAACACTACTTGAAAAGTCAGTATATTTATTTATGTTCATATTCAATCTCATTAATAAATTCTCTAACATTATCAAAGGGAACATCATAAAAAATTTTCCATTTACTTTTCCTACTGGGTAATCAATGATTGTATAACCTATAACATGTTTCTGGTTTTCTAGTGGTTAACTTTCTCCTGATCATGTTTTATATCACTCTCCATCAAAACATGATGGTTATTTTCTCTTCAGCATCCATGTTTTCATGGAATACTAGTTTGTGTTATCATGGGTGGCCTTTATACATCTCTTTATTTCTTTTAATGTGATTTAATTATTAAATATTTTTCTAATTTCGACATTCAATGAAGTGTTCTAACCCAATTTTAAAATTGTGAGGAAGTAATTTCAAAAAGGGTTGAAGGATGTAATGTCCCATGTATTTATAGAATAATAATTTTTTATTTCTATTAATACATATGAATAATATAATAATTTTATTTTAAAGGGGACACTTTTTCTGATAGTGTACTAAACACACAATAATGGGTTTCCTTGAAATCCTACATTTCACACATCATTGAGTTATTCGAAAAAATAAAATAATAATAATATTTTTAAATGGTGTTTAACATATTATCGTCTTATTTTAGGGAATGGAATTACTTCACTAAATTATGAATACACATGTTTGTTTATTGATTTTATGTTTATCTAATAATTTTTTTAGGCTTAAACAAGAATGAATATGATTTTAAGCATGAAATACATTAACATTCTTTAAAAAGTCGATTTACATCCTTTTGATAGACAACCATTTTTAAATATAGTTTTTGTCACATTAATATGTTTTATTTTAAAAAAAAATCTTTTTTATTATAGGGACATTCACATTTACATTGTATGAAAATTTGGTATTTTTATGAAAAAGTTTATTTTTTAATGAATATTAAAAAATATTACAATTTAATTCAAAACTGTTATCTAATCTAATCTCTTTATATAGTTATGTTGTACTTTTCATTGGTTTTAAATTGTAATTGGATTATATTTTAATCATTTTATCTAATTTTTTCCTTTTTATGTAATTTCACTTCAAAATTTCATAGAAACACATGTCAATATTTTGATAATTTTAACATTTTAAAATCACACTTTTTGGTTTTGACAACTAGAATTAATATTAAATCCATTTATGATACTTATGTGTTTTGAATTTGGAAAAATGGATTCCATTTTCAAGAATCAATAGGTCTAAATTTGGTAAATATGAAACTTGTATTTTTATACATTATGAAATGTATATTAAATATATATTATATTTATCATGGATAAAGGCAAAATCTGGTATATAAGGGTAAAAATTAATATTAAAATAATATTAAATTACCCTAACATATGTCATAATACTACTTGTTGATATATGTCTAACAATTGGAATCCATGGGTCGATTTTTGGACACCATGTTTCCACTTGTGGGTGAAAATGACATTTAATTATTATTAATTTAATATGAAGGAAAATATAACTTAACAAGAATATTTTATAAAAACAATTTTTATATAAGGATTAATAAGATATATTTTATAATAAAAATAGGAATTAGAAATCTAAAAATATTTTCTAAATAATTGTATTTTATTTATAATTTCGGTAGATTATATATATATATTTATTTAAGACACAATGGTGATGTAGTGATTAACATATTAATGAAAGATTTAAATAAATGAGATTATAAATATTAAAATAAATTTATTTTGAATCTTTATGTGTCATCAAAAAATGTTATGGATGATTATTACTTTTTCTATTTTAATTAATGAAGTTTTTTCTAAATACTACTACTATGGATTTTTAATATTTCAAACTATGAATAGTATAAAATTTGAAATAAATGAGTTTTTAAAAAAATATTCTTTTATTAAATGATATAATAGTCCTAAAAATATACATTTCCACCAAATGACTTAGATAATTTTTAAATTGTCATTAATAAACCACCTGTGGTTATATTTACATTTTATAGTAACTATATTAAACATATAGAATGAATACACTAAAAGACATGGTAAGAGTTAAATTAGTTAACTAAAGGATAATGTTAAATTTGAAAATAAGACTTGCCTAAAAAATAATTTTTGAGATTATTTTCCAACAATTTCCATATTATATTCTAATTGATTGTGTTTTTGACCCTTTTCAAATCAAAATTCTTTTTATAATTAAATAATATTTCTAGATATTCCTTAAGTACCTATCCTCCCTATTATAAAAGGACACCACCTCAATCCCTTACCCACACCTCTCACACACCCATGTATCATCCAAAATCTGAAAATATAATTTCAAAATAACCCTATAATTCTTATTGAAGCCTTACTATGGGCAAGAGGTAATGAAATAATTATTTTTATCTTTAATCAAAAGGATTTACCAGATTTTTGGTAATGACTTTCCTCAAACATCTTTCATTTATTTTTCCTTATTCAACCCCATAAACTCTCATTATTCCAATTTTATATAAAAAAACCCATATATTCATTATAAAACAATGATTTTATGAGAATTAAAAGTACTAAACATACACTCACCTATATCTAATGGAAACGAAAAGACTGTTTCTGTGAATGATGAACTACTATCTCACGAAACGATGATAGTCCAATTTTCCCCTACCACCTCTAATGGGGGCCATTATGATGTCACATTATTTATATATGATATAAACTACGTTAATATTGTATTTATTATTATATAATTTATATTTAAAACATACCTTTATGTTTTTGAGGATGTGTAATAATGATAATTTGATTTTAGGAAGTGTGGACTACTGATCCTGAAAATGATATGACTCATTCATTTGATACATGGAATTTATAAATGGTGGAGTTAATGAAATAATGTAACATATATATCAAATTTTATTATACATGAGTTATAATATTCCAATATGTCATTTACTGTTCATTTTTTTAAACATGAAGTAGAAATGAACGTAGCGTTCATGCTTTTGTATGGCTTACCATCTCCATGAATGGTGAATTTCATTTCATATGTCCAATTTTTTTTAAAAAAATACAAATAAACATAATATATATATATATATATATATGATATATATATATATATATATATGAATAATATTCTTGATATAATTCACTTTTGACCACATTGAAAATTTTTAATTAGAACGCGTTCGTTTTTCACTCAGATACTAAATATCGAGAAAACATCTGATATGAACATAAATAATTATGTAATTTTTATAACATGATAATAAGTTATATAAAAGTGATAATAAACTCAAAAAAGGTTCTAAAGAATGAGAAAATTAACTTATGATTATAATTTCAAAAATTTAAGAATGAATGAGTCATGTCGGACATGAGGTAAGTGAATTCATCTCAATATTCTTTCATTGATTAATATTTTGATAATATACACCTTATTATTTTAAACGACATAAAACAAACCCATTTTAATTTTACATTAATTAAAAGGAAATCCATTATCTATAAATAAATGTAATAAATTAATTAAGGAATTTTTTTAACGTCTGTGGTGACAATGACCTCTCTGTCGATGTAATCGGTATTTGGCTTCCTCTATAAGCCTTAATTTTTTAAAAGGAAAAGAAATCCATTATTCCATTTTTTGGTGTTTTGGTATGGAAAATGGTTTTTAAATTTATTGATTATTTTAATAGTTGAAATGATTTATTTTTAGTTCATATGAAATTTTATTATTGAAATAAATATATTATCAGTATAATATATTTTATGATTATATAAATATACTTGGACATTTGATGGGTGGTTACGTGATAAACCAATGAGAGGTGATTACATGATAAACAAAATGACGGGTAGTTCTGTGATAAACCAGGGATGGATGTTTATGTTAAAACATACAATGTGTTGGGTATGGAAGTCGGCCAAATAGTTATTCCATTTAGTGATATGTGTGGAAGTCGACAATATGGTTATTTCATTTAAGTATGTTTGTGTCTATAATTACCTTTATATTCAATAATTTTCTTTCTATGGTTTTTACGGTAATATATTGGTTAAAAAAAGGGTATTAATTGATCATATATTCTGTGATGTTTTTTTGCTACTTATTTAATGTCAAAAGTATTAAATTATGATAAATTAATCATGGATTACATGTTTTTTTAAAAACTAAGAGTTTTTCGTCTTTATGTAACCCATACTTATCATTATAAGAATATCCAACTTTTTTTTTTGAAATATTTCTCATAGGAACTGATGTTGAAAAGGGTTTAGTATGGGATCATGGAAAATTAATTATTTTAAAACATTGAACTAAAAATGTTTCATTTTTTATTATT
This sequence comes from Viscum album, assembly GCA_963277665.1. Lineage (NCBI taxonomy): Eukaryota > Viridiplantae > Streptophyta > Magnoliopsida > Santalales > Viscaceae > Viscum > Viscum album. Next base: position 1,603,992,699 of record OY728145.1, read on the forward strand.
TTTTATTTTGTAAAAAATTAGATACTGACTAGAAGATTCTACATGTAATATTGAATTTTTTATGTATATGTTTTAACCTCATTATATAAATCTCTAAATTTAAAAATATCATTGATGTGAACTATTATCTTAATTTAATATTATGTAATGTTTATGGTTAGGTCCATATAGTTTGTATTATATGTCGGTTTAGATAACATTAGAGGTTAGGGTGTTATTTAAGTATAAGTGACATTACGATAATAGTTACCATATTAGTAAGAGTCATAGTTATTAAATATAAATTGAATGCGTTTATGATATCATAAATTAGTATATCTTACTATTTACCCTCCTTATATAATATTATATGATTATTTTTTTTATATACTCACAGTAACCTTATGGGTTTTAGTAAATGGTTGGATCTTGTAGGAAGCACCGTAACAATGGATGCGAAGAAAACTATGATCATTTTCAGAATGAGAAACAAAATAAAATTGTAGATTAAATGATAAATCATTTAATTATTCGCAACCATCTATATGGATTAATTATTGGAAACCTAAAACATGATGCTTTTTATTAGGCATCGTATATGAAAGAAAAAAATCCTTACAAATGATTAGGTAATAATAATAATGTGTATTAAGGAACTATGTGTCAAGGAAGAGTAAATAAACACCTAGAAAAATTATTCAATGGTACATGAATATTCTATTGATTTGGTAATTAATGTAATAATTCCAGATCCATCTATAGAAAAAGGAAGCATCTAGTTGATCTTCGTATTGCATAGAATTTATTTCTCAGGGATCAATTGAATGTTTTTCAGAGTTATTGTTTTATGAAAAAAAGAATACTAAGTAGAAGTATCTACATGTATTATTATTGTTTTTATGTATAGTAAATTACATAATTCTCTACGTCTTGAAACCTAAAAATATTATCAACATGAATTATTAATTTAATTCATGATTATGTAATTCTTAATGTTGGTCCCTTACAGTTGGTATCGAAGGTTAGTTTAGATAACATTAGATATTGGGTTGTTATTTAATCATAAGTGTCATAACATGAAAAAATAAGATCTTAAATCCCTTCTTATACTTCTAGGATGCATAACATGGGAAGAAGGTAATAAAAGAAAGCATTTTAGCTTAAATCAAAAAGAGTTCCCCGATTTTAACTAATGTCTTTTCACATGCTTCTTTCATTTTTTTTCTTTTTCCAACCCCATAAAATTTATTTATTAAATTATTTTATAACCAAAATTGTATCTTCAATAAACGAGGATGTTTTAATGAGATATATTCTAGATACAATTACACACACCTCTATCTTAATGGATATGAACATACTAAATCTGTGAATGTTGAACTATTGCCTCAGGAAACGATGATTATTTGATTTTCCCTTACCAAATCTTATGGTGGCCATTATGATGGTAGTGTATTTATATTTGAAATATATTATGTTTATTAATTATTTATGATTCTTTAATGTTTATTTTTAACTTAACATTATAATTTTCATGATGTGTAAACATGAAAATTTCATTTGGGGAAATGCGTGATACCGCCCACTCAAAATGATATGAGTTGTTCATGACATACATGGAATTTATAAAAGATGTAATTAGTGAACCTTGGTTACATATATATTATATGATATTATACTAGAATTATAATATACATATGTATATTTTATTTTCTTTTCATTAAATATGAAATAGTAATGAAAGTAGTGTTAATGCGTACGTACGGCTTACCGTCTCCATAAATAGTGAATTTTATTTATTATATCCAAATGATATGGAAAATTTTAATTACTTATATACTAGATAGATATGATATATTTATGATTAATATTCTGGAAAAAATGTAATTTTTACCACATTGAAAATTTGTAATTATAACAAGTTCATTTTTGACTCAGGTACCGAATATTGACAAAACGTTTGTTATAATCATAAATAATAATGTATTTTTTATAATGTGGTAAAAAATTATTAAAAAAATTATAAAAAATGGAAAATTGTCCTAAAGATATTAAAAATTAACTTATGTTTATTATTCTTGAAAATAATGAATCAACAAGTTAAATCAGACACCAGGTAAGGGACTTCGTCTCAATCACCTTTCATTGAATCATATTTTGATTATATACACCTCCTTATTTTACATGGTGTATAATAATCCCATATTAATTTTACATTATTTCAAATGGAATCATTTATCTTTCAATCATATTTATACATTAAAATGGAAATGTTTGTATCATTTTTGATGACAATGACCTCTCTGCTGCTGTAATCATTAATTGGATTCCTCTATAAGCCACAATGTTTATAAAAACAATCCTTATTCCATTTTTGGGTGTTTTGGTATTCAACATGGGTTTTGAAAAGAATTGATTATTTAAATATCATTAAATTATTTCTTATGATTTCAAATAAAATGTTACTAGTGAAATATTAACATTTCTGATAATTTATGTTTTATGATTATATAATGGTAGTTGTACATTTTATGGGTTGCTACATGATAATACAATGCCAGGTGTTTATGAGATAATTCAAATGATGGTTAGTTCCAGGACAATCCAAGTACGGGTGGCTATATTATAACCTCCAATGCATTGGGTATGGAATTCGACCATATGGTTATTCAATTTAGTGATATGTGTGAAAGTCGACAGTATGGTAATACAATTTAATTATCTTTATGTACCATTTTACCTTTAAATGCTACATGTTTTTTTCTATGGGTTTTATGGTCGTATTTTGGTTACAAATTATTGTAAGCAATGAATTTATATTTAGTGAAGTGTTTTATCAACATCTTTAAGGTGAAAATACTAATGTATGATAAATTATTCAGGTTTTCATATTTGTCTTGAAAACTAATATTTTTTCTTCTTTTTGTATCCCATAGTGATATTTTTATGCCAAGCCATATTTTTCGGAATTTTTTTCATATGGAATAAATTGGAATATTGTCGTGAAAGGGAACTATCAAAACTCATGTTGTTTAAAACACATAACTAGTCATGTTTCATTTTTTACGAGTTTTTATTATCTGAAAAATGGATATTGATTAGTATTTTCTACATGTAATATTGAAGTTTTTATGTATATGTTATGATCTAATTATCTAAAGCACTATACCTAAAAATATCCTCAATGTGAATTATTAAATTAATTCAAGATTATGTAATGTTTATGGTTGGGGCCTTACAGTTTGTGTCATAGGTCGGTTTAGATAACTTTATAGGCTTAGTGGTTATTTAAGAATAAGTGACATAACCATAATGTTTAGCATATAAGAAATAGTCATTTTTATCTTAAATAAATTGAAAGAGTTGAAGAAAGAATGAATAATTATATCTTAATATTTATCCTCCTCATTAGATATTATATGATGATTTAATTTATATACTCACAATGGCCTTTTTGGTTTTAGTAAATATTTGGATCTTCCTAGAACCAAAGTAACAATGGATATGAGGATAACTAAGAAAGATTTCTGAAAAAGAAACATAATGAAATGGGAGATTCAAAGAGAACTCATTTGGTTATTCTCAAAAAACTATCTGGAGTCATCATTGACCACATGAACAATGTTGTGTTTTAAAAGGCATCGTATATGTGAGAAACAAATCTCTTTATATGTTCAATTAACAATCATATAGGTAGGTTTATTAAAAAGCCTATGTGTCAAGGATGTGAAAATAAACACATAGTAAAATGATACAAAGGTACAACAAGATGCTATATATGTGGTAATGAAGGCTAAAAAATAACCTACCATGGAAAAATGAATCGTCTAGTTGAATCCATGAATGGAAAAGAAGTTCATTCCGAGAGATCAATTGAATGTTTTAACTGTAGGGAGAATGTTCATTATAAAAATAGATGTACTAAGATGAGGATTTGGGAAAGGGATTAGCAGAACTATAAAAATATATGCTTACCAATACCTAATTCCATTCCAGTTGTGGATTAAAAAACTAACAATTACTAATTAATGGTATGGATAATTTTTTACATTTTTTGACATTAATAAATCGTAGGATATGATTCATGATTTTTATTATATAAAAGATTTATTGTTGAATAAGATGGAAAATCATGGTTAATGGGTTATGATGTACATTGAATGGGTAATAAGTCTACATATAAAGGATTCCAAAGTTATGGTAGTATTTAGGATGATGAAATGCTTATAAGTATTAAGTATGTTTTGATGATGGAATTAAATTGGAAGAATTTTTCTATAATGTGTTACCGTGATGTTTGATATTTGAATATTTTAATGAAGAAATATTTATATTTTCTTGTGTAGACATAATGGATAACATTAGGGGTTTATATGATCTTTTATTTTTGGGGTGATAAATTTTAATTATATTTTGGGATGTAAAATTAGTGGTATTAGATAACCATTGAGGATAAAATAGGTTATTGTTAATTTTGATAAAATTATCTAATTTTTTAGAGTGATATAAATATAACTTGATTTGAGAAAAAGGACATCACATAGGATGGGTGACAATTTGTACCATCTGGAAACTATGTAGGAATCAAACCCACAATGAACGTGAAACTTGGATTTATTGCCTACCACTGGACTATGTGACATCCCTTGTTAGTATAACTAATTCTTGTTATTTAACCAATATTATGAATTAAGAATAAGCTTATTTTGGAACATATGTTTTACCAAATGGATATCCTTTGCATAGGAAAACTATTTGGTGATTATGTAATATATTTTATTTTCAAGGACATTCTCTCTTTTTGGAACAACATATGCCTAAGGAAAATAAAATACTTTTGGATTTTAATTGAGGTGTAATGGTGGAATTTTATTTTTGTAGAATCTATGTTTTTATTGACGTCATATAACAGTTTTGGTTATTTATGGAAATTTTTAACCTATCATATATAATATTTCATTATGTTAATTACATTTCAGTAGGATACTTTAATAGTAGTTGATGTTATTTAGGGATAAATTATATGCATTATTTGGGAGACTATGTGGTCAAATCCTTCTGAATTTTTGGTTTGAAACATAATTTGAATTATATTGAATAATTTTAAGTAAAATTTTGTTTTTAATTGTCTTTTTTGAGCGTTGTGAATTGTTTCTTCAAATTTGGAGATTTAGATTAGTATTTCTTTTTACAATAGTTTATCCTTATTAGAGTTTATCTGATCATATACTAATGATTTTGGGTTTGGTTATTGTCTAATTATTGGGGAATGATATGGTTCATTTTTTGATGATCATGTTATTCTGTAAAATTTGATTTGAACTCTTCAGGTGTGACTAAGTCTTCTTTAATACTCATTATTTGGAGAAACGATGAGTTTTTGGTAGAAAATAATTAAATGATGAAACTGTACTTGATATTTATGTTTATTTAATTACATTAATTATCAATATCATAAATAAATTCCCAAAATGTATGAATGTGAACATAAAAAATTTTGATTACTTTTACTACTTGGGACTCAATGACTGTTTAACCTATCACATGTTTGTGGTTTTCTGGTGGGCAACTTTTTCCGGATCAAGTTTTATATCACTCTCCACTAGAACTTGGTTATTATTTTTCTCTTTTCTATCCATGTTTTAATGGAATCCTAGTATGTGTTATCATGGGTGATATTTATACTTCTATTTATTTCTTTTAAATGATATTTTTATTGACACTTTTTCATATCTGTTACATTCAGTGATATTATTATCCCAATTATAAAATTGCGAGGATGCAATTTTCGAAAGGGGGAAAGGATGTAACGACCCATGTATTTATAGAATAATACTTTTTTATTTATATTAATACTTATGAATAAGATATTAATTTTATGTTAATGGGGATGCTTTTTCTAATATCATACATGACACAGAATAACGAGTTTCTATGAAATCTTATGTTTCACAAAACATTTAGTTATACCAAAAAATAAAATAACAATAAAATTATTTGAAATAGTAATTAATGCATAACCGTTGTATTTCCAGGAATGATCTTACTAAACTAACATATGATTTCACATGTTTGTTATATATATTTTTTTAATCAAATAAAATTTAGAGGATTAAAATAATAATGATTCCTAATTTAAGCATTAAATACTTTAATGTTATTGAAATGACCGATTTACCGCCTTTTGATTGTGAAGTATTTTTAAATCTAGTATTTTTTTCACATTTAGATGTTATATTTTAAAAAAATTCTTATTTATAATAGGGGAATCAAAATTTAATTAGTATAATGTTTTTGTATTTTTCTAAAAAGGAACATTTTTTTATTAATTGTGAAAACTAATGCATTTTAATTCAAAATTGCATTTTAATCAAATTTATTTGGACAGATGTATTGTAATTTTAATTGGTTTTATATTATAATTGTATTATATTGGTATCATTTAATAAAAAACATTAATTACATCTAATTTCACTTTGAAACTGCACATAATGACATATCAATATTTTGTTAGTTTTTAATTTTTTTCAAAAACACAATTTGTTTTTGAAAATTGGAATTAATTTTAAATTAATTTATGCAAATAATGTTTTTTAAATTTGAAAAAATTGATTCCATATTTGTAATCATGGGGTATAGATTTTTTAAATATGTTACTTCTATTTTTAGATATTATTAATTGTAACATCTGTAAATATTTTATTTTACTTGGTTAAAGGGAAAATATGGTGAATAATAGTAAAAAATAATATAATAATAATACTAAATTACCCTAACAAATGTTCTAATTATATTTTCTGAAATATTTCCAACCATAGTCATATTTGGGTCGATTTGAGGACTCCATGGAGCTACTTGTGTTTGAAAATTACATTTAATTACTTTTTATTAAAAGTTAAGGAAAATAAAAAATAAACATGTCTCCTTTATTAAAAAAATTTATATGAGGTTATATAATATGTATTTTCGCCAATAAATATTATTTATAAATATTTACAGTTTTCCTACAACATAATTTCTTTATAATTTTAATATATATATAAAAATATTTAATACATAATAGTGAAGTAGTGATTACCTTATTAATAAATAATGTAAATAAATGAGGCAGTAAATATTAAAATAAATTTATTTTTAACGGTTTTATTTCATACACCAATTTAATTGTTGATTATTTTTTTATGTATTTGATTTAATGATGTTTTTATAAAGAATATATTATCTAGAAATGTTTTAAAATTCGTGATTTGAATAGTATAAAAATAGACATAAATGAGTTTTTTTTAAAATACTTTTTATTAAATGATATAGTGGTCTTAATAATCTAATATTCAGAAAAATAACTTATATAATGCTTAAAATTTCATTAATGAACCACATGGGGTTCTATTGATTTTTTATTATAATAATATTAACCATAAAGTATGAATACACAAGAATACATGGAAAGAGTTAAATTATTTAACTAAAAGTTAATGTTAAATAAAAAGTATAAAGTTGAAAAAAAAACATATCTAAAAACTACTGTTGGAGTGGATTTAGAAGAATAATCTACTTATCTTCGAATTAAATTATTTTCTGATCAATGAAAAATAGAAATTCATTTTATAATAAAGTAATATGTCAAGATATTTCTTAAGTTCTCCTCCTCCCTCTTAAAAAATGCCAGCACCTCTAGACCATACTCACACATCTCAATACCCCATGGCTCATAAAAACTCATCCAAAATAATCTTTCAAAAATATCTACCTTATTACTTGAAGACTTACCTTGGGAATAATAAAATACAATACATATTTGTAGCTAAAATCAAAAGGAGTTACCTGATTAGAGGTAATGTTTTTTATCAAGCTTCTTTCATTTATTTTTCGTTCTCCAACTCGAAAACAGTCTTTATAAAATTATTTTATTATGAAAATAATATATTTAGTATACAATAATTTTGTTATGAGAATTATTATAACAACACTTACACACACTTCCTTAAAATGTATATGAACAAATTGTTTCTTTAAACGGTGAACTAATGTGTCACGAAACGGTGATTACTCGATCTTCCCCTACCACCTCTCATTGTGGCCATTATGATGGTGAAATATTTATATATGATATATATTATGTTTATATTGTCATTATTCTTCTATAATTTTTATTTACAATATACATTTATGCTTTTCATGATATGTAAATAGGATAATTTCATATGAGGAAGTGCATACTATCGCCCCTCAAAATGACATGACTCGTTCATTCAATACATGGAACGTATAAAGGATTGAGTTAATGAAATTAGGTAACCTATATATGATATTATATTATAATGGAATTATAATATATCTATATATAATTTAGTTTTCATTTAATTATATATGAATATGAAATGGATGTAGAGTTAATGTGTACGTACGAATTAACATCTCCATTAACGATGTATTTCATTTCTTATCTCTAAAAGATATGGAAAAATATAAATACATATATACTGGATATATATGATCTATATATCTGTGAATAATATTCTAGAGATAATTTACTTTTTACCACATTGAAATTTTTTAATTATAACAAGTTCATTTTTGAATCAGGCACCTAATATTAAAAAAATGTCCAATATAAATAGGAATAATTATGTACTTTTTATAAAATGGTAATAAGTTATATAAAAGTAATAATAACATTGAAAAAGACTATGATGCAAGTAAAAATTATCTTAATTTTATTATTCGTGAAATTTAAGAATGAAATAGTCATTTCAGACATGAGGTAAGGGACTTCGTATCAATATCCATTCATTGAGGTATATTTTTATAATATACAACTCCATATTTTACACAGTGTATAATAAACCCATTTTAATTTAATATTCATTGATGGGGAATATTTTATCAATTAATCATTTTACTAAATAAGAATAGTAATATTTCTTTAACTTTTTTGATGTCAATGACCCCTCCGCCGCAGTAATCATTATTTTTCTTTCTTTATATGCCATAATATTTTTTAAATGAAAATATTCCCTTTTTCAATTTTAAGTGTTTTATTATTGAAAATGGTTTTTGGAATGGATTTATTATTTCAATGTCATTAAATGATTATTTGTGATTTAAAATTAATTTTTGTTTGTGAGATATTGATATTTTAAATATAATATATTTTATGATTATATAATGGTACTTGGACATTTGATTGGTGGTTAGGTGATAAACAAATGATCAGTGCTTATGTGAAAAAACAAATGATGGGTGGTTCCATGATAAACCAATGACGAGTGTTTAAGTTATAACCTCCTACGCATTAGGTATAGAAGTCGGACATATTGCTCATCTATTTAGTGATATGTGTGGAAGTCGACAGTATGGTAATTCCATTTAATTATGTTAATGCCCCCAATTTACATAATATTCTATATGTAGAATTATATGGGTTTTATCATAATATTATCATTAAAAAAGGTAAGAAATGAACTTATTTTCAGTGAAGTGTTTTTTATACCTCATATATTTGAAAATTATTACATTATGATATATTATTCATGGTTTACATGTTGTTTTGAAAACTAACATTTTATCTAATTTTTATATCCATTTTTGAGAATTTTATGCTCATCGTAGAGTTTTAAAACTTTTTTCATATGACATGAATTGGAATAGGGTCAATGATGGGATCAAGGAAAAGTCATGATGTTAAAAACATGGATCTTAACATGTTTCATTTTTTGAATATTTTTTTATTTTATGAAAAAACTGATACTGAGCTGAAGTTTCAACATGTATTATCATAGTTGTTATATATATGTTATGACCTAATTATATAAATATCTAGACCCGAAAAGATCCTTTAAGTGAATTTTTATCTTAATTCAAGATTTTGTAATTTTTAAGACGGGTTCCTTACAGTTGGAATCAATGGCCAGTTTAGCTAACTTTAGAATTTAGGGTGTTATTTAAGCATAAGTCACAAAACCACAACAGTTAGAATATTAGAAAAGTACATAGTTATATTAAGGAAAATTTTGTATTTAATAGGCATTTTTTGGGGTTTGGGTATTGTTTTTCAATTTTGGAAATTAACATAAGTATTTCTTTTTATAAAAGATTTTTTTCTTGGGGACTATCTGATCTTGTACTAACCATTTTTTTATTAGTGTTAAGAAATAGTGGAAATATATGGTTCATATTTTTTGGATCATGTTATTCTCTATATGTCTATTCCAGTGCTTCATGTGTGACCAAGTAATCTTGAATACTCATCTTTTTGACAAAAGATAAGTTTTTGGTAGAAACTTAAAAAGGATGAAACTCTACAATAAAAGTAATTATATTTACTTTTTTTCATAGTCAATGTTAAATATAAATTCCCCAAAATTAAGAAATGGAACATAAAAAACTTTGGTTTTTTACTTTTCCTATAGGGGAACCAAGGACCGTTTAACTAATCAAAATATTGTGGTTTTTAAGTCAATAACGTTCTTCTGATCGTTTTTTCTATCACTCTTCATCAGAACATGATGGTTTTTTTTCTCTTATTTATCTATATTTTCCTAGAATCCTAGTATGTGTTATACCAAGTCTTCTTTATACATATGGTTATTTTTTTATGTGATATTTTCCTTAACTCTTTTTTCAATGTCGTACTATCAATGATGTTTCCTAGATGAATTTTAAAATTACGAGGATGCAATTTCCAAAAGGGGGGAAGGATGTAACAACCAAGGTATTTATAGAATAATGTATTTCTATTTCTATTAATACATAATAATATGATACTAATTTTATGTTTAAGGGGACTCTTTTTATGATATCATACAGGACAAGAAACAGCGAGTTTGCATGATATCTTACATTGCAGACAACATTGAGTTATACCGAATAATAAAATAATATTATTATTATTTTAAATGGATGTTAATGAATATATTTTGTGTTACTGGGAATGAACCTAACTAACTAAATTATTATTACACATCTTTTTTAATTATTTTTAGATTTATACAATTATTTTTAGAGGATTAAAATAATAATGAATTTATTTAAACATGAAATACATTAATATTCTTTTAGAAGGTCAATTTTCCTCCTTTTGATAGAGAACCTTTTTAAAATATAGTTTTTTTCACATTTATATGTTCTATTTGAAAAAATTTAATAAATCTTCAGAAGTGGGATATCTAAAATTACTTTGGATGAAATTTTGGTAATTTTAAGAAAAAGATCAATTTTCAATTAATAGTGACATATAATGCATTTTAATTCAAAACATCCCTTTAATATAATTTATTTATATAGTTATAATGTTAATATAATTGATTTTAAAGTGTAACTGGAATATATTGTTATCATTTAATCCAATTTTGTAAATTTTATTTAATTTTACTTTAAAATTTGACACAAACACATGCCAATATTTTGGTAGTTTTATCTTCCTAAATACAAGATTTTTGGATTTTAAAAACGTAATAAATTTTAAATTAATTTTTCATCTCATATATTTTTAATTTAGAAAAAATGGATTCCTTATTTTTATTTAGGAGGTAAAAATTGAGTAAATAGGTATATTTTATTTTTAGATATTATGAATAGTATATTCTGTAAATATTTTATTCACGAGGGATAAAGGGTAAATTTGGTAAATAAGGGTATAAAATATTATTATAATAATATTAAATTACTCAAACACATGTTATAAATCTTTTAGATGAGATATTTAAGACCATGTGATTCCATTCGTCAATTTTATGACCCCGTGGATCCAAATTTGAGCAAAAATGACTTTTAATTACTTATAATTTAATGTTATATAAAATATAACCTAAACATGTACCTTTTTTTAAATAATCATTATATGAAATTGTATAATTTATATCTTCAACTGTAAATTTTAATTAGAATGATAAAATATTTCCAACTTCATATTATTTTATTTATAATTTTTAGAAACTATATAAATAAATATATTTATGACACAATGTTTAAGTAGTGATTACCTTATTAATGAAGGATTTAAATAATTGAGATTATATATATTAAAATAAATTTATTTTGAAACTTTTTATGTAACAAAAAAATTATTGATGGTTATTACTTATTATATTTTAATTAATAATGATTTATAAATGAATTGAATTGTAATGAATTTATAAAACGTCTTGATTTGAATTGAATTAAAAATGACATATATCTGTTTTTAAAACAAAAACTTTTTTATTAAATGATACGACAGTCCTAAAAATATATGTTTTGTAAAAATTAAAGAAATAATGTTTAAATGTCATTAAGGAACCACTTTTGGTTTGATTCACATTATTAGTAACTAAATTAACCGTATATAATTAATACAAAAAAGACATGGTATGAGTAAAATTAGTTATCTAAGGGTTGAAGCTAAACGATAACGTAATATTTGAAGACAAAAAATGTCTAAAAACAATTATATGATATTATTTCAATCTATAATCATCTCATCTTCAAATTAATTTATTTTTGGACAATTTTAAAATCAAAATTCTTTTTATAATAAAATATTATTTCTTGATATTGTTTATTTTCCCGTCCTCCCTCATACAAAAGGCGACAACCTCCAACCATTACTCTATCATATCATGATTCTTAGGCTAGTACAACCTTTGATATCATTTTTTCCAAAAACCCCTATATTACTCCTATAAGTCTTGCCTTGGGAAGAAGGCGATACAAAAAATCCTTTTGGCTTAAATAAATAAGATTTACTCGATTTCATGTAATGTGTTCTCTCAAGATTCGTTCATTTATTTTTCTTTCTCCAACCCCATAACTCTATTATTTCATTTTTTTAGAAGAATTACCTAATATATATTATAATTTAGTTATGAAAAAATATTATAACTACACTTATAAACTCCTCCATCTAATTGATACAAACATAATGATTCTATGAAAGATGAACTACTGCTTCATGAAACTATGATTGTTTGATTTTCTCCTACCTCCTCTCACGGTGGCCATTGTGATGGAACTGTATATATATGATATATATTATTTTTTTATTGTCTTTATTATTGTATAATTTTTATTTAAAACTTAAATTTATGCTTTTCATGATGTTTAAATATGATAATTTTATTTGAGGAAGTGCAGACAACCGCCCCCTCAAAATGATATGACATGTTCATGCCAAACATGGAATGTATAAAGGACGGTGTTAATAAAATTATGTAACAAATATATCATGTTATATTTTAATGGAATAATAATATACTTATGTATCATTTAGTTTTTATTTCATTAAATATAAATTTGAAATGAAATAGAGTTAATGCGTACGTACAACTTACCGTATCCAAGAATACTGCATTTCATGTTTTATATACAAATGTTATGGAAAAATAGAAATTCATATATACAGGATATATATGATATATGAATATATATATATACGAATAATATTATGGAGATAATGGACTTTTGAACACAAGGAATGTTAGTAATTATAACAACTTTATTTTTTACTCATGTACCTAATATAGACAAAACATACGATATAAACATAAATAATTATGTACTTTTTATAGAATTGTAATAATTGATATAAAAGGAATAATAAAATTTAAAAACTTTTTAATGAATTAAAAAATTAACATAGGTTTATTAATAATGTAATTAAGGAATTAAAGAGTCAAATATTGCCTGAGATAATGGACATCGTATCAAACTCCATTCATTGAGGAATATTTTGATAATATACACCTCCTTATTTTAGATAGTGTATAAAAAATAAATTTTAATTTAACATTCATTGAAAGTGAATATTTTATCTATCAATTGTTTTATGAGATAAGGAAAGGAACAATTTTAATGCTTGGGATGTAAATGGCCTTTCTATCACAATAATTGTTATTTGGATTCCTTTATAGGCCATGAAATTTTTATAAGGAAAAAATCCATCATCCGATTTTTGGGTGTTTTGGTATTTAAAATGATTTTTGAAATGGATTGATTATTTCAATATCATGAAATGATTTCTTTTGATTGAAAATGATATTTTATTAGTTCAATATTGATTTTTTCAATAATTTATATTTTAAGATTATATAATGGTACTTGGACATCTGATGGGTTGTTGCTTGACAAACCAATGAAGGGTGGTTATGTGATAAACCAAATGATGGGTGGTTCCATGATAAACACAAGATTAGTTTTTACATTATAACCTTGAATGTTTTGGGCAGGGAAGTCGGCCATATGGCTCGTCCATTTAGTGATATTTGTGTAATTCGGCAGTATGGTTATTCCATTTACATATTTTTATTTCCCATGCTACATTTCATTGATATATATATATTTATATAGGATTTATGATAATATTGTGGTTAAAAAAACGGGTAAACAATGATATTATATTAATTGATGTGTTTATGCTACTTCTTTAAGTTGGAAAGTATTACATTATGATAAATAATTCATGGTTTACATGTTGTTTTTTAAAACTAACTGTTTTCCTTTTTTATTCATCCATTATTGAGATTTTTATGCTCATACCATGTTTTTTAAAATGTTTTAAATAGGACATAAAATTGAATAAGTTCATTTATGGGATCAAGAAAAATTCATTCTATTTTAAATAGGTAAATAAAGATGTCTCATTTTTAACAGTTTTTATTTTATGAAAAAATGGATTCTAAGTAGAACTGTCAACATATAATATTAAAGTTATTATGTATATGTTATGAAATAATTGTCTAAATATCTAAAATTGAAAATATCTTCAATGTGAATTATTTACTTAATTTAAGATTATGTAATGTTTAGGGCTAGGGCTATACAGTTGGTATCATAGGTCAGTTAATATGTCACTAGAGTTTAGGGTTTTATATAATCATAAGTGACATAACCATAAATTTTTTCATATTATAATGTGTCATGGTTGTATTAGAAATATTTAATGGGTTTAAGATAACATTAATAAGTATATCTTAGTATTTAACCTACTCATAAGATATTGTATGATGATTTTACTGATATACTCAAACTATCATTTTTTGTTTTAGTAAATTGTTGGATCGAGCAGGAACCAAAGTAATAATGGATGTGGAGAAATCTACGACAGTTTTCTAAATACTAAATCAAATGAAATGTGAGTGAAAATAAGAAATATTCTGGTTATTCTCAACAAACTATCTGGATTCATGATTGACCACCTGAACCTCAGGGATTTTTATAAGGCATCGTATATGTGAGAAACAAATCCCTATGAAAGATTAGCTAATAATCATAATGGTAAGTGTATTAAAAAAATAATGTGTTAAGGATGTGGAATGAAACTCCTATGAAAATAATTCAATGGGATAGTAAGATGTTATAGATGTGGTAATTAAGGTCATAAATCATGAAC
Source organism: Viscum album (assembly GCA_963277665.1). Lineage (NCBI taxonomy): Eukaryota > Viridiplantae > Streptophyta > Magnoliopsida > Santalales > Viscaceae > Viscum > Viscum album. The sequence continues at coordinate 1,604,008,045 of OY728145.1, forward strand.
CTTCCATGGAAAAAGGAAGCGTCCAGTTGAATCCATGAAAGGGGAATACGTTCGTTCTGAGGGATCAATTGAATTTTTTAAATGTGGTGTGCATGGTCATTATACAAATAGATGTCCTACAAAAATGGTTCATAAATTAAATCAGTAGGACTATAAAAATATTTTTTAGCAATACCTAATTTCATTTTAGTTAAGGATGGGGAAACTAACAATAACAAATTAAATGAATGGATTATTTCTTAGCTAATGTTTTGACTTTATTGAATATTAGGATATGATTAATTATTTTTTCTGTTGGAAAGCAGTTTTATGGAAGTTGTTGGAAAATAATGTTTAATGGATCACGAATAACTTTTAAGGAGTAATAATTTTACATATAAGGGCTTCAACAGTTATGGTATATTTTAGGATGATGAAATGTTTAAATGTATTAAGGCTATAGGATGATGGGATTTCATTGGAATACTTTTTTCTATTATTTGTAACCCTGAAGTTTGATATGAGAAAATGTTATTCAATATTGAATTATATTTTCTTGTGTGGACATAATTGATAACCATAGGGGTTCATATGGTCATTTATTTTTAGGTGATAAATGGTTATTAAATATTGGTATTAAAAATTAAAGGTATTAGATATCCTTTGAGTAAAAAATGGATTATGGTTAATTTTGAGGGAATTGTCTTATTTTTTAAAATTTTATAATAATGATAAATTTTTTTAAAAAGAACAACATGTAGAATGGGTTACAACATTTCACATACATCAAGGCCTTAGGAATCAAACCCACAACCGAAGTGTGACTTGGATTTATCACCTACCACTAGACTTTGTGAGGCCCCTAGTTAGCATGACTAATTCTCTTTAGCTAAATTATTTTATAAATCAAGAATAATATGAAATTGGAACATCTGTTTTATCACATGGTTATCCTTTTCATAAGAAAATTATTTCATGATTAAGTGATAAATGTTTTTTTGGAAGACATTCACTCTTTTGGTAACACTATATGCCTTAGGAATATAGAATACATCGGGATATTTTTGAGGAGTAATGGTGGAATTTTATTATGGAAGAATCTATGTTATTATTATGAACATATAGTATTTTGAGTTATTTATGGAAATGATCAACCTATCATAGAATATATTTGATTAGGTTGAATACTTTTTAGAATAATACTTTAAGAGTAGTCCATGTTTTTTGGAGATAAATGATAAGATTTTGTGGAAGACTATGGGATCAAATCCATTTGAATTTTTTCTTTCTATAAATATTTGGATTATTTTGAATAATTTTAAAGATAATTGTGTATTGAATGGATGTTTTTTTAGATTTCCATGTTGTTTTTCAATTTTAGAGATTAAGAGTTGTAATTAATTTTATAAAATATTATCTTTCTTCTGGACTATCTGATCTTGTACAAACCATTTTGGTTTTAATTAATGTCAAAAGACTAGGTAAATATATGGTTTATATTTTTTGGATCATATTATTCTAAATAATTTTATTCTGGTTCTTCAGGTGTGACCATATCATCAGGAATGCTCATTGTTTGATGAAATGATAAGTGTTTGGTAGAAATTATAAAAGGATGAAATTGTACATTAAAAGTAAGTACGTTTCCTTATGTTCATGTTAAATGTCATAAATAAATTCACCAAAATTATGATAGTGATTTTAAAACAAAAAAACATTGTGTGTTAACTTTTCATACTAGGGAATCAATGATAGTTTAACATATCAAATGATTGTGGTTTTATGATTGTCAACATTATTCTGGTCATTTTTTCTTTCACTCTCTATCAGAACATGATGGTTATTTTTTCTCTTCCTTATTTATATTTTCATAGAGTACTAGTACATGTTATGCCAGTTGACCATTATACTTATCATTATTTCTTTCAATGTGATAGTTGTATTAACTATTTTTCCATTGTGGGTCATTCAATGAAGTTTCCTTGACCAATTTTAAAATTGTGAGGACACAATTTCGAATAGGGGTAATGATGTGACGATCATGGAATTAATAGAAAAATAAATATTGATTTCTATTAATAATTATTAATAGGATATTAATTTTATGTTAAAGGGGACCCTTTTTCTGATAGCATACTCAACACGCAATAATGGGTTTCCAAGAAATCATATGTTGCACACAACATTGAGTAATATAGAAAATATAATAATATTAATATTATATTAAATGGAAGTTAATGCATAGTGGTTGTGTTCCTAGGAATGATAATAACTAACTAAATTATGATTATTTATTTTTTTAAAATATATTTACATTTATCCTATTAATTTTAGATTCATTTAATAATCATGAATCAAATTTTATGAATTAAATACTTTAATATTCTTTAAAAGGCAGACCTACCTTCTTTTGATGTCAAACCCTTTTTAAATATAATTTTTGTTTCTTTTATATGTTATATTTGAAAATTTTATTTTCTTATTTAGAATAGGGACATCTAATTTTTCTTTGGATTAAATTTTGGTATTTTTTAGAAAATGTTCATTTTTTAATGAATAGTGAAAATTACTACATTTTAATTCAAAACTATCTTTTAATATAAATTATTTATATAGTTATAATATAAATTTAATTGGTTTTAAAGTATAAAAGGATTATGTTTTTATCATTTAATACAATTTTGGTCATTTTATGTTATTTTAATCTGAAATTTGACTTATACTAATGTTAATATTTTGATAGTTTTTACTTATTTGAAACACCCTTTTGGTTTTAACAAATGGAATTAATTTTAAATTAATTTTTCCAACATTTTTGTTTTGAATTTAGAAACCATGGATTCCATATTTTGAATTAGGAGGTAAAAATTTAGTAAATAACTAACTATTATTTTTAGATATTATGAATAATTTTTTCTGCAAATATTTTATTTACCACGGTTAAAGGGTAAATCTGGTAAATAATGGTATGTAATAATATTATAATGATATTAAAGTACCCTAAAACATGTCCTTATCCTATTTTATGAGATATTTATGACCATGGGGATCCTTGGGTCTATTTTAGGACCCCATAGAGCCACATGAGTGTGGAAATGACATTTAATTACTTTTAATTTAAGGTTATGGAAAATATAACCTAAACATGTATCTATAATTAAAATAATTTTCATATAGGGTTATATAAGTTATATATTAGACTATAAATTATCATTATAAAGATAACAATATTTACTACATCATATTATTTTATTTATTATTTTTAGAGATTATATAAATAAAGTTATTAATGACATAATGGTGATTGAGTGATTACCTTATTAATGAATGATTTAAATAAATGTGATTATATATATTAAAATAAATTTATTTTGATACATATTATGTAATAAAATAATTTTATTAATGTTTATTACTTATTATATTTTAAAAATTGAAATTTTTACGAAATAATAGTGTTTTTATGTATTTTTAAAAAGTCATGATATAAATAGTATTAAAATTCACGTAAATGTGTTTAAAAAAAATATTCCTTTATTAAATGATATGACTATCCTAAAAATTTTAAATTCAGAAAAATGAAATATATAATGTTTCAAAGTTAATTAATTAACAAATTTTGTTTCTCTTTACATTTTATAGTAAATATATTAACCATATAGTATGAGTGGAAAAGAAGACATGGTAAGAGTTAAACTAGTTAACTAATGGTTAAAGCTAAACAATAAGGTTATATTTTAGAAAAAACATATATATACTATTGTATGAGAGTATTTCAAAAAATAATCATCTTAACATATAATTAGATTATTTTTTGATCCTTTTAATGTCAAAATTCAATTTATAATTAAATATTATTTCAAGATATTCCTTAAGTGCCCCACCTTCTTCATTTAAAAAGCCACCATCTTTAACCCTTACTCACACCACTCAAGAATCATTGACTCATCCATACTCTTCACAAATAAGCTCCCAAAATCCCTCCATTACTCTTATAAGACTTACCATAGGCAAAACGCAATACAAGATATCCATTTAGCTTAAATAGAAAATAATTACCCTATTTAAGGTTATGTATTCTCTCAAGATTCATTCAATTATTTTTCCTTATCCAATCCCATAATTCTATTTATTCCCTACATTAATGACCAAAAAAAGTATCTTATGTATATTAAGATTTTTTTTATGAGAAATAATAGAACTATACTTCAACACACCTCCATCTAATGGATATGAACATACTGTTTCTATGAACAACAAACTACTACCTCACGAAATGATGATTGTTCAATTATTCCCTACCACCTATAATAGTGGCCATTATGTTTAAAATAAATTTATATATGATATATATTATGTTTATATTTCCTTTATGCTTCTGTAATTTTTATTTACAATATAAATTTATTCTTTTCCTATAGTGTAAACATGACAATTTATTCGGAGGTAATGCAGAGTATCGCCCCTAAAAATGATATTACTCATTCATTCCATACATGAAATGTATAAAATATAGAGTTAATGAAATTACGTAACATATATATATATATATATATCATATATTATTATAATTTAATCAAAAATATACATTTGTATCATTAAATTTTCTTTTCGTTAAATATGTATTACAAATAAAAGTTGCGTTAATGTATACGTATGACCGACCATCTCCATAAACGATGAATTTAAATTATTATATAAAAATGTAATGGAAAAAAATAATTACATATATAATGTATATATATGATATATATATATATATATAATATTTTGGATATAATGTACTTTCGACCACATGGAAAATTTGTAATTATAACATGTTTATTTTTGACTCAGGTACCTAATATCGACAAAACCTCCGATATAAACATAAATAAATATGTACATTTTATAGAATAGTAAGAAGTGATATAAAAGGAGAAATAAAATTGAAATATTTAATGATTCATAAAAAATTTAACTTATGTTTATTATTCATGAAATTAAATAATTAAAGTGTCAAGTCGAACACAAGGTAAGGGACTTCGTATCAATCTGTTTTCACTGATGCGTATTTAAATAATATACCCCTATTTATTTTACATAGTGTATAATAGATATATTTTAATTTTCCATTCATTAAAATGGTTCCATTTATCTACGAGGCATTTTACTAAATGAGAAAATGGATTTTTTTACGTTTGGAATGTGAATGACCGCTCCGCTACCCTAATTATTTTTGGCTTCCTTTATAGGCTTTTATAATTTTGAAAAGAAGAAGTTCCTTATTAAATTTCCTATGTTTTGGTAAATAAAATGGTTTTTTAAATGGATTGATTGTTTCAATATCATGAAATTATTTCTTCTGATTTCTGATGATATTTTATTAGTGAAATATTTATATTTTCAATATTTTATATTTTATAATTGTATAATAGTACATGGACATTTAATGGGAGGTTACATGATAAACCAATTATGTGTGGTTATGTGAAAAACCAAATGACAGGTGGCTCTAGGATAAACAAATAATGGGTGTTTACTATATAATCTCTAATTCATTGGGTATGGAAGTTTTCTATATGGATCATCTATTTAGTGATATGTGTGGAAGCTGACCGTATGGTTATTCTATTTAGGTATGTTTAATCCCCAGGTTACCTTTATATGCTATATATTGCATTATATGGGTTTTATGGTAATATTTTTTTACAAAAAATGGTAAAAATGATCTTATATTCAGTGATGTATATTTTCTAGTTATTTATTGTGAAAAGTATTACTTTATGGCAATGTTTTCTTGGTTTACATGTTGTTTGGAAAACTGAAATTTTTCATTCATTATATATCCCTTACTGATCTTTTTATGGTCATCCCAAGTTTTTTTAAATGTTTTTTTAGAGGAAAAAAAGTGTAATAGGTTCATTAATGTGATTAAGGAAAATTCATGCTATTTAAAACATTAAATTAAACATGTTTCATTTTTTTAGAGTTTTTATTTTAGAAAAAAAATTGATACTGAGTAAAAGTTTCTACATGTAATATTCAAGTTTTTATGTTTATCTTATGACCCAATTCTCTAATGATCTATTCCCGAAAGGATCGTCAATGTGAATTATTAATTTAATTCATGATTATGTAATGTTTAAGGATCGGCCCTTACAATTAGTATCAGAGGAGGGTTTAAATAACATTAAATGTTAGGGTGTTATTTAAGCATATGTGAAACAACCATAATTGTCAGAATATTATAAAGATTCATATATATTTTAGATAAATTAAATCTTTTAAATATTACATTAATAAGTATATATTAGTATTTACCCTCCCAATAAGATATTGAATGATTATTTTACTGATATACAGACACTAAAATTTCTAGTTTTATTAAATGACTAGATATAGTAGGCACCAATGTAATAATCAATAAAAAGAAAATGGTGATAATTTTTTAAATATGAAACTAAATGAAATGGTAATGTCAATGTTATCACCTGTTGTTATTCTCAACCAACAACATGGAGTCATGATTTTCCACCTGATCCTTGGTGATTTTTATAATGCATCGTATATGTGACAATAAAATCCCTATGGAAATTTAGGTAATAATCATAAAGTTCGATGTATTAGAAAACGATGTTTCAGTGATGTGTATTGAAAAACCTATGAAAGTTAATCAAAGGGATGGGAAGATGATATATATGTGGTAATGAAGTTCATAAATCATTAACCTTCTATAGAAATAAGAAGCGTCCTATTGAATCTATAAAACAGAAATATGTTCATTATGAGGGCTCAATTGAATGTCATAAATGTGGTGTGCATGGTCATTATATAATGTGATGTCTTACGAAGAAGGTTCGGGTATGGGATTAGCAGGACCATATAAATATATGTTTATTGTAGAAAATTCTAGTACAATTTTGGATGAGGAATATAGAAATGATCGATTAAGGGTATGTATTATATCTTAGTTGATTTTTTGACATTATTGAATCAGATGATATGATTCATAAAATTGTTAGTAGAAAAAAATTATTAAGAAATATGATAGAAATGAATCATTAATTGATCATAAAGAATGTTGAATGATTAAGAAGTCTACATATAAGGGATTAAAGAGTTACTGTAGATTTTAATATGATTAAATGCTTAAAGGTATTATGGCTCGTTTGATGATGGGGTTGCTTTGGAAAAAAAATAAAATATTTTAAACACTGATGTTTTATATGTGAAAATTTTATTTAAAAAAGTGTTAATTTTCCTTGTGTGGACATAATAGATAACCTCATGGTTTCATATGATCATTTATTTATGAGGTGATAAATGGTTATTACATTTGGAAATAAAAATGAAAGGTCATTGATAACATTTGAGGATAAAATAGGTTATGAATATTTTTTATGAAATTATTTTATTTTTTAGAATTATATATGAATTATATGGTTTCAGAAAATATAAAACCCATATGATGGGTGACCACCCATCACATATAGAAGTGTTGTAGGAATCAAACACACAACCAATGTGTGACTAGGATTTGTCACTTACCAGTGGGCTACGTGATGTCCCTGGAGAGTATGATGAATTATTATTAGTAAAATGTTTTTATGAATCAGGAATAAATTTTTTTGGAACCTATGTTTTATAAAATAGGTATATTTTTTATAGGAAAATTATTTAGTGATTAAGAGTGAAATGTTATTTTGGAGGAGGTTTACTATTTTGGGAAAAATATATGCCTAAGGAAAATAGAATACAATGGGGTTTTAATTGAGGAGTAATGGGGGAATTTTATTGTAGATGAATATATGTTTCTATTGCAAAAATATAACAGTTTGGGTTATTTATTGAAATGATTATCCTATCATAGAGAATTTGTGATCCGGTTAATTTCCTTTCAGTATGTGACTCGGAGAGTAAAAGATATTATTTGGAGATAAATGTAATGATTTTTATGGAATATTGTGTGATCCAATCCCTCTGAATTCTTGGTTTCTAACATATGTTTGTTTATTCTGAGTAATTTTAAGGATAGATGTTTATTGAATGTAAATTTTTGAGCTATGGGTATTGTTTGTTATATTTTGGAGATTAAGTGTAGTATTTATTTTTATAAAAGATTATCCTTTTGGGGATTATCTGATCTTATACAAACCATTTTTTTGGTTAGTGTATAAAGAAAGAGAAAATTTTGGTTTCATGTTTTATGAATAATTATACTATCTGGAAGTTTATTTTAGTGCTTTATGTGGTACCAAGTCATCTTGAATACTCATCGTTTAGAGAAAAGAGCAGTTTTTTGTTGAAAATTATTAAAGGATGGAACTATACATGAAATGTAATTATAATTCCTTACATTCAAATTCAATATCATAAATTTATTATCCACATATTGGAAAAGTAAGTGAATAATTTTTTTTCAAATTAATTTTCCGACTAGGGAATTAATGAATGTTTAATATATCACAAGATTGTGGATTTTCATGGTTAACTATCATCTGATCATGCTTTCTATCACTCTTTATAAAAAATTGATGGTTATTTTTGTCTTCCTTATACATGATGTCATGGAATCTTAATATATTTCAACTTCGATGACATTTATACCTCTCTTTTTTTAATGTTATAGTCTTATTGAATCTTTTTCCAATACAAGAATTTCAATGATTTTTTCCATACCAATTTTAAAATTGTGAGGACACAATTTCTAAAAGGCGGGATGGATATAACAACCTAGGTATTTATAGAATAATAATTTTGTCTTTATAGTAATACATATGAATTAGATATTAATTTTATGTTCATGGGGTTTCTTTTTCTCGTATCGTACTCGACACACAATAACATCTTTTCTTGAAATCTTAGGTTGCACACAACTTTTAGTTATACTGAAAAATAAAAGAAAAATATTATTATTCTTTTAAATGGATAGTATCACATAGTTGTTTTATTATCAAGAATGAATATAACTAACTAAATTATTATTATACATGTTTTTTTAAATGTTTTTAGTTTTATCTATCAAATTTTAGAGGCATAAAATAAGAACGAATCTGATTTTAACCATGAAATACATAATTTTTTTTAAAAATTTATTTAATTTATTTAGATAGAAACCCCTTTTTAAATCAATATTTTGTAAATTTTATATATTCTATTTGAAAAAATATAATTCATATTTTAAATTAGGACATCAATATTTTACTTGGAAGAAATTTTGGTATTTTTTAAAAACTAATATCAATTTCTAATAGATAGTGAAAAATTCTTCATTTTAATTCATCACAACCTTTTAATCAAATTGATTTATATAGTTATATTATGATTTAAATTTTTTAAAAAAATTAATTTGATTATAATTTTATCATTTATTCTAATTTTTATCATATTATGTAATTTCACTTTGAAAATGTAAATAAACACAATTCATTCTTTTGGTAGTTATTATTTCTTAAAAACATGCTTTTTGGTTTTGGAAACAAAAATTAATTTAAATTAATATATTCAACTCTTGGGTTTTTTAATTTGGGAAAATGGATTCGATATTTTGAATCAGGAGGTCCAAATTTTGTAAATAAGTATCTTTTACTTCTAAAAATTATGAATTGTAACATCAGTAAATATTCAATTTACCCTGGATTTAAAGGGTAAATCTGGTAAATATGGGTAAAAAATAATATTATAATAATATTAAATTACCCTAACACATGTCCTAATCCTATTGGATGATATATGTAAGACAATGGGCATCTGCGTGTCATTTTTATGACCTTAGGGAGCAACTTGTGTCTGAGAATGATATTTAATTACTTTTAATATAAAATTAAATATAGTATAACCTAAAAAAGTATCTTTTATTAAAATATTTTTTATATGTGGTCATATAATTAATATTTTTTACTATAAATAGTAATTAGAAAGATAAAAATATTTCAAAAATCATAGTAGTATATTTATATGTTTTAGATGTTAAATAAATGTAATTATTTATAACACATTGGTGATGTATTTATTACCTCATTAATTAATGATTTAAATAAATGAGATTATTAATATTAAAGTAAATTTTATTTTGAAACTTTTCCTTTAATACAATATTTATATAAATGATTATTACTTTTAATTATTTAATTAATGAATATGTTTTTTATAGAATCCAGTTGTTATAAATTTTAAAAAATTCCTCATATGAATAGTATAAAAATTAACATAAATGTGTTTTTAAAACAAATACAATTTTATTTAATGGTATAATATTCCTAAAAATCTAATATTCCTATAAATGACTTAGATAATGATTATAATGTCATTAGCGAAACATATTTTTTCTTATTTACAATTTAGGGTAACTATATTAACCATATAATTTGAATACACAAGAAGACATGGTAAAAATTAAATTAGTTAAATAAGGGTTAATGCTAAATAATAAGGTTAAATTTGAAACTAAAACATTTCAAAAATTTGTTAGTTGAGATGAGTTAGAAAAATAATCATCTTATATTTGAATTGAATGATTTTCTAACTTTTAAAAATGTAAATTTAGTTTATAATAAAATAATATTTAAATATATTTTTTAAGTTCTCCTCCTCCTTCTTATAAAAGGCGACCACCTATAACCCTTACTAACGCATATCAAGCCCCAATGGCTCATCCAAACTCTTCTAAATTAATCTCCCAAAATCATTTTCTACTTCCTAGAATCATTACCTTGGAAAAAAGGAAATACAAACAATCCATTTTTTCTTAAATAAAAAAGAGTTAACTGATTTTATGTAATGTCTACTCCTAAGCTTCTTTCATTTATTATTCTTTATCAATCACCCTAATCCCTCTTTATTACATTATTTTTCCAAAAAAATTATCTTTAGTATACTAGGATGTTTTTATGAGTATTATTCTAATAACACATACACATAACTCTATCTAATTGATACAAACATATAAGTTCTGTGAACGGCGAACTATTTCCCCTTGAAATGATGATTGTTCGATTTTCCCCTATAACCTCTCATAGTGTCCATTATGATAGTAATTTATTTATATATGATATATATTATGTTATATTTACATTATTGTTATTTAATATTTTTTTAAAACATACCTTTATGATTTTCGTGATGTGTAAACACGACAATTTCATTCAAGGAAGTGCGGACTACTAGCCACTCAAAGTGATATGATTCGTTCATGTAATACATGGAACGTATAAAGGATGGAGTTAATTAAATCTTGTATCCTATATATCATAAGATAATATTCTGCAATTATAATATACCTATGTATCATTTAGATTTCATTTCATTAAATATGATGTTTAAATTGAAGTAGTGATCATGTGTGCGTACCTCTTACCGTCTCCCTGAACAGTGCATTTCATTTCTTATCTCTTAATATTTTGGAAAATTATAAATACATATATAGTGGATATATATGATATATATATGAATAATTTTATTTATATATTATACTTTTGAACACATGGAAAATATTGAATTATAACATGTCCATTTTTCACTAAGGTATAAAATACAAACAAAACGTCTAATATAAACATACATAATAATGTAATTTTATTAAAATCATAATAAGTGATATAAATGGAATAATACACAAGAATAAGTTTTTAAAGTACATAGAAATTAAATAGTGATTATTATTTTGAAAATTGAAGAATGAATGATTCATGTTGGACACGACGTAACGAACTTTGTCTCAATCTTCTTTCATTGAGGCATATTTTGATAATATACACCTCTTTCTTTTACAAAGTGTATAATAAACACATTAAAATAATACTTGCATTAAATTGGAATATTTTAACTATGAAACTTTTACTAAATGATAATAGGAATGTTTTTTATCATTTGCGGTGACAATAACCTCTCTGTCTCTATAATCGTTATTTGACTTCCTCTATAAGCCTTAATGATTATAAAAGGAAAATAATTCCCTTATTTCCATTTTGGGTGTTTTGAAATTGAAAATTGTTTCTGAAATGTATTGATTATATCAATATATTGAAATGATTTCTCGGTATAAAAAATGAAATGTTATTAGTAAAATATTTAAATATTTAATATTTTATGTTTTATGATTATATAATGGTATTTGGACATTTGACGGTTTGTTATGTGATAAACCAATAATGGGTGGTTACGTGATAATACAAATGATGGGTGGTTCCATTATAAACCAATGAACGATGGTTAAGTTATAAATCCAATTAATTGGGTATGGAAGTCTGCCATATGGATATTTAATTTTTTGATATGTGTGGAAGTCAACCGTAATGTTATTCCATTTAAGTATGTTTATGTCCCATGCTACCTTTATATGATATATGTTCCATTATATGGGTTTTATGGTCATATTTTTGTTATATAAATGGGTAATCAATGAGATTGTATTTAGGTATGTGTTTTTTCTACATATTTACAATGAAAATTTTTACATTATGATAATTTATTATTGGTTTACATGTTGTTTTGAAATATAATAGTTTTCTTTCTTTATATATCCCTTACTGAGCATTGTATTCTCATACCATTCTTTTAATTTTTTTAAAAAGGAGAAAAAGTGAAATAGGGTCACATATGAGATCAAGAAAATTTCTTTCTGTTTAAAACCTATAACTAAACATGTTTAAATTTTATGAGTTTTTATTTTATGAAAAAATTCATACCGCGTAGAAGTATCTACATGTAATATTCCAGTTGTCATGTATATGTTATAACCAAATTAAATAAAGATATATACCTGATTAGATCCTCAATATGAATTATTAACTTAACTCTAGACTATATAATGTATAATATGGGGCCTTACAGTTGGTATTAGAGGTCGATTAAGATAACTTTAGAGGTTAGTGTGATATTTAAGAATAAATTGAATAACCATAATGGATATCATATTAAAATGATTCATAGATACTTTAGAAAATTTTAATGAGTTTATGATAACATAAATATGTATATCTTAGTATTTACCCACCTCATATGATTTATGAGGATGATTTTCTTGATATACTCACACTGACATTTTTTGTTACAGTAAATGTCCATATCTATCAGGCACCAAATTGACATTAGATATGATGAAATATGTGAAAGTATTCTAAATAAAGAACTAAATGAAAAGGTAGATGCTATGAAAAGTCATGTGGTTATTCTCAACCATCTATCTGGATTGATTATTGACCACCAAAACCATGTAGATTTTTATAAGGCATCGTATATGTGAAAAAAAATGCATACAGAAGTTTAGGTAATAATCATAAGTTAGGTGTATTAAAAACTTATTTGTTTGGGATGTGGAATGAAAAACCAATTAAAATTATTTAATGGGAAAATAAGATTCTTTATAATTTTTAATGAAGGTCCTAAATTAAGATCCTTCCATGGAAAAATTTACCATCCAGTAGAATCCAATAATGGAAAAGAAGTTCTTTCTGAGGGATTAATTAAAATTTTTAAATGTGGTGTCCATGGTCATTTGAAACATATATTTCCAACAAATAATGATAATGAATCATATTAGGAGGACTGTACAAATATATTATTACCAATACCTAATTACATTTCATTTTAGGATGAGTAAACTAATAGTAACCAATTAAAGCTATGGATTATTTCTTAGTAGATGCATTGACATTATTGAATCATAGGATATGATTAATGATTTTTTTATAGGAAATATATACTATGGAATATGTTGGAGAATATTTTTTAATGGATCATGATGAACATTGAATGAGTATGAAGTCTACATATGATGGATTCAATAGTTATTATAGATTTTAGGATGATGAAATGATTAAAAGTATTAAGGCTCTTTGATGATTGGATTACATTCGAAGTCATTTTCCTAGTATGTGTAACCCTAAAGTTTGATATTTGATAATTTCATATCAATAATGAGTTTATTTTATTTTGTGGACATAATGGATAACCTTCATGGTTCATATGATCTTCTATTATTGAGGAGATAAATGGTTTTTACATTTTGTGATGCAACATGAAAGGATAAAATAACCGTTATGGATAAAATTGATTATGATTATTATTGAGGAAATTATATTACTTTTTATAATATTATAATAATGATATGGTTTTTGAAAATGTACAAACCAAAGGACGGGTGGCAGCTCATTGCATCAGGAAAGGCCACTGGAATCGAACCCACAACCAAAGTACGACTGGGATTTATCGCATACCACTAGAAAACGTGAGGTCCCTGGTTAGTATACCTAAATTTTTTTAGTTAAATGATTTTATTAATAAAGAATATGTTGATTTTTTAACATATTTTTTATCAAATGGATATCCATAGTATAGGTATTTGATTTGGTGATTAATTGATAATTGTTATTTTGGAGGACATTCTCTATTTTGGGAAGACTATATGCCTAATGAAAATAAAATAATTTGGGATTTATATTTAGGAGTATTGATTGGATTTTATTTATGATGGATAATTTTTTTATTGAAAACATATAGAGGTTTGGTTTATTTAGGGAAATTATTAACCTATCACATTTAATATGTGATTAGGTTAATTATGTTTCAGTATGAGACATTATGAGTAGCCGCTATTATTTGGACATAAAATTTATGATTTTTGTAAAAGACAATGTGATCAAATAATTATAATGTTTTGGATTCAAACATAGAATAAATTATTTTGAATAAATTTGAGGAAAATTGTGTATCTAATGGTATTATTTTAGATTTTGGTAGAGTTTGTTCAATTTTGACTATTAAGAGTAGTATTTATTTTTATAACACATTATTATTTTGTCAATTATCTGATCTTGTACTAACAATTTTGGTATTGGTTAATGTCTAAATATAGGGGAAATATATGGTTCATCTTTTTTGGAACACACTATTCTCTTTATGTAGAATATAGCACATTAGTTGTGACAGAGAAATATTTAATACTCCTCGTGGGAAGAAAAGATGAGTTTTTGGTAGAAAATTATTAAAGGATGAAACTATAAATGAAAGGTAAGTATATTTCCCTATTTTATTAATAATATCATAAATAAATACTCCAAATTTAAGAAAGGTAACTTTAAAAAACTAAAAATTTCTCGTTTATTTTTTTTACTATGGAATCAAATATCATTTAACCTTTCACAAGTTTGTTGTTTTCTCAAGCTTAACATAATAATGATCATGTTTTCTATCACTCTCCATCAAAACCTGATGATTATTTTTATCATCTAAATCCATTTTCCTTGAATCATAGTATGTGTTATATTAGATGACCTTTATTATTATCTTTATTTTGTTTAATGTGATAGTTTTATTGAATAATTTTCTTGATATGTAACGTCCAATGATGTTTCCGAACCCATTTTTGAATTTTTAGGGGTAGAATTTCCAAAAGGGTGGAAGGATGTAACGACCTAGGTATTTATAATATAATACGTCATGATTTCTATTAATACATATGTATAATATATTAATTTTATGTTAAAGGGGAATCTTTTTCCGATAGCGTACTGGACACGCAACAACAAATTTCCTTGAAATCTCATGTTGCACATAACTTTGAGTTATATTGAAAATTAATGTAATAATATCATTATTTTATTTGGTATTTAATGCATAATCGTTGATTTCTATGAATTAAAATAACTAAATCCATCATGATTACCCAAGTTTTATAAATGTTTTTACATTTTTCCAATAAAAGTTTGAGGTGTAAAATAAGAATGAATCATATTTTAACCATTAAATAATTTAATATATTTTAAAAGGTTGATTTATCACATTTTAGTAACGAACAATTTTAAATATAGTTTTACACTTTTATATATTATATTCAAATAAATAAAATTATTCTTTATAACCGGGACAAAAAAAATTATTTTCTGTTAAATTTTGTTATTTTTCTGAAAAAGTTCATTTTTTTAATAGTGAAAGATACTGCAATTTAATTCGAAACTGCCTTTTAATCTAATATTTTTATATAGTTTGAGTATACATTTAATAGGTTTTAATGTGTAATTGGATTATATTTTTTGTAATTTAATCCAATTCTGGTCATTTTATGTAAATTCACATTGATGTTTGAGATAAACACATATCAATCATTTGGTAGTTTCCACTTCTTAAAAACATGCTTTCTGGTTCTAACAATGGGAATTAATTTTAAATTAATTTCTGCAACTTCTGTGTTTTGAATATGAAAAAGTGGGTTCCATATTTATAATTAGGGGGTCCAAATTGTTTAAATATGTATCATTTATTTTCAAACAATATGAATAGTAATCTTAGAAAATATTTTATTGACATGGTTGAAAGTTAAATCTAGTAAATAAGGGTAAAAATAATATATTAATAATATTAAATTACCCTAAAAATGTCATAATCATGTTATATAATATATTTATGACAATTTTATTCCTTGGGTCTATTTTTGGACCCCATAGAGCAACTTGTTTGTGAAAATGACATTTAATTATATTTAATTTAATGGTAAGGAAAATATAACCTAAACATGTGTATTTTATTAAATCATTTTTTATATGGTGATATAGAAGTTTAATTTTAGACTTTAAATAGTCATTATAAATTTAAATAAATTTCATACATCATAATATTTTATTTAAAATTTTTATACAATAAATAAATAAATTATTTTATGACACATTGCTGATTAGTGATTAACTTATTAATGAATGTTTTAAATAAATGAGACTGTAAATATTTAAATCAAAATTGAAACTTTTTTATGTAATCCATAACTTTTTTTGATTATATTACATTTTATCTTCTAATTAATGAAGGTATTTATAAATAATAATTTTATTATGAATTTTTAAAAAATCATTATATGAATATTATAAAAAGTGACAAAATTGATTTTTTTAAACTAATAATATATTATTAAATGATATAATAGTCATAAAAATATAATATTCATAAAATTGAAATATATAATGTTGAAAATTTCATTAGAAAACAATTTCTATTTAGATTGTCATTTTATGGTAACTATAATAACCATATTGTATGAATACACAAGAAGACATCATAAGAATTAAATCATTTAACTAAGGTTTGATGCTAAATGAGAAGGAAAATTGGAGACATAAACTTGTCTATAAACAATTAGTTGAGAGTATTATGAACAATAATTTTATTTTCTTCTAATGAAATGATTTTTTACCCATTTAAAATCGAAATTCATTTTATAATAAAATAATATTTCAGGATATTCCTTAAGTGCACCTCCTCCCTCTTATAAAAGGCCACAAACTCAAACACTTACTCAAACTTATCAAGCCCCTTGGCATGTCCATATTCTGCCCAAATAATCTCCCAACACCCCAATATTTTTCTAGAAGCCTTAACTTGATAATAATGCTATGAAAGAAGATACGTTATGTTAAATAAAAAAGAGACACCCGATTTTAGGAATTGTCTTCTCTAAAACATGTTTCATTTATTTTTCCCACTCAAACCCACTAAACTCTTTTTATTAAATTTTTTTTAATAAAAACCTTATTTTAAATATACTAGGATGTTGTTAGGATAAGGATTTTGACTATACTTACACACACCACCATCTAATGGATACGAACATACTATTTTTGTGAAAGACGAATTACTGCCTCACGAAATGATGATTGTTCGATTTTCCCCTACCACCTATCATGGTAGAAATTATGATAGAAATGTATTTATATATGATTTATTTTATTTCTATATTTTATTTATTATTATGTAATTTTTATTTAAGACATACCTTTATTATTTTCATGATTTGTAATCATGATAATTTCATTTGAGTAAGTGCGGACAACCGCCCCCTCAATGTGATATGACTTGTTCATTACATACATGGAACGTATAAAGGATAGAGTTAATAAAAATATGTAACATATATAACATATTGTATTATACATTAATTGAAATATAAATATATATCATTTAGTTTTCATTTCATTAAATATTAATTAGAAATGAAAGTATTGTTTATATTTATGTAAGACTTGCCGTCTCTCTAAATGGTGCATTTCATTTCTTATCTCCAAATGTTATAGATAATTATAAATAAATATATACTTTTTATATATGATAGATATATGAATAATATTATGGAGATAATAGAATTTTGACCACATTTACCATTTGTAATTGTAACAAGTTCATTTTTGACTCATGTATTGAATATAAACAAAACGTTCGATATAATCATAAATAATAATGTAATTTTTATAATATTGTAATAAGTGATATAAAATAAATAATAAGCATTAAAAACGTTCTGAAGAATGTATAAATTAAATTATTATTTTATTCAAGAAATTATAGAAGGAACCAGTCATGTTGGACACGAGGTATGTGACTTCATCTCCATCACCTTTAATTGAGGCATATGTTGATAATATCCACCTACATATTTTAAACGTGGTGTAATAAACCCATTCTAATTTAACATTCACTCAAAAGAAATATTTAATCTACGAAGTGTTATACAAAATGGACAAATGAATTTATTTAATGTTTGCGACGATAATGAAATCACTAACACTGTAATCATTATTTGGCTTCAATTATAAAACATAATGTTTTAAAAAGGAAAATATATACTTTATTCATTTTTAAGTGTTTTGGTATAGAAAATGGTCTTTGAAATGGCTTAATTATTTAGATATCTTGAAATAATTTTTGGTGATTTCATGTAAAATGTTATTAGTAAGATATTGATTTTTGAAATATTTATGTTTTATGATTATATTATGTTACATAGCCATATAACAGATGGTTACGTGATAAACCAATGATTGGTGGTTGCGTGATAAACCAAATGACATGTGGTTCCATGATAAACCATGTTCTGGTGGTTAAATTATATCCTCCAATGCATTGTGTATGGATGACTTCCATTTGACTATACTATTTAGTGATATGTAAGGAAGTTGAGTGTATGGTTATTCTATTTAAGCGTGTTTATGTCCCTATTTACCTTTATGTGATATATTTTTCTTTCTATTTGTTATATAGTAATGTTTTTGTTGTAAACAAGGGTATGAAATGATATTATATTCAAGGAATTGTTTTTCTACTTCTTTAAGGTGAAAATTATTACATTATGATAATGTATTCACGGTTTACATGTTGTTTTTAGAACTAACCATTTTTTTCCTTATGATTCCCTTGTTGATATGTTTATGATCATACCATTTTTTTAAATATATTTCACATAAATTAATGTGGAATAAGGACAAGGGTGGCATCACAGAAAATTCATGCTATTCAAAATATGGAAGTAAATATGTTTCATTTTTATGAGTTTTTATTTTATGAAAAAAAGGGTTCTGATTAGAAGTGTCAACAAGTAATATTCAAGTTGTAATGTACATGATATGACCTAATTCTCTAAATCTCTAAAACTAAAATGATAGAAAAATTTAATTAATAAACTAATTCAATATTATTTAATGTTTAAGGTTTTGTATTAACAATTGGATCATGTGGAAAAGAAATATAACATGTCATTCCAAGGATGTATCCATTTATTTTGAATGCTAAAATTTTTACAAATCCATATAATCCTATATTTATTATTTTATAGATATGGAATTATAAGGGTATATTGTGAACATTAATATCAAAAGCATATATTAACAATACAATTAATAAGTCTAAACAACATTATACAAAAATAATGCTAGTTGAAAACTTTATTCTTTTATCATTAGTTGTGTTCATGTCAACATAAAATCTCTAAATTATATTCATTAACAAAAAATTATTTTTGTTATATAAAATATATTTATAGTACATTAATTATATTTTTATTAAATAATGATTATGTTTTACTGGTAATGAATTATATTCACTAATTCACCGCTTAGCTAGTTTTTGGTGTGTGTCCTCAGTTCAATTTTTAGCTGATCCATCTATAAATGGTTTTTGATATGTTTGATACTCTCAATGAAATAACACCTATTTGATGTTAAATTTGATCAATTATATTGATTTGGTAATATTATTGGTTCATAATTTCGCTTCATAACTAGTAAAACTAATTTAGTCAATGGAAATAATTTTCCCAAATTATGTGCAAATTTATTTTCTTGAGAGAAGGATGTTTTATGCATGATCATTTCAGGAATGGAATATTAAACATTGTATATAATGGATATAATCAAATCATGGAAGGTTATTTTAGGAATTTGGATGTAAAAAAATATATATATTAAATTATTTTAATTAATTTCTATCATCGCCACTCATTTATAGAATGAGTTCATAATTATATTGAAAATAAAGAAAGAAAAACAAATATAACAGAATTAATGAAATATTCATGAATATAATTTTTGAGTGAGATATGAAATTTATGAAATCTAGTTTTTCAAATTTAATGTAATTTTTATATTTAGTGAAGATATATATGTGATTATTTCACTATATTAAATTATATTGTGAGATCTATCAATTGTTTTTTATAAACAATAAAGGATTCAACAATAGTTTCAAAATTTATTTATTTATTTTAAGAAATGTTTAATATTATAATTATCCATAACTTAAATATCATTGTCAAAATTAATTCACAACATATGGATTTTACATTGTGTTAGAGGCATATAGAATGTTTAAAGTTAATTATATTTATAAGATATGTAAATTCAATAAGGAAATAGATTTCAAATCCCGAATGTAAGAGAAAACTTTTAAGGACATCAAGGGAGGAGATGAAATTCCAGAATCATGTTGTGATATTATATGATTTTAAAAATATCAAATTACATAACTCAATAAATTCATAAAAAAGATATGGTTTTTACCAAAGAAAAATACCCTTAAATCGTCTCAACTATTGAGTAATGTGAACTTTTTCTATGGACTCTACACATTTTTTACAGATATGAGAAATTAGATGATGATGTGTCATAAAATAATTTCTCTTTAATGTGGAAAAATAAATTTAAATGAATAAATATCTTTCAAAACAAATAGACAAGAAACATTATAAATTAAACCTTAAAATTTAATTATGAAGATAGAAAATTTAGAGTTTAATGATAATAAAGGTAATTATGATTCATCACAATGTCATTATAGATAGAATTAATTGATAGATAAGTAAAATTAATAACATTTCTCTTGTAAAAGATTTGAAGAAGAAAGAGATAAGTAATTACTAATTAATATACTTTTTAATGGGAATCTAATTAAAATATATAAACATAATAAAGAGAAAAATAACATGGTTAAGATACCTAATGTTCCTAATAATATTGATAAATTTCATGGAACAAAAAGAGAACCAGTTGATGAAATATTTTGTGATTTTAAGAGATTCACTTTACAAGGATAATAATTTTAATGATACAACAATGGAAAATATTAATGTCTTATAAAATAACTTGTTTATTTTTTTAAAAAATATTATTAATATATAGAAGATCAATTGAGGAATATTGAGTTCAATTTAAAAACATATATGAATTCTTTTGGATTATTTTTGAATAGTAGTGAGAAAAATATTAAATCATTGTTGAATTTAGTTTACATCCATATCAAAAAAAATATCCCCATATAGATTCCAAAACATAGTATGATAAGGGGTTCAATAAATATGGTAATTATAATATTAATGAGAATGAGAATTTTTTCCATTGAGGATAATTTCATATTTCTAAACATTATGGAAATAGTGTTTTGAGGTTGAAATAATTTTTAAAGGGAACGGTGGAAAGGTTTATAAACTCATTCAATATAATTCAAAAAAATTTATTAACAAAAAAAATGTTTTTAAAAAAGGATATTACATCATGGGTCAATAGGTAAATTAAATAATGACTCACACTTTTTTACAAGCTTTGTTTTTTGTATAATATTTTCATTTTTTTATTGATGGTGTTTTAGTGGATAGAATAATATGGTAGGGAACATTTTATTGAAAAAAAAGATAATGATATTCATTATTGAGTAAAGTAAATATTTTTTGTATAATATTTTCATTTTTATTTATATGCATTGAAACATATTACTAGAATATGGTACATATCATTTTTTTGAGGCAAGTGAATATGATAATGATAATCAATAAAAATTGATCTCTATAACATCTAAAATATAATATGCCTCATTATTAGGAATATTAAAATAACTACCCATGATTAAAGTGTCTAATCGTATTTAGTATCCCTTATATAATTATGGTTAAGGGTGTAATTGTAAGTAAATATATTTTGATCCATATAATCTCATTCAACATAATGGACAAAATATTATTAACAAAAAAATTGTTTTTCAAAAAGGATCTGACATCATGGGTCAATAGGTAAATGAAATAATGATTCACTATTTTTACATGCGTTGTTTTTTGTATAAGATTTTCATTTTTTATTTATTGTTGGTGTTTTAGTGGCAGACAACCCACTCAATGTATATATGTTTACAAATAATCATAAAATTTAATAGTTTAGGTGATGAATCTACTACATGTTTTGAATGTTCCTTATGGAAGAGATTGTTAGTTGTGAAGATTTTTTGATTAATTAATTATTATATTTATTGTGAAATTTATTATCTAAAATGAACCAATACTTCAATGTTTTCAATAAAGGAGAATAGATAAAGGATTTATGGCAAACATTGCTTTGAAATCATCTCAATCGATTCACTTGCGGAAAATTGATAATGTCTGTTAATAATAAATGATACGTGACAAATGAATTATCAAATATTGAAATAATTTAGAATAAGTATTAGTCTATTTTTCTAGATATGGAGGACTTATAATCAAAGGGTTTTTCTTTAATGTGATTGGAAAAGTGATGTTGAAATTAACGAGTAATCTCATTGAATATTGTTTTAAACACATCCTTCCATGGGTTTATAAATATTGTAATGAATTTAATGAAGAAATTATTTTGAGATATGGATTATTATTTATGATATTTAAGGTTATATGTGTAATTACATGATTAAATGGGATAAGAGTAACCCTATATCAAGTGGGATATGTTGAATGACCCTATTAGATTAATATAAAGGAAGAGGTGTTGCAGTACTGACATCTTGAACACATTACCCAAAAGAGTATAAAAAATTTGGTTCCAAAAGGTAATTATCATGATGTAGTATTAATAAATAGAAGAAGAAAATGGGAAATCCTATATTTTTTAAAACAAGGATTTTAAACTCATTACATTAATGGGAGGAGAATCAATCAACGCATTCATTATAACCTATCAATTCCGATATTTATGGACCGATGTGAAATAAATCGATAGTGGTTAATAATTATTTTATATTATTAATTAATGAATTCACTAATATATCTATCTCATGTACACAAGGCACGAATCAAAAACATTTAATATGTTTAATATTTTTAAGAGAAGTTACAAAAAAGAAAATCATTATTCTTTGAAGGGCATCCATTCAGAATATTAAGTGGAGTATAGAAGTGATTTTTTTTGTATGTATTTATTTAAGAATGAAATTATTCATGAGTATAGTGAACTGGAGAATGAAACATTAGTTGTACTGAAAGAAAAAATATAATTTTGATTTATATGGATCTAAACATGTTACTAGAATATGATACATTTCATTTTTTAGGCAAGTGAATATGAAAATGATAATCAATAAAAATTTATCTCTATAACATCCAAAATATAATATGTCTCATTTTTAGAAATAGTTAAATAACTACCCATGATTAAAGTGTCTAATGGTATTTAGTATCCCTTATATCATTATGGTTATGGGTGTAATCTTGAGTAATTTTTTATCAAGGATGATTTGAACAGATTTTTACTTATATCTAACATAAAAATAATGATATCATTGAAACAATAATAACATAAAAACATTATTATTTATAATGATGTAAAGGTTATTGAGAACTCATTTTATTTGTGTAAATAACATGAAACATGTTATGATGTCAATAAAGAAGATGATTAATTTAGTGGATAATAAGAAAAACATGTATGAATGTATTGAATAGATGATTGATGGGAATTACGAATATGTATATGAAAGTATTTAATGTGTCAAAAACTAATTAAATTCAATATAACAAAAGTTGATGTTGTATTTTAAGTAATATATCATATTTAGTAGTCACATGAAATAAAAATAAAAAAGGATATCTCTGATGAGAATATCACATACCTCATTGATTTCCTATGTTAAACAATATTTTATGGATTAAATATTGAAGAAAAAATAATGTGTTGATGAAATTAATATGGATTGGAATATAATTTAAAACAAAAACAATTAGGTTTTGGTTCCATATCATTTACAATAATTTTATTGGAATATTGTGGGTGTTTAAAAAAAAGATGAATATGAAAACAGAGGTGATGGGGAAAAACCTTATGTATTGTTTTTAAATATTATACTTATTTTAATTTCACTAAATTTGATTAGATATTTATTTCAGTTAAATAGTTTTTTTTATTACTAATCTAATGAGATAAAATACATTCCAAATTGATGTATCATTTTACTTTCGTAATTGTCTACTTGAAGTTGAGGTACAAATTGAGTAACCTAAAGTATATTTATCAGATATTATAAATGATAAATGTTCATGTTAAGGAATGAACTCAATTTTTTAAACAAGATACTAGATAATGGTATAAAAATATTTATTCATACATAAATTCCATGAATTCAAAAAATGAGGAGTGGATAATAACCTTAACATCAATGAAAGAAAGAAAGTGTCTATCATAGTTTTCATAGGTGTTGATGATATATTTTTTATAGAATTAATGAATATTTTTTCAAAGAATATTCAACTTAAATAATTGATATATTGGAGATGTCAATGTTGGTAGATATTAATTACTAATTTGAGAATTTTGTTTTCTATGAATAATGATCATATTTTTCTTTCATAGGAGAATTATGATTGATAGTTACATTAAAATTTGTGAAATAGAATATTATTAGATGATTTATACACCAATTCAAGTGGGAAATGAGATTTCAAAAGAAAAATATATGAAATTGGTATATTAAAATGTGTTTATAAAACATATTTGATGTTTTCTTAGTTTGATGACTTTGAGAATGAATGTTTTTATGTTATTTTATTGTGTTAATGGTTTTAAAGTGAACCCATGGAACCATACATTATTAAAGTGAATAGGATCCTAATGTATATCAATGGTACAATAGACATTGGTTTTAAATTTGACATTAATGAAATCATTAAAATATTTTAAAATGTTGAAGATGATGTGAATATAAGTGTTAATGATAAAAATACCATGTGTATAGAGAGTTTTTATCTGGATAACAATGTGTTATATTAAAACAGAAGAAGTATAAATTACTTACATTGAGTATAGTAGATGGAATATATATTTACCACTATATAATGAACAAAAAAATAATCTATATAAAAACATGGATGGGAGATTTAAAAGTGGATATTAAGATTACCGCGTTAGAAGGAATTGAAAATAAAATTTACATTACTCTTTTCATAATTCCATTTCATTGTTATTGACTGAATTAAAATGTTATCAAGTATCATTTTATTATGGAAAATTTGAATAATGATTCATCATGGTGAAGTATGTGTTGGAAAATGTGAAAGTTGAAGACATATTATCCAAATAAAAACATAAATATGAATTCTGAAATTTGAGGTTGTTAGTGGATATTCCAATCTAACATACCAAATGATATAGTATATACTTTCATCTAGACTCCCACTTGTTGTTTTAATGATTATTTCAATGGGGAAGAAATATATAAATATAAATCAAATGTTATACATTTCTTAAGGATGGATGAGTATTTTTTTAAATAGTAAAATATATTTAGGGGAATATTTTCAAAAGTGTAATATTATGTGTTTCATATAAAAATGTGTTGTGTGTGTGTTGATATGATTTCAAAAAAAAAATTACAATTATCTGTAATAATGAAATATTATTTATAGGATATTGAGTATCTGTTTAGGAATATATTTTTGAAAATCAAAATGAAAACAAATTTAAGACAATTGAGTTCATTAGAGAATTAAATATTTTGTGGCTATATAGAAGTAAATAAATGTTACACTAATGATAATCATAGTTATTTTTTTTCATTATCCTTATATAATATATTGAGTTCACTCATGTCATCATAGAACAATTTAATGATGTTAAATTTTTATGTTTGAGAGTTATTTAGATTGGATGGTTGATATCAAAATATCTAGGAGGATATTTTTTGACCATGAAGATGTTTGATTGTTAATGTAATCAATGACAAGAAATTTGTAAAAAAAGATAATTATGTTTTTAAATAATGTAATATAAATTTAAATTTATATTTTAGTCTCATATTTTGTTATAAAATCATGAATTATAATTACAATTACATTAATTCATATATATTAAATTGAGTAAAGGTTTTTTGGATGATTAGAAGTTTTAGATGAATATTGATGCTAATTGTTGGGTTTAATAAATCTTAGAGTGATGTGGAGTAAACAACCCCATAGGTTCCTCATACCCATGACATGGATTGATTTCTATATTTAAAAGGGTGGGTTTTTATTAGATAATAGGGGTTTTCTATGTATTTTTTCTAGATTAACTTTTAAAAAATGCCATTGTTAGTGATGTTGTTCTTGGTTTGAAGGTAAAAAAGATCACAATCACGGTTTTAAGGTGATGAAAACTAAAGAGTTGGGAATTGTTTTTGAGGGGGAATAAAAATGATAAATTCACCACATAATTGTATAATCCTCATGTTAATGGTAATACAATGGATTTTTCGTGGTGCTTAAAACCATGTGATGGTGGTAATTATGGTTCTTTTCGGAAAATGAAAATGGATATGAACATTTTTTGATTGTTTTAGAGTAACTAATGTTCCATAAAATGTTCAAAATAATTCTATGTGTCTGAAAAAAATTTCCTGGTCACACCTCACCAATAAATGGTCTATTAAAAATTTCATATTAATTTTTTTTCATAAAATATATTTGTTAGAGGATCATTGGTTATGTTATAAAATGATATACCAGGAGACCTTCTGGTCCAGTGGTAATTTGATTCCAATAACCAATCCCATATCAATAGGCCAATGGATTGTAATAAGCATTAGGTTGGTATATCTCACATATGAGAGACCTTGGACATATGAACATTTACCCATTTACACAACTATATATACATCAGAACCAAAAAGGATAATATAAATTATATTACATAAGAGGAAATAATTAATATATTACTCCCTTAGAATATATATATTTTAGAGAAACAATTGATGTATCAAATAATTAAAATACATTACGAACCATAAATAAATAAATTTCACTACCTAATGACTAACAATGAGGTAGAATACAAATCCCATTAATCAGCACTCACCCTTTGCTACATTCACTACCATTGATTATGAGTATAATCCAACTATAATAGGCCCATGGAAGACATTGTGTAACTAATTATAATTTTTATAAGACACGACACATAACAAAAATTCCTATGTGGGTGTGTGTATAAAGATTCCCTGCAAGGAATATTGAAAATAAATGTGAAAAATAGATAAAAAATAATCAAAATGACCCACAACTACTGAGAAAACCCAAACTAATAGATCCACTCAAAGTGGTAACCCAACCAAGTAAAAGGATTCTACCGATCTATAGAGTAAATAAATAATTTTGATTATACCAATAGCTCTATAGATCCCAATCCTAAAGTCATGAACAATGTCCAACTTCTTGAGAATCATAATTGATGACCTACACCAAGCTAATTGGGTTACTAGCTAAGGTAACACCAACTCCAAAAATATAAATTCTCCCCATAGGAGGATAATGGTGGGTAATTACCATATAATAAAATATAGGACTCATACAATATTAATGTCGGTGTGTAATAAAAAATAAATTACATATGATATGGTGGATAATTTCACTATAAAATAATGCTACATGGGGAGAAAAATCCCTAACATCACTCCAATGATCATGCTGCATCACTATTGTCAACCAAGCATACTTAAAAGAAAATTCATTGTCACACAACCCTGTGTAATATCATAGGAATCAAAATCAAGGACACTATTACACTATACAATGATTTTTATTTCCTAATGGATTCTTCAAGGTCCCTAATCCGAGTCCTTTGTTATGAGGTATTGAAAATTTTTTGGACTAAATAATTTATATGTTTTTTATATTGTAGTACATAGGGTTGTCTAACTTTTAGTCATATAGTCGTGTCATTCTACCCTAACATACTATGAAAAATCCGTTATAGAAAGCTTGTTTTTAGAGATATAAGGAATTTTGGACCACCTAGGGCCCTAGGTGAGATCTCTCAGAAAATAACATCCCTACACGTGTATATTCACATGCTAGGTGGGACCACAACATTCCTATTTGATATTTAACTTCACCAGAGACCATATCCACTGAAAATAATGTTAATATAACAACTGTGTTCCTTAGAATACACAATGTGAAGTCATGATATTTAAACCAAATTCATCTCCATTGTTGGAATCACGTAATTTTCACTTATCTCAGACAAAATAAAAATCGAGTTACATCAATATGAATTTATCCTAGAAATTCCACTACCAAAGGCTAAGACACTACACACACTATATTGGAATAGAATTATTCTATATGGAATATCTTTCTCGCCGATCAAAATTAAAGTAAATAACATCTTAATTCTTATATAGATCCAATTCCCCTAATTTTTCATTAATATAAATGTACCATGGTAACATAATTCAATCAATCATATATTATTATGAATTTGGGGGTTCGATAAAATTTACAACTGGCCCAAAAATAGTTGGACATACACATAATTGAGGATGATGTTGAAGAACATGAAGAATGGTTGGAGAACACCAAAGAAACGCTAATGTGAATTATATTATTGGATGATATTTCTTCAACTAGTGAACATAATTTTATGAATGAGAAGAATTAATGATAGATTTTAATTTCAAAAATATTTCCAACTCAAAAAATTTATTAATTAAGAGGGCCATGAAAATTGACAACAATTGGGTTAAAACAATGTAGAAGTATATTTCCTTTCATGATTCATAAATCAGAAAGGTAAAACATAATACTGACAAAAATCATCCTAGTATTTTTATTGATGGTTGATGAATTAAGGTTTCCTTGAGGACCACATTGATGTCTATGAAATTTTCCAATGAATATGATGATCATTCCATGAATCTCCCACATTGATTCAGCGAATATCCTCTCAAAGGTGCCTTTATCTGTATGTAGGGTTATATAGATAAACCATGAGAGTTTATATATAATCGATTATAATGATTTTCACTATATATATGATTTAATTTTATAAAATAAAATTTTAAATTCAATTATTATATTTATTTAATCAAGCATCTTATATTTGTTTCCCAACTGATCAGAGTCTCTATTTGAAGCTTTGAGACAACTGTTTGGATTGAAAATGCTTGGATTACCATACATGCCACAAAATGATTCATAAAATATTATTAATATAATTACTGTCATTAATATATCAATTTTGTGTCCTATAAAACTCATAACACCATGAAAAATACAATGAAAACATGGTTATATATATATATATATCAAAAGGGTCCATACATTAAAATACAAGTCATTATTGGTTTCTCCAACTGTAACATTTAGTTCTCAAAAAAATTGAGATGTGGTTAATTGGATGTATTGATTCAATGGGGTGTATTGATGTTGGAGAAGTTTTAATTTTTATCAATTTTTTTATTTTAACATTCAAATTCAAATTTCAATAAATAATGAGTATGTTTTTTTTAATTTTTTAAGATGATCAAAGGATTTTCATTGTCCTCAAGAAATTAAATTTTTAAAAAACATTAAATGTGGCACAATTTCAAACATTATAATTACCAAACAAAGAGTATGTAAATTACTCCATGGTCCAAAAATTTATCTTATTATTTTTATCTATTGTTAATTTAGTGAATAATAAACAAATGTGGATGCACTAAATGTGAAGAAAATGTAAACTACATATGGATGAAAATATTGATTAATTGTAATGGATATTAGCGAATGATTATATGATATGACTAGTTTCAACTTATGATTATTCTTACGAGAGTATTCTATACATTTTTCTCATTAAAGTAATTTGTTCAATCTATAATATACATTATTTTAATATGAGAATTAGTTCACTACATTAAAAATAACATTGATCCTATCATCTTGTGTGGACTAGTTTAAATACACTAATAATAACTAATAGTAAACTATGTTAATATATATAAAACATCCATTCTGAAGGAATTTCATATTTACTATCTATAAGGTTTCTACTAAACCAAAAAGTGGTTTAAAAAACAATAAATATGAATTTTTATATGTAGACTAGTATTTTTAGAATTAACCAATTCCCCAAAAATATATCAAATAACATTGTTAAAGTACTAATGAATGTATAGGTGGTATAAAGAATAAATTATCATGGGGTACAATAGTGGGAAAAAATTAATGACCCCCATCATACTTCAATGTAAAATATTAGAGAAAGAAAAAATTAAATAAATAAATGAGTTATATATATATTTGATCTAAAAACAATATTTGTATTCCATTTCAATATAACCATATCTTATCACATTATGATAATTTAGTGTATACAGTGGTATAAGAATAAAAAATAAAAAATTAAATATTAAAAAATAGAAAATAAAATATTGAATTATCACAGGTGGATACTACTCCATTACCTCAACTATGAAACCTTATTTTACATACCCATTTTACATTATAATGAAAAAATCATAATGTTTCTGGGGTTTTGATCACTACAATATGTAAATTATCTATTCATTGGGATGTATCCACTTGGTCAAAGAAGTATAAAGATTCATTTATTCATCACTAATCTTTATTCATATAGGAATTGGTTCCCAGGATCTAACTCAATCTTCTCTCTACCATTTACTTCAATGTTACTTTTTTATTTCATCCTTAACTAATTTAGTTAGGTAATTGGTATGTGTAATTTTTTTGGTTCCCCAAGTCATTTATGTATTCCAATTACCATGAATTGACTTACACGTTCCATTTATTTCTTATGATAGTGTTTCCTATTAGGGTTTCATGTGTTGGAACGTGAGATGGTGTTGGTTAATGGACCGAGTCTTGGTGGGTGGATTATGATATGTTGATTAGGTAACATTACATGATTTAGGTCCATTATATCTATCCGAACTCTTAATATAGTTTCACATTGATGGTTAAGATTACCTAATAGCTATGTATAACAACACCGATTACATTGGAATGAGTTCATATTGTGCATTTATTTTCCAAGAAACATTGGCTAGGATTCACTATCCTTACTAGTATATGAATAAATCATTTGTGTGAATAACATTTTATTGTTTATCATTATAAAAATCAAAATTTGACACTCTCCCAAAGGTTGTTTTGAGGCATTATTAGTGGATAATTCCTTCTAAATAGATATAATATGAAATATTAGACCCCTAAAACATCTTAATTTTTGGATATAATAATATTTGAGTTATTCTTATTTAATATCCATAGTTGACTAGGTTAACCTCATAATGTTGTTTCTTCCCAATGATGTTATATATATACCATCTTGATAACTTATTAACTAATAAAAAATTTCAAAATTCTATACATTTATTAACATCAAAATCTAATCTTATACTTGGATATAATAATAAAATCATAAGTCAACAATATATCATTGAACTTCACAATTTTAGACTGAGTTCAATAATTTTTTACAAAAAACCATAAAACCTTATAACTACTATACAAATACTATGATTACTTGAAAAATACATATTCATATAATGATATTTAAATATACAAAATTTATTTCAATAATTATATAAAAATGTTAAATTTAATAGAGATTGGGATTGTGAACAAGGAATATGAAGAGTTTCTGAATAAATATTATAGATATTTATTACCATAGGTTATTATTGATGAAATTCATTAATTATTATTATCAAATGATTCGTTGAAATGGATGAACTAAATTTGATTCATAGTGATATGATAATTTTATTCTTATGTTATGATAAAAAAATATTCATTTATACTTCAATATATCTTGTTATAGAAGAATGATGATTTTAGGTGGTCTAGTGAAATCTTATAGTTGGAAATTTATTGAGTTTCAGTGATCATCAGAAGATTAAAATGATGAGATACTATATTGATGGTTAACAGACATATTAATAATTTCATTTTAAGAAAAATTTTAGTATTTCATTAAATATTTATATTGATTATGTTTTACAAATAACTGTACATGTCTGGAAAAATATATATAAACATGACTTTCAAGGATTAACATTTCTCATTGTAATCCATTTCGTAATTCTGGTCGATGGTGTAGTGATAAATATTTAATTACATTTTAGTTATGTTGAATATAATGTATAAGGAAAACCCTATTATGTAATTATGTTATCTATTATTTTATTGATATTAAAATTAAATCATTTAACTATATTGTTTAACATTAAAATGGTTATCTTAAATATAAGAATGATTGGTTGAATCTTTATTTTTTTCATCTCATGTAATGGAATGTTTTTATTACTGAAGCATTATAATGTAACTATAATCACTAATTCACCCTAGTACAAAATAAAAAATCATTGTTGCACCCAAATAATGTTTTTTTATTGGGAAAAAGTTTTATGGAGAATCTTTTGGAAGTAAGAAATTCTTTTTTTCAACAGTGTGGATTTTTTTTATAAAGTAATAAATCAATTCACTATTCCTAATATCATGGAAAATATGATGATTATTTTATGATTTTTATTTCAAAAATATAATAATTTTTGTAGAAGATGTGATGAAATCATGATGAATTTATGGGGAGAAGAGATGATTCCACCAATTTTCTGTTTCGATTGGAAATAAATATGTAGCAGAAATATTAGTAAGTTACAATACTTTCTTAAAAAATTATAATAATTCTAAAGGTGATCGATCAAAAATTAAGATTCACAAAAGATGGGGTTTATGGTGAATGAAATTTATTGTTTTTGAATTTAATTGAAATTTTGTTTAATATGGTCGAATCTTTAATGATGTATCAACAGACATGATTTATTATGGTTGAAGTTTTATTGATTTAAGTATTTAAGGTGGTGTTGTTTCTAAATGTTTGAAAATAATAACAGTCAAAAAATTAGGAGTTTTTTTTGGAAAAGAAATATTCTTTTTAAATGGGCTTACAATTCATAGATCATAAATGATAGTTCAGGGATCACATATGAGGTATGTGGAACGAAGATTCTATATAGAAACTCTATACAGAACATGAAGCATGGTACGCATACCGCATATGAACAATGTACATGTTGGGATTATAGATTATGAGATGACAATAATTCATGGAAGGAACATCATTCATTGATGAGAGTTGGTTATTTTTTTTTGTGGAAGAATCATCCACCATGTGGGATGAAAGGAACTTTGTAGACTAGAAACCTAAGAAATTATTTGTTGGAGAATCATAATATGTTGTGAGGGTTATACCACAATGAATCTATAGGGAAATCATATTAGTGAAATTTATAGATATATTTTTGTATATTAAGTACCATAATCCAATCATTGTGTTTGATAGGTTTTCATTAGAAAATGGCACCACTCCAAGGAGGAATTCAGTAAAGACCAAAGATTATGTGACATACGATTTCAAAAAAGAAAGAGTTCATAGGTAAGAGTATCTGTATTGGAGGAAGTAGTTTGTGGGGGATCATTTCGTCAAAGAATATTTCCTATGGAGAGAGTATGAGGACGTGGTTTATAGGGTATGATAGCCCAAAAAAAGGGTCTTTGTGGTATTTTTGGTTTTTGAATGGGAGGTCGTTCGTGGAGCAGGGGAAGTCATAAATTCATCCCTAGTACATGGTTATTTTTCCATCCATGGAACATAGAAAGTCCCCATAATAAGTGGTTATTTTATAAGAACTCAAACCATGTGATGCAACATTATTTACGGAGGATACTGTTTGTCTCCATAAGAAGCAATATGGTAATCGGAATACTGAAGTATGTTCCTACTTGCATTTTGGAAGTAATGTGATGATAACTTTTTTGAAATATCAAACTATTTAAAGCTAACCAAGAATCACCATAACATTTTATTGCATAATATTGTGTTAGAAAACTCACAGGAACTGTTGGATTTTTTCAATGTGATACAAAACTGTTAGGGAATATTCCACTAATTGTATTCCATGTAATAGAATTATTTTAAAGTGGGTTGTTTGTTATTGGATTTAAAAAACATTACAAGGATTTAGATACTTTTTATAAGTAGTGAACCATATAAATTATTGTTTTCATATGGATGGATTTTTGAATTGGGTTCTACAGGGAATGAAATATTTAATTGGAGGTGAAGGATGTTTAATAATTAAGGAAACACAAGAGAAAATATGTCATTGTTTCACCCCTACACCACTCAGTGATTCATGAATCCTGAAGAGGTAACTTCAATTGGTATTAGAGCGAATGGTTCCCTTAATTTATTCTATAATGATTTTGAAAGAGGTGTTGTGATGAAGAATCTTAATTTCATGAACAATAAGAATATTTATATATTTTATGGATTGAATTATTACATCTATGAATATTGAATGATTCATTATATTTTTTCTCTTGGGTATGATTTTACTGAAGTAATAAAAGATGTATTTCTTCTTATAGATGACAAGGTTCCTCATTCATCGATCGATAAGAAGAATCTTTAGAATGATTGAAGAGCTAAAAATGATATTCTCTCATATCTTTCAGATAGTGTGTTTTTAAGGGTAAAATCAATTTCCATTACTAAAGGTATATGTGATAATCTTAAAAACTTCTACAAAGGAAATAAAAAAGTAAATAAGAAAAAAACAACCAATCTTGATGTTGAAGATTGATGATTAAAAAATGAGAGAGTTATAATTTTTCAGGGACTTTATTACAATGTTAAATGACATTATCAGTACTATTAGATGGATTGGTGAAAATTTGGAGGATTATACAGCTATTGAAAAAATCATAATAATTATACCTAACAAATTTCATGGTAATGTTTCTTCATTGGAAGTCATTGACCCTGAAATATTATCTACAAATTATTTTTATAGCACTCTCATTACTTATAAAATGAGAAGGTATAATATTGTAAAAGAAAAACAAAACTACATAGAGTTATTTCATTGATTTTATCCATGTTATAAATTCTATGATGGATTTTTAGGAAGATGATGTTTCTGAATTAGACTCTGAATGTGAGGTATGTAAAAATCAAGATGAATTTTTTTTTGTTTTCAAAATTTTTTGCGAAGATGTATAGGTAAATAAAAAGGGAAACATCGCTTAAAATGTATTTAATATGGAGATATTGGGAACTCTGTGACTGGTTTCCCTCAAATAAAAATGAATAAGATAATGATGATGAAGAAGGAAGACCAATAAGATTGTAGAAGAAAAAAGGTGATAAAGATAAATATTTATTAAGAGGGACAGATAAAATGTTCTTTTTATCCAAAATTAGAAGTGTTTTCATAAATTTGATGAATATGGAGATAAATATATTTAATCTGATACTTTTGATGAGATTTCTGGAGAGAATTATTTTTTTACAATTGTGAATAATGATGGTTTCAGAAGCCGCAGTTCTGAAGAAGAAGAAGAAGCACAACGTGAACTCCATCTGAAAGAGGAGTTGAAAAAATGTATGTGAAATATTATAAGGATTTAATAGTAAAACATGAAGTTCATAAATGAATATTATTCACTATAAATCATGAATTATTTCTTGAATAGAATGTATTTCTAGTTGAAGGGATTGATTATATGATGAACTATCTTGAGAACTATAATAATTCAAATGATCATATAGAATTAATGTTTAAGGAAAAATAATAAGAGTTGGAACATATCCAGCAAAAAAATTCTATATATTAATTAAGGAATATAAGATTCAAAATCTATAGATCAATAGTCCATAAAATTTTTGGTAATAATGATCATATGATAAACCAGAAAATAGTTAACATATAAGTTTTAAATGAATAGTGGAATAGGTTCTGAGAAGAATAAATATGGAAATGTCATATAGGTGTCCAAAGATAACAATGATGAAAAAAAAGAAAAAAAAAATTATGTCTTGAAAAATATACCATTACTTTTGGTTCTGATAATTAATGAAATAAATATGATATTAATAAGTAATTTACATTTGAAAATATGATGGATGATGGTCAACATAATTATTTTAAGAAGGTTGCTGAGAAATGTACTCACAACAGTAGACAATTGGAATATTTATGAGGCAAAAAATATGTAAATTGATACATCGAGTATTATAGATATTTGAAAACATGGAAAATATATGTTGGTATAAAAACCATAATACTACTACACCACATGTTATTAAAGGCATGGATGGACTAAGAGTCAACCCTCTTAGAAGAATACGTATGAGAAGGTAGTTCAGAAAAAATATGAGATGGTTGGTTTAATGTTGATAATAGGTTTCTGACACTGGATAATATTTTTGAAATACGTGAACAACATGGAAATCATTATTAGGGTTGTCTTGTTATATTTATATCACAATGAAATTTTCATAAGAATTCTCAGATACTAGAGGTGGAAAATGAAAATGATGAAGAAAAATCTCTCACTGTTGATACCGATTTAAATGATCCAATAAGAGAACTTTCATTGATTTATGATATCGTGTTTTCTTCTGAAATTAATGGTTAAATAATTGTATTTATCAATGTGAAATATTTCAATGAAAGAATGGGGAATTTGACACTGATGAATATATGAGGATCAAAGGTGTTGGATCAACCATCATTGTGGAAGAAAAGATAAAATCAAGGAATACATTATTTTTTGATGGGATGAAACACAACATGTTGATTTTTTCACAAAATTATTATGAGGGAAACATGTTATATTTAGAAAAGTTGTGTTTTCTATGAATTGTGTGGTTTTTTGTATGATAAATACAAGAGGCCAATATACAAAAGAAAACATGTTCCACGTTGGTGAAACATAAAACTCTTGTTACTTGGGTATGGTGTAAGAAAACCAATTGTGGAATAAAAATCATGGAACATGTGGTATAGAAACATGAACAAATTATCAAAGGGAGATTTTCTCCATGATATTCAAGATATATAAAGAAGAAGAGACTGGGTTTTCACTATTTTTCAAAAAGGAATGATTAAAAATTTTGTGCATACGAATGTTGGCAGTTGTTTGAAACAACCCGTAGAACATATTCATTTTATATATATATAGAAAAATTACAAAATAGTAAAATAAATTGAGATAATTAATTCATCACTTTATTTGATTAATATAATCACATTAATTGTATTATGTACATGACACAAATGTCAGTTTCTTTGAATATGATTAAAAGGTTCTAGGCGAATGATGAGAAGTAAAATGAGAATTCATTTCATATGTTGTGAACTATAAATTGTAGTAAATATAAGAATGAATAATTTTACTGTTATTTTGAGAACCAAAAAATTCATCATGAGGTTAATTCAATATACACACCTCAACAAAATAGAGTTACTAAGGCATGGAATATAGATCTTGTATAAATAGGGAGATTTATGTTACTTGAACATGTTCTTTCTAATTACTATTAGAGGTAATCCATAAAAATAATTATTTATAAAAAATTGATTATCCTATAATAAATGTTTTATATGAATTCATATGAAATGTTTTATCAAAAAAATCCACATTTGAGACACTTAATAGTTTTTGAGAGTCTAGGTGTTATAAATAATAAAGGTGGAATCATTAGAATGTTTGATCATATGAGTGATGATTGAATTTTTATTGGATATAATACTAAACAAATCAGATATAGATGATTTAAAAACCAAACAAGGAGAATAGTTTATTCTTATAATGATAATGTTTTAGAACAAATTTAGATAGAAAATCTAACATGTTCTTATATGGAAGTTCATCAGGAGAAGGAATGTTATGTTTCTAATTCTAATTATTTTACAGACAGTGGTAATACTGGTGAATAAGATGAATTTGGATCAGATATTTAAATTGGGGAGTATGAAACACAAATAAATAATACTAGTATGAGGAGGAATGTGGAGGTCCATATCATTATTGGTGATCATCATTAGATTATTCAATCAAGAATATTTTTAAAAGTTGGCACACATATTTATTAGAATTCAAAATTTTTGTTGAATGATGAGAAATAAGATTTTGATATTCCAAAATGGGTTCAGTATATTATTTAATAATAGGATCATATAGAAAATAATGATACTTGGGAACCCGTCCACAATACAGATAAAATAATATTATCGGTACACAATGGGTTTTCCAGATCATGATGATTTTGGAAGGTGAAGTGATAAAAAACAAAGAAATAATTGTGTGTAAACGATAGTCACAAATTAATATAGTTGATTTTGATGAGACTTTTTTTCTAGTTGAATGGTTATAAACAATAGTAATATTTCTTTATATTTCTTTATAATGAGGTTACATAAGTTTTCAAATGGATGCGAAGTCTATTTCTTTTAATGGGGATCTTGATGAGGAAGTTTACATTGAACAACTATGTAGATTTTTTTGGGAATGATGAAGGTAATGTGTGAAGTTTGATGAAATACATGTATGTGATAAAAAAATATATATGGTAAGGGTTCTCTAAATTGTATACTTATTTATATATGATGATTTTTATGAAAGGATGAATTGATGGAAATGTTTACATCAAATATAGTCATGAGTTTCTCTCATCATTATTTCTTATGTTCATGAAATTATATTTTATGGAAATGATGAAAGATCTCATAAAATATGTTAATAAAAGATTAACATGTTTTTTGATATGTTCATACTGGTAGAAATGTAAAACAATCATTGGTTAAAAATTTCACAAAATAAGGAAAAAATTATTCTTTCTCAAGAAAAGACTGTTATGTAACATCATAATAAGTTTGAAATTAAAAATTAGAAACCATTTTTCACACATATTACAGATAGAAACATGTTTATTAAAGATGGTTTAGGTGAATAAGTTGATAAAATACTTTTTTAATGTTGATTGTATGTTTGATATATTTGACGGCCTCAATGCTTGAAATTTTTTAGGTTGTTACCTTTTGCCTAAAATTTAATAGTTAACACTATTAATCAATTCCAATTGATGGAAAAATAATTCTCAAATATATCAATGGCACAAAAATATTTGAATTATGTATGATATTTTAGAATGTATCAACATCGTTGGGATTTCATATGTTGATTGGGTATCTAATTTTATTTATAAAATATCTATATTTAGGGATGTTTTCTTTCTATGGAAAATTTTTGTTACTTTTCGCACAAGGAAACAAAATTTAATAACTCTTACTTGACTAAATCTGAGTATGTTTCTACCACTAAATTTTCTACACAATTAATGTGAAAAAAAATCAGTTGGAAGACTTATTTATGGATGAATAGTCACCCTTGCTCCTGGGATGTGATAATCAAAGGTAAATAAATATTACAAGGAATATGGTACAAAATTTTCCTTTAAAAAATATAGATATAATGTATAACATAATCAAATATCATGCGATGAACAATTAATTGATGATTCAGTATGCTCCTTCATCAGAATATGTTGTTCACATATTCACAATATATTTACCGAAAGACCAATTTTATAAATTGAGGTTGAACATGGGAATCCAACTGCTTTCTCTTTAATGTTAAGGTTTTATTATGTCCCCTACCTTATATTAAATTTTCATAGTGTTATTATGGGGGAGATTTCTTTAATTATTTTATCATTTTGGAATCATAAAAACTATAAATCCAGCATGTAAGTGTATGAACAATTCTATGAGTTTGTTTGATTATTTGTAAGAAACAAAAGTTTTTTATTATAGAATTGTTGAATATGTGGATAATTATATGGACGTATTATGAGTAAGAATCTGTATAATATAGATGATAATTTTTTGGAGAAGGTTGTGGGGGAAAGATGATGAGTTTTTATAGCTACTACTTCGGAACTATATGGATTTTCTATAAATAATTCTTGTTTCCTAAAAGGAGTAAGCTCACGTAGGATTTGAATTTTTGATATGTAATTTATATATTGAGGTTAAGATGTTTAAATTTATATAAATATTTGTTCGCAAAAAAATCCAAAGGGGGAGATTGTTGGGACCAAGTTGAATGGAAATTCTTTTGGAAGTAATAATTTCATTACCATAGTGTTGTCTTCTGGTGTTAAAAATGATAAATCTATTAACCATGATAAATAGCTTGGAAAATATAAATATTATTTGGAAAATATATATTTCAAAAATATAATATTTTTTGGGAAT
Source organism: Viscum album (assembly GCA_963277665.1). Taxonomy (NCBI): domain Eukaryota; kingdom Viridiplantae; phylum Streptophyta; class Magnoliopsida; order Santalales; family Viscaceae; genus Viscum; species Viscum album. The sequence goes on from OY728145.1 coordinate 1,604,048,422, forward strand.
GTCCTATGCAAGCCTTATGAAGGAATGGGGGAGAAAAGATGTTTCCAATCATTTTAAAGATATATTGGAATGATAGAAGTTGTTGAATGTTATAGAAGTTACAGTGCATTCCATGGAAGATATTATGTTTCTGAATCTAATCGTTCAATTATTAAATATTATGATAAATCAGAATTTTTATGAATTAATTATATTGTGTTTAGAATGATGTGAATATTGGTTGATGATTTTTTGAGCTTTAATGATTTATCAATGACAAAAAATTATAATGGTTTGAGTTTTTCCAAAGTACGTTTTTAAGGTGGAACAGTTTTCTAGTGTTTTCCAAAAACATTTTCCTCAAAATCAAGAGTTATATTTTCAAAATGAATATTTTACAAAAGGAAAAATTTTGTTCATAGACCATGAAGGGTAGTTCATTGATTACATACGAGGTATGTGGAATGATGAAAAATCGGGAATGGAAGGATTCCGCATAAGAGCACTATATAGACTGCGAAGGACGGTATGTAAACTGCATAGGAAAAATGGTTTGTCATTGGCTTACAGTTCACAAGAGGACAAAATATCTAGGAAGGAATATCATTTTTAGGTGAGAGGCTATGATTAATTTGCAGAACAATCACCCACTATGAAAGATTATTTATGCTACATGGACCACAAAGTAAATAATGGTTGGGAGGGTGGAGAGTAGTACACTGTGAAAGGTTTACCACATAGAAACATTCGGTAAATCAGAATAGAGAAATTTAAAGAGTTTTTTATATATATAATGTACCATAATAATATAATTAATGAAGGGTTATTTTTATTATAAAACAACTTCTATCTGATGAATATTTTGGTGAAGTCTTAATAGTTCACGAAGGAGGATTCCACGAAGGAAAGAGTTCATGGGGAAGTGTTTCCATAGAGGATTATTTAGTTCACAGAGGATAATTTATACGAAATAGATTGTATATAGTGGGTGTTTACACATGTTCAATTAGGGGATTGATAGAATGAAAGGAAAAAAGGGTCCACATGGTATTAGTGGCTCAAGATGGAGAGGTCTTTCATGGAGCAGTTATCGTCTATGGTGTATCAGAAGAACATGAGGAATTTTCTATCCATGGAGAAACAATATCCAGGAGAAGAATATGTGGACCATATATTACTCTCTCCATGTTGTGAAACTCAGTTCGGGGAAGATACAAGTAGTTTGTCGAGGAATAATGACAATTCCCAACATAATTAAGGATGTTCCTACTAGTTTTTGAATGGGGAAGAGAATAATTAATTTTGAAGATCAAACTCATGAATGATGACCAAGAAGAATCATAACATTATATTAGATCATTTTGTGCTAGCCAAAGCATACACACTATTTGACTATTTTTAATGTGCTATATTATAATAAGTCTACATCCTACACATTGTTTTCCACACAAAAGAAATATTTTCTAGTGGACTGTGGGGTATTGGATTGTTTCAATACCATACCAAGGACGTAATAACTCTTTTTGATTAGTGAACCTTGTAAATTCTTAAATTCATATGGATGTGTGTTTAAATTATGTTCAGGATGGAAAAAATCATTAATAGGTGGTGAATTTTATTTCAATTTTAAGAAAACATAAAAAAAAGATACAACTAATTCACTTCCTCCAATACTTAGTGACACCTGAAACCATAGTGGGAAAATTCATTTATTATAGTATATTATATATACCTAGAAACCTCATTTATCTATCTCTGTAAATATCCATACCTTTTATGCATGTTTCCTTTCCTATTAATTTCATTGATAATTATTTTCTTAGATAAAACTTTTATAACATTTAGATAGGAATATCATTTTTTATAAGTAAAATTTCATTTAAATAAATCTATAAAAATATTAAATGCACACACTATATCACATAGGTTAAAATATTTATCCTTATTTTTTATGAAATACAACACATTTATTAAAATGTTAAAATAAATATTCATACTCAAAAAACTTTATTTTGATATATAAATGGATTATTTTTACAATTTTATCAAATCAATACCATTTGGATTTATTAAACATTGAGTAATATCATAAACATATCCTTGAATATATTTACATTATGGGAAGTTGTTTTTGAAGGATATATGTCCTAAAACCCTATTTGAGAGTTTTCTATTATACATGTTGTGACTTATGAAAATTTTGAAATTAAGAATTCTATATACCATCATGAAAGAATTTCAGAAATCATAGTATATGGATATAAATATTTTTTCTAATCCAAACACTATATATGATTGGAGTTATCATAATACTATGAATCATAGTATACAATTCACTTTTCATTTACAAATTTTTATGGATTGTTAATGTTAAAAATTAACATTTATGGTTCTCATAGAAATTAGATATCATTTATGTATAATGTTCCATATGGTGAAACATATTAGGGATAATTAATAAGTCAGGGGTTATAGTGAATTATAAGTGAATTAACATACTTCTATCATTTTAGTAAATAATTCTTTCTCAAGTAGTGGACTAAAGCACTATAAGAGGAGGCAGTCACCATAAAATAGTGTGGTTTTGTGCCTAGTTTCTTTATTCTAATTGCCTAAATTCCTGAAACTATATTCCTTTATCCTTTGATTTCCCTCATGAGTCATTAGAATTCTATTAGACATAATATATTCTCTCTTTAGAATCATGCGATTCATGTAAATCAATTTATACACCATGGATGAGAGAGTTATGTGTCTACCTTTGAGGGATCATTGTCATGCCTATAAATTAATAAAATAGTTATAGTGCTTTAGTGAAAATCACGATTTATTCATTCTAGATATACATGGTTTTGATTTCAAGCATAGTATATCTTTGTTAATGTCTTTTTGTTGTTTATGTAACATTGACTAATTGTTAGTCGATCTATAGAAACCCATTGTTGGTATCAAATCTATTAAATGTGTTTTAATTCAATAGATCTTGCTGATACATTAATATAGTATTTATCATTTTTTATAAAATTTGATATCATTAGAAATGATAGGTATTTGGAACAATAAATATTGTTACAATAACATATATATCATAAGTCATGATACTTTGTTTGTTATATGGAATGACATATGCTATGTGATATCATATGAAATTACCTGTTTTCGGAATAGGGTATATTATATTATAGAGAGTGATTAAATATAGTTTAATCAATTTGAATATATCAGATTGTTTGAAATATCTAATTTTCCAATATGATAGCATCAGATAGATTATGCAAAACGAATCATTGTATCAACTTAGATATATGAATGCCGGTCACATATTATGATTATTAGTTACCAAGTAAATATCATGGAAAAAATATTATCTAATATAAAATATGATAAATTGCATGCGAAGATAAATATTATTTTATAGTTGACACTGTAGAATACGACATACTTGAAAAAAATTATGTTTTATATTAGAATTATGAAATGAATTATATGATTTATTAATTGTTTCGAAATAATATATAATGTTATTAATGTGTATTTTTCTATTTTTCTAAAATTTTATAATGAAATATATTTTTAATTGTTCATTATTGATAATTAGTATTTTTGTAGAATTCTATAAAAATGTATTCAAGGATATTAATTATTATTATTAAAATACATTTTCCAAATTATATGGAATGACTTATAATTAGATGTAAATTTTCTATTATAAAATATAAGTGTAATTTATAATGTGATTATAATTTTAAAAAAATTAATATAATGAATGGTTTTACATGTAATATTATGATTTAGTCATAATTATTAAATTTTAATTTTTTATAATTATTTAATTTGTTATATTCCATTTTAATGTCCATATTTGAGGAAATTATTTTAATCATATCAAAACAAATTTTTATAATTGATATGATCTATTTTTAAATAATATTATATATGATATATTATGAATGTTTACATAAAATATGAATTATCCATATATAAATATGATGTTTATATTTGGATATCATATAGTGAAGATAAATTTCATATAAAAGGAAAATATAATTGAGTTAATATTGGAAATATAAAATATTTATATTTATTTAATTTCAGAATTTGGATATTGTATAGATAAATTATAATTTTTTTATAATTATGTCTTCTTATGAATTGATCAAAAATTGATTATCTCGTATATATATATATATATATGAATTATTCATTTAATTAGATTATTCCATACATTAATAAGGAATATAATTTTATATTTTGAAATATTGTGTTCTTTTATTCAAATGAAAAATATTTTTTCTAGATATTCATACAATAATATAAGGAGTAACATGATAGATTTGATATATGATTTAGATATCTTCAACATTTACATTGTATTTCAATAGATTATGAGCCTGAATTAACATGTTAATAATAGTTTATGCATATTATGTGGTATATTTGTGATGGAATTGAGGATTATATTTCATGGAGCATCCTTGGGTTAAGATAATTTTCTATTAGACTACTCACTTGCCTATAGGATTATTCCTTCTCTTGAAAAGTATGTGTTGACTATATTCTTCTCCAATCGTACTCTTATGGTAAATAATTATTTAATATGATTCTATGATTTCACATAAAATGGTTTCAAATTTTGTTCCATATAATTTATTTTGATGTGTATAAACATAGTTAGATTATGTTTTTTATTATTAAATAAAGCTATAAGTTTTTTGAATAGTTACACTTATATATCGTTTCAACAAATGGATTTTGTGAAAGGAATAAGATTCCATATTAAATAATTTTTACCATCAATAAATAGAATGGGGATGACCTGAGAAAATATTCTGATATTAAACCCCCATTAAGATGGAAATATTTGCATTCCTTCGAATGAAAAATAAATTTGAAGATTTCAGTCATTCAGTCAGGTTGGTTATATAAATTTATGATGGATATGATTTATTCAATGCAATAAAAGAATGTAATGTGTTGACCTTAAGAGTTATATTCCTTATTAGTTTAATTTTATTTCGGTTATACTTATCAAGGAAACCATTATTAAGGATACTAGATGAAAATTTTTATGTTTATCTATATGATAAAAAAGAAAATGATTCTTTTAGTCAACTATCATGTACACATATTAAATATGATTGGTGTGTTGACCAACCTAAATAACCAATTGGTGATACGAAATATAAAGAAAAATAATTACATTATAAAATATGGATATTGATCCCCTAATAGATATGATGAATTTGAAATGACTTCTCATGTTTGAGGGATACTGTTTAATAAAATTAATTACTAAATAAAATTAAAGAACAATACTCATCTAATAAAAGCGTCCACTATAGATAAGTAGAGTCATAAATATCATTCATTTAATTTATATCAATTTTAGAGAAATGAAAATTCCAAAAATATGTAAATGATAATTATTAATAACATAAGAAGAATAATTATGTAATAAAATTAAATTCATTTGAGAAAAAACATCTTAGGAAACAAAATGAGGAAGAGGTTAAAAAAATAAATATCGGTACTTTGGAAAAGAATATATTGATTCACTAATCATTTCAATGGAATTGGATAAAAAATAACCTATGTATCATGATTATCCACTCACATTCAAAACGTGTTTGATTGTACCTATGTCTTTATAAGACTGTAGGTTTCATTAAGGGTTGTTTTAGATATAGATTTCATAACAGTGTGACCAATGGAAATGTTCCAACAATGTGAATGTGTTCAAAAAAAGTTTTCCCTTTTTTAATTAATTATTTAAGATGGATGAAATAGGAATTTGGTGTTCATCATTATATAAAATATCAATTGTATAAGTGTGAAAAGTTCATATTTGAAGAAGAGAATTTAGTCTAATAGGATGAAAAAATTTCATTACTAGCTATTCGAGGATAGTAAAATATAATGGTGGTGTCATGAAGGAAGGGAAATTTTTCATAAGATGGAATTTTATGTGATACCTAAAGGAGTATGGAAAATCCATGAAAACTCCTATTTTTTGTATACTGATTGATAAATGTTTTATTTTTAATTCAATTAGTGGAGAAATCTATTTATTAATAATAAAATGGATAAAAAATATGTAAATGATATTATATAAATCTTAATAATAAATATGTATTTTCATTATATTTATATTATATGATAATGTATTTTTTTTATTAACAAATGGTTGCTTTAGAAAACATGATATTATGGTAATAATACAAATGGTTAATGAATCATTATATACTACAACATCTATGAAATTTAGAAAAGGATAAAAGGTTTTTTTATCTAGAATAAAATCGTTCATCCAAATGTTTTTTAATGTTTATGTGATATGATCCCACCACATATTAAGGAATATTTTTTAAATAAAATCATTATATCAATAAAATAAACTAATCAAATTGTGTACCTTATAATATATGGTTAAAATAGAATATTCATTTCATAATAATGGAAATTTATTAAATAAAAAGGAAAATAGGACAAGAAAAAATATAAACAAGAAACACCAAAACCACAGAGTTTGGTTAAGGTGAAAATGAAAAAAACCAAAGAAAACAATAAACACCTATTAAAATATTGTGGGAACGGGATTACAAGCAGAAGAAACTAAAAATAGAACATAGTAAATGAATCGGGTGTCACTCATCCCCTACCTCTCTGGCCTCCTTTGCTGTCGTTGAGGTTCGTACTGATTCCGGTAAGTAATTTTATCCTCAGACCCATTTTTTCGAGAGGATGCATCAGCGTCGGTAGTGAAAATAGTAGCCAGATCATATCTATTTTTTCCGCGACTATAGAAGCTTCCAGCGGCCCAGGCCAGTGACTACCATCATATAGAAAAAATAGAAGCAAACCTTTCCAAATAAGGAAAAAGAATAAAACTAAGAAAACAAACCCCAAATAAAAAAGTAGAACGCACAGATGAAAAAATCCTTACAAAATAGCCATAAACCGAGAAATGAGACAGCTTACAAAAGTCTAAAAATGGTAGAATTTTCGGGGTCCTATCTAATAAAAGGAAAGATAACATCAGGAACTTGATCATATAATACAAAATCAACTCCATTTACACCTTTATTTTCCAGTACATCAGCAATAGAATTGGCTTCCCTATAAATGTGAGTTATAATATGATTCAAAGAAAAGAGAGTCTCCAATTAATTAGTACAATGATTAGTAATCTTCTAGGACTAGTGATGAAGACCCATACTTTTGGAAGAAACAACAACAAAAGAGTCACTCTTAATCCATAAATTATCCCAACCACGCTTCATAACTTGAACCACAACAATGATAATTCCAAGAATTTCAGCATTAAGTGAGGAGGCAATGCCACAAGGGCCATGAAAACAACCAAGGAAATCCCCATTATGATTCTTGAAAACAACACCATAACCAGAAATCCCCAGATTACCCCTAGAAGCACCATCTGAATTAACTTTTAACCAACCAAAAAGAGGTTCCTTCCATATAACTTCTAAAGTATCATGCGGAGGCCTGAAATTTCCTTTAACACATATCCTGTTTAGAACGGACATATCATGAATCGAGTTGAAGAAAAAATTCTTCCTTGGAATATAAACATTATGCATAATAGCGAGAATAGTTGATAAATCCCCACTTACCAAGAAGGTAAATCTATCGTGAATCACCTTATTCTGAGAAAACCAAATAAAATGAAGGAGTTCAGTAGCAGAAACTCTAAAAAGGTCTATCAATTTAGGAGAAAGCGAAATAAAATGCCAACCTTGAATGAAATGATGAATTGAAGACATATTAGACATAGGGATTTCACAAATATCAAAAACATCCTTCCATGTTGAAGAGGAATTAACACATCTAAGAAATAATTGATCAATATCTTCCCTATTCTGATGAAAAAACACACATGACGAAAATAGAGAGATGCCACATTTTTAAGAAAACAATCAGTATGAAGCTTATAATGACCTAGTCTCCACACAATAGTTGTCCGAGAAGGCCTAATAAAGTACATATGAAGATCCCTCATCCATTTACAACCTATATTTCATGATAAAGAATGACAATAAAATTTTTTAGATGTCATCAGGCCATTTATAGTGGGTTTCCAAGCCCAAAAATCCTCTATGTTAGAGAAACAATAACTATTGATAATATTAACAATATGATTAGTAAGATCCCCCATATTATCAAGATAATCATTAATCGTAGAATCCAGTTCAACATTAAAATCATCATTCATCAAGGAATCAACTAGGGGACATCCAGTACAATTTCCCTTCCAAAAGTAAAAATATGAGATCCTTAAAACAAGCCATCTGGCATGAGAGTCAATAGAGTAAAAATGGATTTAAAAGTAGGCCAAATAGAAGAATCTAGATGATTAAAAACCCCATACCTAAGCATGTCCCTGGATTTATTACCGAGAAATTCTAGAGACTCAGAATTACTATTGACAAGCCTCAAAATGAATGAAGCCTGTAGAGAATCATTAAACACCTCAAGATTTTTAATACAAATACCCCCAGCATCATAGGGTTTAATTCAATTATTCCAAGAGACCGTAGCTAATTTCCTCTCTACGATATTAAAACGCGAAATAAAATTTTTAATAGAAACATTAATGCTCTTGTAGAGAGAGATCAGACACTTATAGACAATGAAAGAATATAAAAACATAGAAATGATCACAACCCTAACCAAAAAAACCTGACCCACCAGAGAAAGGGACATACCCTTCCATGTAGCAAAATATCATTTGATTTTACAAATAATATCAAAAAAAATAACAAGATTTAGGCCTCCCCCAAAATGTAGGAACACACAAATATGTAAAGGGAAAAACACCTTCATGAATACCAAAATCCCTGATAATGCCCGTCTTCCTAGAAATAGAAAAATTCCTACCAAAATAAAAAAAGGACTTATTACAAGTAATCTCTTTCCCGGAGGATTTTTCATAATAGAAAATGGCACGCTTAATATTTTTAATATTTCTCTTACCCCCTTTATTGAAAAGAATAATATCATTAGCATACAAATAGTGAGTGGGAGCAACAAAACCACTACCAGCACTAATAGACATCAGTTTCCCATTACCAGCCATAATATAAATTAATCTACAATGATAATCCTCCGCAATGGAAAAAATAATGTCCGAAAGAGGGTCGCCTTGTCTCACACCTCTATAACAAGCAATGAATCCCTCAGGGGAACCATTAATAAGGAAATAAATATGATCTTACTCAAAAATGATTTTAAGCCAATTAATGAAAACATCTTCAAAACCAAAAAAATGTAGAACCTTATAAATTAAATTTTAATTTATAGTATCAAAAGATTTCATGATGTCCAACTTGAGAGCAATATTACAATCACATGTGGATTTCATAAAAAGGATAACACATTTCGAGGTAGTAATAAGACAATAATGAATATAGCTACCCTTAAAAAAGCGAAACTGATTAGCAGAAACAATCTTTCTGGAAATAGAGGACAACCTCATAGCCATGATTTTGCAAATAATTTTAAAAATTATATTGATCATGGAAACTGGTCTAAACAAATGAATCTCATTATAATTCTCTTTCTTTGGAATGATGGCTTGGAATTGTGCATTCAATCCCTAAGTAAGAGAACATCCATTAAAAAACATGTAACCAACCTGGAAACATCATCATGAATGACATCCCAATATGTCTAAATGAAAAACTTACCAAAACCATCTAGCCCTGGGGAGCTGTCGGACTTTATACTAAAGGCTTATTCCTTGATTTCAAATTCAAAAGGGATAGATGTAAGGTTGGAATTATCCTCTTGCTTAAATAGAGTTAGAATAATAATCTCCACTGGACAAGTAAGAGGGACATGACCAGTAAAGATATCATTAAATTAATTAACAACATTCTCCGAAAGATCCTTTTTATTGTCAAGGACATTATTACCATTTCTATCCAAAGATATAGGCCTATAGAATTTTCTTAATTCTCTTAAAAGAATTGAAAATTTTAGAATTTATATCCCCATCACTCAACCAATTAGACTTATAATTGTCTATTTGCAAATAATCTTTGAGATTCAACAAGTTATTATTCTTGGAAACCAGCTGAGTCTCACCCAAAACATCATTAGAGAAGTCATTTGAAGAATTCTGCTCTTGCATTTGTTAAAGATATCCCTCAAGAGAGGAAATTTTAAAATCAAGAAAACTAAAACGAAATTTACTCTTGAATTTCAAATTTCTTTTAAGGAGTTTGAGCTTGATGACATAATAAAAATCATTGACCCGACCATTCCATGAAATCCATGTTTGTTCGACAATAGTTCACAATTCAGGATTAACCCTAACATTATTAAATCTGAAAGGCATATAAGGTTTGGGATCCTTACTCAAAAGTCCAACCAAAATAGGATGATGATCAGAGTTGACTCTGGAAAGAGTCATACATGAAATTTAACCCCAGAAATCAAGACAATCCTCATCGTAAAAAGCCCTATCAATTCTATAAGAAAAAAATCAATACAAATCATTCTTGTACCAATTATACATAGCCCCAACAATATTAACTTCAATCAAACCATTATTATCAATACAATCATTGAAATATCTTGAAGAAATGACATTACTCATGGTTCCATTATTCTCATCAGAATTCATGATGGCGTTAAAATTGCCATGGATAGACCATCAACCATAGATCGAAGAGTTGAGTGATCCAATATCCATCCATAAATTCCTACGACCTTGATAATATTTATGGGCATAAATAAAAGAGAAGAAATGTTTGTGCCCTTGATGATTGAAGGAGCATGTGACAATATGATCAGTATTAACTATTAAGCAAATATGAGATTAAGAACAATGAGCCAAAACCCACAGCTGTTTAATATCCGGGAGGATCTATTGGATTCCAAAAAATGAAAACAAATATTTTAAAAATTGGAAATATTGTGAGAAAAAACACTTTTGGGTTCGGAAAACCCAATATGATTGGGCATATATTTTATAATGAAGAGCCTAAGGGACCTCATGGTATCATGATTGGCCAATACATGACAATTCCATAATAGAAGCTTCATTTAAATCTAAAACCGGGATGAATTCCAACTTTTTTTCCCCCATATTTATCTATTTTCCAGACATAAGTGGTCTTCCAGCCTTTCTCTTAGGACTCGAGAACCCTTGTATGAGATCACTTATATCCAAATTTCTGGTGGTTCCATTTCCATTTCTAACACTATGTGTGAGGATGTAAATAGGACCACTGGATGAACCAGGAACACCCATATCATGCACTGTCACATCACCAAAAGGAACTTCAATTTCCTCAACCAGAGCAGCAGTACCACCAAAAGAAAAAGAGACCCCAATCACCCCTTCTGGAGAAGTAGAATCCCACATTATAGAAGTAGGTTCCACTCCATTTATAGTAGAATCTGCAATAGTAGAATCTACAATTGGAGAACAAGGATCTCCAGCCTCCTGAACTAGGGATGAAATTCGTGGTGTAGAATACAACAAAATACATCAAAGAAATTAAAAAGAATAATTATCATAAAATCATGGAGTGTTAATTTTCTTGAAAGTGTTTAGTGTTTAAGGGTTTATTCATGGATTGTTAGTGTTATTTAGCAGATGTGTAGAGGTAGTCGCATGCTTCAATTTGAAATGTGGTAGAGGTGAAACACAGACCCAGAGTAGAAGTTATAATCATTTGGAGAACATAATCACCTTTTGGTTCTTTAAGATCGTGATAAGTTGTTATTATTGGTCACATATGTGTAGATCTAGTCGAAATATTCAATTTTATATATGGTAGAATAAAAACGGACTCCCGGTGTAGAAGATATGGTCTTTTAGAGGGTGGTTTTCTGGGATTTTAGGGTCTCAAACATGACATGAACTATGTTCAAGTTATCCTTCTGTGTAGATCTCTTCACTACATTATATTTGATATGTGGTAGACCTCAAATGGAAAACCAGAGCGAACTTTGTGCCCGTTTGAAGTTCACAAAAACAATCAGCACAATAAAATAGTGGATATGAATCTATAAATAGTTGGAATTACAAACACCACCAATGGTGAAATTACCAAAAAAAAGATATACCCATGTCCAAAAATGGTACGTTAATCAAGGTTTTCAAATTAAACCATTAATCACATCATCACACAATCTACAAGAACAACGTGGATCAAATACACCATCAGTCACCATATACTCCAATGGTTCTACAAATCAACATCACCCATATCCTTAATGTGGTTCCTTAAGCTTTCTTATACATGGAATAAATAAATCTATAATCACACTAATGATATGTTATGGTGTTACCAATAATAATCCATTTGTATCATACCACGTAACCCATGACCAAATTATATCAAATAAACAAAATATTCCCAATTTTAAATAATGTTTATCACGATAAAAATTTCATTATCCAAATAAAACATTATTTTTATAATATTAAAATGGTTATAATAAAAAGGTTATCAATGTTTAATTCCATCATAATATCCTTAGGAAATTATAATTCTCAAACAAGGTATACATAATTTATTTAACAGAAATAGGCATGGTTATGAATTAATAAAAACATGGGTAGTATAAATCATTCACAATCGTGAGACCATTTGTTAATATTCATGGGTTTAGGATAGTATTGGGATTTTAACATATCATTATGAAATACGACTCCTGTTTTTCACATATCATTATATCTCAAGCATATGGGTAATAAAAGAAACCCCTAAATAGTGAACTATGTAAATTCATTATTGCCCAGTTATTATTTTCATCATCATTCTATTTCCTATTCGAGCTAAAAGATGCCTATCATGTGTTCCTCCCACCAAACTAAATAGGATCTAACATGCCTCAATGAAATCAAACATATAATGGAATATCTTTTAATTCATTATATCTGAATAAATTTAAATCATTAATTTAAAACCACCCATATTTTATGTTTTAAGACATTCCATTTCACTTCAAAAAAAATATCATATAGTTATGGTAAAAACTCATTCCTTTAAAAGAATCTATTATTTGCATCTCAACAATAAATTATTTCATTTTATCTTTTCTCAAAGAATAACCATAAAATATATTCATCAAAACAGTCATTCATTCAGAATCCATTTTTTGGGAGATCATGACATTATTTGAAAATCCATACGCATGAGGATAAATAAAAACACACACTAAGACCTTTAGAAAACAATAATTATTAAATGTGAATCACTATTAGGATGTATAATATTAATATGATTGAAAATATTAATGAACTAAAGGTTTAAATTGATTGAAACTGCCATGTAAGAACACCTACGTCAATCATAGGATCATCAATAACCAAACACGAGAGTCACTGGTAATGTTTTTATGTAAATAATAATCAAGGGAGGATCCCAGTACCACAATTAAAATAATTATTATATGGATCCATCCATGACATGAGGATTAACTATTAGATTAAGGATACTTATATACCGAATTAGATTCAAAAAATCGACTAATCTAATATTTACCCCAATATTCACCACATACCATGATATTAGAAAGAATTTTCCCCTTTTTGATCTATATACCACCTTTTCCTTTGTTACCACCAAAATAACAATCTCGGTTTCACCAATGTCAATCCATCCTATGTACTATCTTCCTTTCAACTGCCACATACCTTCTCTATGAACTGTCTTCTCCTAGTGATCCTTTCCTATGCGTAGTCTGCATCTCATGCTTCTTAGTTCCCTTCCATTACTGATTTTATTTGATGTTAAACATACCACCATTCATGGTCCATGATCTTTCCTATAGGGTCTATTTACTATTCACTACTACATTTAAATCCTTACTTCTTCAAATATAAACTCTTGTTTTTTGGCCCAAATGTGTTTCAAACATGGTTAATCTGCTCTACCATAAACACCTAATTCGATAAAAACAATTCATACTAATATATGGTCATATGGCCAGTCAAAAAACACAATCACACCCAAAACATATTAAGAAGTCACTCAAAGGGTTTTTCCCCAAAAATATTCACTTTTTGGTTTCATGAAAATTCTTCTATAATTAATACCTCATTAATGTTCATAAATATTCTACCAGCATTAACTTCTTACAATTAAGATAGTGATCAATGATTTCCCCAAAACATAATCTAAGCAAACATGATCCATTCTCAACATGATGGAAAAGAGTATAATGTAAATTTCATCAATAAATCACTTTATTTCATTCAAAAAACACTGTTATTCATTCATCGTGATCCTCAAATGTCATGATATATATCCTTTGATTGATCATATAAAGCATCATCACATTTTAAACTCCCCCTACATCATAGATCTCCTGAATAGCTTCAACTCCCCTATCTTTCTTATCCACCTAGAAACATCTCCCTATGTCTTGACTAAGACATTTTCTCCCTTATATTTGAATAATTTACCCTCCCCCTTCAATGTTCCTAAAGGTCATTCCATTGTGTTCTATAACATGGTAAAGAATAGAGGTTGACACATTATAGGAAAACACACCATACCTCAGATAGAGGGGGCCCCCATCCACACTTTTTCATGTGTGGGGAGTCGACTAAGATACCAGAGCTAGTAGATTCCTTTAAATACTTCTTTTTGTATGGAATTTGAAAGAATTTCTACAACCTATTGTTTTGTAGGAAAATATTCCAATATCAGAATCCCTTTCTATTTATTCTATTTGATAAAATGATACATTATTTCAATTTTCTTTGTCCAGGAGTATTGAATAGATTTTTTCTTGGATTTATGACACTTCAATTATAGCAAGGGATTTCAATCATAGATGCACTTCAATTATCATATCGTCAAGTTTCAACATCATCCACAGTAATTTTGTGCATTCTTTATTAGTTAAAATATAATCACCTTATAAAGTGCTCAATGAAATGAAATATTTTTCTTTATTATCCATGAAAAACACATTCCAGCAAGAATGACATCATCTCCTTCCATTTAACTACAATCATCTACAGATCCAATCGAATTTGTATTTCTATTTCCCAATTACTCTTGATGTGATTTGATAGTGTAAAACAAACAGATGTCCATTATTCCCTCCATATACCAATGAATTTTTTTCTGTTAAAGCATGTGGATTTATTTGGGATTTCAATAATATCATAATTCTTTAAATTTGGAAAATAAAATTTCAGGTCTTGTTTATATCATGTACATTAAACTTCTAATGATTTTCATGAATTTTGTGATATTAAATGCCCTGCCATTACCATCCCATGACATTTTCATGGGGTTTTCTATTAGAGCATTCAACTCCTTGTAAATAATGATTCCAAATCATCTTTAAAACACATTCATATATTTAAATTGAAAAAATAATTTACTATTCCTTGTTTGCGTAAATTGAAATCCAATAAAAAAATTCATTTCACCAATTGTTGATATTTTAACTTATTTATCATGAATTCAAAAACAGATTTTCATTATGCTTCATCAGATGTACCAATGGTTATGCCATCGATATATACCACCATCATCATTATTCGATTTCAATCATGTCTAACAAATATATTTTAATCAACTCTACCATGATAAAATCGAACTTTTTTATAAAATGAAATATCCTTGAATACCATGATCTTGTTGATTAATTCGAACCATATAAATCCTTATTATGATTAAAAACAATGTTCTAATCTTTAGGAATGTGAAAAAAATTTCTAACCAATATAAACATCTTCTTCTAAAACCCCATTCATAAATGATAACATGAAATCCATCTAAAAAATGTGAAATTCATTTCCACTACTATGGCCATGAATAATCAAATTTCCCCTAGCATTTCAATATGTGAAAATGTTTCATTAATATTGATACTCTATATCTAGGAGTATCCTTTTCATACTAATCATTAATTGTTTCAAATCACAATTCTATATTCTTTAATTTTTTTTAAAGACTTATTTTTCCAGATGGAATTACTATATATTGGCCTTGAAAAAGTGTCACGTTTTTGATTCATCTTAATTTGGTCTAGATCGTAATTTATAGCATGAACCCATTTCTAAACACTAGTTGATTCACTAAAATATTTAGGCTCAAAATGTTATATGTATGATTCATTCTCTAGATTATTCATCCTTCTTTTATGTATAATCAATGTATGATAAAAAATTATGTTTTTTCTATAAATTTCAGCTCTTCTATCTGGTCTCTGTGAATATACTAGTATATTATCATAATTATCTTCATCTGATTCTTCTTCTAAATAAGAAATTAGAACCATAAAATCTCATTATCATCTTATTTATTCATCACAACCCTCTTAATATATATCATTTATTTGTGTAATATTCTTCTCATTCTCTACAATGGTTACATCTTGTCTTTCATTAATATTTCCTTGCCTCTTTTTAGTCATTAATATGTTTTTATTTTCTTTGAGTAGCAAAGAAATATCCCTTCATAACTATGAGATTCAGATATCTTGTGTTTCCCCTTGTTGACAGTGAAATAATTACTTCATATTATTAGAATGTACTTCAGTGATGGATTTGTTACATAATATAATTTATATGGATTCATCTCTTCTATCAGACATAGTATACTTTATTTGATGTGTATACTAAAATAATCACTACTTCATTAAAAAATTTATCAGGATGATCTTTCTCAATGAGAATTGTTATCGCCATGTTGTAACCACTTCATTTAGATGTGGAGTTATTACCACTAGAACATGATTCCTATCCAATGTTTCTAGAGAAAATATTCTACAAATAAATTTGTGAACTCTAGTATATTATCTATTCGTATTATCCAGATAATTTGACCTAGAATCTTCTCAAATTCCTGTATATATGTTTTTATGCAACTAAATACATCTTATTTTTGGGTGATAATGGAAACCCATTCTATTATGCTATAATCATAAATGAATATACCATAATATCTTCCCCCATAAAAAGTCTTGGTGAAATTTCTCAACAATTGTCAATGTGAACCAACTCAGAAAATCTTATTTATATTTTCTCTTTTTCCTTAAATATATTTTGAATAATCTCCCCTTGGTGGCAGTCATCACACATATGTTTACTATCATGTGATAAAATAGGGAGATCTCAGGAAGCAACAAATTTCACAAGAGATTCTAAGGATGTTTGGATCACGTGGCCAAGACATTTATGCCACAATATATATTATTCTTCCATTGAAAAAAAGCACATATCATTATATTTTGTCTCAATTTAGATATTCACTTTTTAATATTATCTCTATAATACAACAACACCATATTATTCCTTAATGAGACGTAATAAATTGGAAAACATTATGTTCTATCACGAGTCACACAACTGACTTACACTTAATAATTTGTGACTATGACCTTAAACAACCACAATATATGCACATCATATCTTTTCCCCTAAAATATTCTTTCCTAGTACCAATTATATTTAAGCCTTCATAATTACATAATATTAAGATAAATTTTATATGATATCTGATTCCAATCACTAGATCATTGTTTCCAATCATATGGGAGGTAAATCCACTATTAATGATTCATATCCATATGCGATCTTATGCCTTTAACACAATGTCTAAAACCACCACCTATACAGATTGTTTATTTTTTATCCATGTATTTGATATCATAATCGTTATGGATTGATACACTTGGTATACCTCATAATATGGTGGACCAATATCATCTTGTAGTCTTTCAAATCAATTTATAATTTTTAGATCATTTGATGATACATTTTTATGCCATATTAAACCATACCCAATTTTCTTTGGCACATTATTCAGTATTGATGAGAAATTTTTTCCCATGTGTTTGAATACTCCCCATCTGAAATAGTGACCATCAAATGATGACCTGGAAATTTGATCTTTTTATGACTACCTCTTCTGGTCCGATTCACTTATGTACCACTTTTTTATAAAAAAACATTTTCTGTGCTTCCCATTATGCCACACCAATATCATTTTATATGGGGTATAATTCTGTATGGAAATACTATACCATTTGTTATCCCTTGGGTTCTATTAGTCTTATAATTGTGCTTTAAATGAAAATTAGTCTTCAATATATGAGTAGGTTCTTGTGGTATGACGTAAACCATTACTACTTTTGGTTTTTTATCAAGCCCCATACCAGCCTTATCAATTGAATTTTACTGTTACTTTTGATAATCTAGACAACCATGCTCCACTACCATCATTTTGATTCTCTGTATTGTTTTTTGACAGTGTTGTCCTATGGGTGATAATTTTTAATGATCCTTAACACATATTAGTTTAACAATGAATTATTATTTATGTTCTTTGATACATTTTATTTGATCTTTTCTATTTTAAATGATACTATCGATCTCTATTTTCTATTATTCAATGTTATGTTTTTAATAAACCAACTTTTCTCTGATTTCTATCATTGAAGACATAAATTTTTCAACTTATTATTTTTGTTCAGACATATCCTCTTCATTCTACGTCATGTAGTGTTGGGAATCACAAACCACTTTATAAGCATTATTCTTTTTGGTTATCAAAACATCAATATCTTCAAGATATGTTTCTAATTCATTCATAAGGTCAATTATTCCTTTAAATTCTTATTATTCATTGAAGCATTGTTCTTTTGTTAATTAATGTATGAAAATCACCAACAAATCATCCACTTCATGATCCAAATAGTCCTTAAACTCTTCATCCACATATTCATCTAAAATTTAAACTCATTTTTAATGAAGATACTTCCTTTTGAATAAATTTATATTATTATTTCTCATGCCTTTTTCATTGGTTGAATGCTTTTTTCATGGATTTAAATCATTTTCATAATCATCATAAAACTTCTTAGTATACATTATTACAAAATGAAAAATCATTTCACATTAGAAACATGAAATTGGAAGTTATCCTATGATCATTCCTCTTAAACTTTGTTGTTTTGAAGTGCTAAATGACATGACATCATCCAAATTATCTTAATCTAGACTATCTTTAATAGAGAGCTTTTTCATTTCCTTGAATTACACATATTTGGACATACACTTTTCAACAACATTGATATCATCATTTATGATTTCATATAAAACAAGGGTAATATTCAAGATATCAAATGTAATCTCCTTCAGATCAATGTCATCCAACCCAGAAACATTCACATTAATGAATGGTGTATGTTTCCACAAGATATGCATCACATTCTTTATATCTTCAATGAATTATCCAAGACCACACATGTATTCCACTTAAACATTCACTCTATCAAATAATGAATCTTTTGATTCATTTGGATTCACTCTCAGATCATCATACGTGTTCCCTAAAACATATATATTTTCTTATCCGACATTTGAATCTCATTTATAGATATTAAACATATTTTTCCATGCATCATGTAATTTTTACATGGCATAAACTTCATTTAAATTACATTTGATAGGTCTCCACCTAAACCATTGATCTCATTAGTATCAACATGGAATTATCTACTTTCAGATTTTGATAAATCAACACCATTTGTTATCGACTGATATTCCATGCATAGGTGCAATAAAGATATCCATTCACAATTATCGAAAGTTGTGCTGCAACTGATTCTTCCAAAGTTTAAAATTTCTTATATCAGGTATCATAATTCCATTGTGATTTACCACCTCAATTTTTTCTACTAAGAGAGAACTACTAACATTTAAATGATCCCTATGATACTAATTTTTAGGTCCACTAGATCAAATACACTAAGAGGGGGTGGGGTGAATTGGTGTATGAAAGATTAAATGTACTACCCATTTGGATTCTATATTGTTATTAAAAAAACACTCATCTCTTATTATTCCATATAAATATATGAATAGAAATGAAATCATACATATGAAACAATGATTTTATTTGGTTCACCCTCCCTATGCTATATTCATGTACCATACAACGAAGATTAGACGATGTACCAAATCCACTAATTCTTACTACCAATTGATTTTTTTGGGCGAGATCTTATCTATTTCCAAACCTACACCTTTAAAAGATTTATGATCTTCTCACTACATTTACAATGGTAACTCCCATTGTATCTTTCTCTAGATCACTAAAGGTGGAAAGGATAACCTTCGAGTTCTTCTTTCGCCAACTTATCTTTGAAGGGATCCATAAACATTTTATGGACATGTAGTTATATTATTTCACATGAAATAACACATACTAAATTATATCTAGATACAATGTTGAAGATCATTTTTCACCCATAGACTAATTTTTTATGAAAAATGATCTTCATTTTCAAGTATGGATATCCTTTTTTAGTGATATGGAGAAAAAAACTGTGTTTAATGAAATTTAAGGAGTACAATCCATGTACTTTGGAGTATATGATGTGTAACTGGATTTATTGGGTAGTTGTGTACTGGTCATGTAAAGACAAAGTACATGGACATGTGAGGTGACCAGGAGGCAGCCTAATGCGGGGCCTGGTAAAGTCTTATACATGTCGTGAATCATTAGGGAACATTCCGCTTAGTTTTATTTTTAATTGTTATATCAGAACGGGGTCACATATCATTTATAGAAACATCTTATTTTGGATATATCTCTTCTAGGAGTGGTAGATATTACCAATTATTCTTTGTTCCCTTGTTTGGTTGTATATTATCTGAATAAAACCCCTTTTATTATTATGGAATCACACAAGTGAGTAATTCCTCCTTATAGAGCCTCACATCTTGATTTCTCATTATTCATGAGATATCATTAGTAGAATAGTTTTGATGTTTTTGTAGATATATGGTGTTCATGGTCGATTTGAATGATGAGGTACAACTATTTCATTCGTACAATGTCGAGGTAGGAGTTGTATTCCTTTCTATAGATTATCGTTGAATTATATGTAAAAAAGATCCAAATTACCATAATTAGGGTATTTCATGTTTACGGAATTTGATCATTTTAATGCATGTTATTCCATATTATCTTGAAAATGGGGATTTTTATAAATATGGTTAATTACCTTGATATGGATGTGCTTCCCATGTTGGATCTAATATTGGTTGTTCGGTCTAGAATTTCATGTAATGAAAATTTTTTGATGCATAGTGTTGTTAGGATGGAGTGTATATTATCTGACATGATTGTGATATTCTTGGTAGCTATTTTACCAGGTATTATTTGAAATTTACATTAGATGCTGGATATTATTGGTGCACGATTGCGACACAAAGGGTTTTGGGAACCTGGTGTAGTTAAACCATAGAGGGAATAGACGCTTAAGGCTTCCCCAATGATTCTATTATAATTTTCACATAGTGAGACCATAGGGGGGATAGGGGTGAGTGCTCCCTCAGATTTTCTATAGTTCCAAATTGTGAGACTATATAAATAATTGGACGTTGAGTGCTTCCCCAGAGTGTATGTAGTTTACCATTACAGGACCACATGGAGAATTGATGGTGATTACTTCCTCAGACAGTCTTTGTTATGATAAACCAGAGGTGTTAGACTATGAGAAATTTCTAGAATATTGCATCAGATTGTTTGGTTTTTTACTTAATATATATAATTTAATTTAGTTGAAACTATAGTATTTTTTACATTTGAGTAAATCCTTGCTTATTACTAATTTTTTTGTATTTTTTTCCATATATATTCACTGATAGGAAGGCATAGATCGTTCAGTGGTTCACTACTGGGATTTATCTCACACCCTGTTTGGGTCATGCTTTTGGGCCCACAAATTATATTATTGCAGGTACAGATAAGAGTAATCAACCTTCTACTTCAGGTAATTGATATCTGTGGAGTTGGAGAGCATGGGACAAAATTTAGTCTTACGATGTTCTTGGATTAGTTTACATGTTTTTCATTTGTACATTGTATTAGTATTGTATTTCATCATTATGAATTGTTTTTCTTCTTTCCAAGATACTTTTGACATGAATCATGACTGATATATATATATATATAGTTGTTTATTTACATTCAGTCTTATGTTGTTTACTTATTTTATGGAATTACTATTTATGCTATTTTTATATGTTGGTCTCCACTGAGTTACATTGTCAATGGGGGTATAGTTTCCCCACTATCACACCCATTGCCCTCATATCTAGTCAGTAGCCTCGAGCCATTTAGGAAATGCACATGAGGCCATGTGACCAACCAATTATGGGGAAACTTTGGGTGGCATCTTAAACTAAGAAATTACAAAGTGGTATCATATGTATTATATTCCACCTGACTTATTATTTGGAGCCTATAGTCAGGGATAGTGAGGAATATGTCATTGGTAATAAGGTGTGATCGGATGTAGCTAACCTGTGTATAGGGAAAAGCTAATTTACCTCAATTATATTAATATTTCTAGTTTTGTAATTATTAAAATTGATTTGATTTTACTGTTGGGTGATTCACCTGTTGTGTGATGTTATCATTGATATTATTGAGGTTTTATTTATGTTTCAACCTAATTAGAATAGATTATTCCATCTCATGCATTATATAGGCACTTTCTAGAGATCACATGTCATGCATTCCTTTCATGCCATTTAGGGTGCATTCCAAATTGCATGTTGTTGTGATTTTTATTTTGATAATCATGAATAAGGCTTTGATAGATGCATTTATAGAGTACATGATTTTTTTAGGGTATTGCGGAATTTTAAAGATTCTTTTCGATGAATACCAAACTTTGGTTACTCATGGATCAGTATTTGGTGAATCGGGTGGTTGATTACGCTATTATATATTGTAATATATATGAATATATTTCCAAGCATTGATTCGTGGGTAAAATGGGCCCCCACCGTTAATAATTTCTCACTTTAATGTCTGTTTCATTGTATTTTATTGGCTTTTGAAGTGTAGATCGGTCACACTACTTCTCTCCTCACATCCCGATTGTGGTTTTTCTCGATTCCCTTCCCTTTATTTCTTGAAAGTTCAATCTTCCTTTGATCCTCTTTCTTTATCCTGGATCGTTGGCAAGACCACGGTGGAAGCTCTCATATCGAGTCTTCTATGTGGTCATCTTCGGAGGTTTGTGGGTGCTCTGTGGCGGAGGGTTTTGGTTGTTCCTCCTCGGCATTGAGTTTGTGATGCAGTGTGTGTTTGTGTTCTTGGGCTGCTTGGTAGCACGGTGAAGGTCCAGCGGTTACAGGATGCTACGAGGTGTGGGATGGATGGTGCAATCTCCTTGATCAGCTTTGATGGCGACGATGGGCATTGTGATTTGGGTTTGGTTCAATGATTTGGTTTGCAGGAGGTTGTAGTTAATTCGACTTTTTTCTTCCGATGAATTTTATCAGATGCGTTCTTCTGGTTTTTTATTTTATTTGCTTTGAAAATGATGTATTGGTGTCAGTGTAGTGTCGTTTGACATGAGGTTGTGTTGTGGTTTCTTACGGATTAGGGTGTGTGTTCGGATGACCTAGTCTTCTCTGAACTGGATTCTTCTTCACACTTTATGGATGCATGCTTTTTAGGGTCCATCTCACTTTGCTGGAGGGATGGACGAATTCCAACTGAAGTCTTCAGGTATGTTTTTGGTTTGGGGTTGGTGTCAATTTTTGCAATGGTGGGCGTTTGAGGAGATCGGTTCTGAGGGTTTCCATGTTTTCTGATGTTAGTTTTCCCTGGTTCGTGGTACCTCGGCCATCTCTTGGTGATTTTGGCTCTAGATATGATGGTTTGTCAGTTTGAATGCTTGAATGTATTTTTCATCCAATTCGATTGTATGGTTTCAAAGGGTGGTAGGTTGAATTGGTGATGACATGATTTCATGTATGGTTCCTCAATTTTTTTCTTAAAAGTGTTGGCGTAATAATAAAAAACAATTTTCAGTCTATTGATTAATACACGCCATGTTTCCTTATATTATATAGAAAATATTTTTCTTTAGTACTCATCATGTACTATATATACACACCATGTATTCCTTGACCATGTGACTCACTGTGTAGGCATAGACATGATTTTGGGAATCCATTGGTTGAAGATGCTGTTTATCGGACATACACGTCGTGTTGTGGAGACCATGTGTCCACCTGTTTGAATAACGACACATATGGATGAAACTGAGGTAATTAACGTTGTGTCAAGCATGAACATTCCATGTAGAGTCGACTTTTTATCCGACTGTGTGACCAACGACATGGATCATTAATGACATTCTAGTACCCGTAGTTTCTTGCATCAACAGTTTGTGTAGTTTTTTTCAATGAAAACCATGTGGTTTAGCTACATAGAGGAAATCTGGTAGGGGGGAATGATTCATGTGACTACCATGTTAGAAGAAAACATGCCATGTTTATAGGGCGTTGCACCACTAGGGTTGGAAAAAGTAAACAACCATATAAATTCTTAAGGGAGAACTCTATGTATGGATCATACATGCCGTTTATCCTTATATTCAATATCATGAATGTTTTCTTTATTTTATTAAATTCTTGTAGTTTTATGTTTATTCCTTGATAATATAAAACAATGGTGTATGGTTGATGTTATAGAGACATACCTCTACGACTTCCTCTAGTTGTACACCAGATTTAGGGAAACAATCAGACAATAGACTTGGGGGGTCAAGGACAACCAGTAGATCCTCTCGTCATGCCCGTCTTGGAACCAACTGTCATTCAGAATATAGTTTCTGATGGAGAGTTCTGATAAGGCTTTATGAGGATAATAGAGACATTCTGGTGAGTACCGAATCCTGCCCCATCTATGGAAAAATTGTCACAGGTCTCTCAGTAGTAGTATCTTTTAACATTCTCTGGGTATGAAAGAGATCAGGCTATAGAGTCACGGTTGGAAGACATGTTTTCTATATTCATGAATTTGGAGATACCACTAGATAGTAGGGTGAATCTCTCTACACACATGAATCAGGATTCCTACAAGAGATGGTGGAATGTGATTTCACATCTGAGATGACAGCAGGTTACAACTTGGGATGAGTTCTAGTGTGCATTCAATGATTAATTCTACCCAGAGACCACGAGGGAAAATCGAGCTCGAGGGTTAATGAGCCTAATGTAGGGTACAATCCTAGTCATATAGAGTTATTCTCGGTTAACAGAGCCGCAACACTTCACACAAATTCTATGGGGTTATAAGATATTTCTAGTGAGGAAGATTTAGGATGGTCTAAGGCATGATATCCGATCTCTGGTGAAAATCATCAGGATAAAATCCCACATTTATATTTCCATACAGTTGTTGATAATATAGCACAATGCATGGGATTCTGGAGATATGTGCCAGGGCGGTTCATCATTTAGAGATGGTACCCTTCTAACTGAAAGCAGTAAGCACCAAAGAGAGTATATGCACTAAGACATAAGTATACAAGATACTCCTTTAGGTAGCCAGGTGGTATGTTACCAGTGTAGAAAGAGAGGGAATACATGGCCATGTTTACCTAAGGAGCTAGTAGTGTACCGATCTTTCCACAAGATGGGTCATCTTTAGTATTTCAGCTAGTTTTTCTCACCTACAGCAGGTGATGTTGGTTCGTCTATGACTCCTCATTTAGGTGAAAGACCACCAGTTTCTCATTAGTTATGGAACTGGATTTCTTCTGACCGTTCAAGTTGAGGTGGCAGATGTGAGCGTTGTGGTCAGACATAGGGTTTTCGAAAACTGCAAGGAGGATCAGCTCACGATAGTTAGGAAGGATTATATGGATGTGGTATAGGTCAGACTTTTATGCTAGAGAAGACCCAGCTGGAGCCGGATCCCGTGACCTCTACAGTTATAGGCTTGTTTGTATTTTCCTTAGTTTCATATTCTTCACTTTTCGATATAGGGGAACCCAAAGTTTTGAATTTGTTGCTATTTTGGAAAGACAAGGGCACTGTATTTTTAATTTTTCTGGTATCATGATGATAGAAACTGTGTTAGGGATTAGAATAGCTAATTTACGTCAGTGCAAGGAGATACCATTTGATATTGTATGGTGTAACTTCTTATGGGACCTCTATGTCTTAGAGATGATAGGCTATTATTTCATTCTCTAAATGGACTGGTTGGTGCTCTACAAGTCTATTGTGGACTGCTATCATCCTAGGGTATGTTTCACATCACCAAAGGTCATATTGTTTCTACAAAAGGGTAAATGTGATGTCCATTTGACTAGAGCTGGACCTATGCATAATGGGTTGGGAGGAGTTATAGCCCATATTTCTAGTTTTATCTGGATGGCCATGGTACATAACAGATGGATATTCCTCCAATGGTGGATCATTTCACGGTTGTCATTCCAAATGACTTTTTATGTTTACATATCTAATGAGAGGAATACAGTTCTATTGAGTGTGTTCAAGGAGTGGCACTGATGTAGATTTTCCTTTATAGGATGGCTACATAAGAGATACATGATCTCAAGAAGAATTTATAGGAGTTAATAACATGGGTTTTCATGCCACCTGGTACTTCTCATTGGGGTTCACATATCCATTTTGTGAAGAAAGAAGGTGGTCCCCTCATAATTTGTGTGGAATATCAGATGCTGAAACAGTTGATAGTCAAGAACTGATTTCCCATGTTGAGGATTGATTATCTGTTTGATCAACATTTAAATGCTCAGGTGTTCTGGATGATTGACTTGATATTCGGTTATCATCATTTGCACATTATACCACCAGATAAACCTATTACATTCTTTCAGAGCATGTATATAATATACGAGTATGTGTTAATGATATTCGGCCTCATGAATGTGCCAATATTTTTAAGGCACTGATAAAACGAGTGTTACATATATACATGGACTCCTTTTTAGTGGTTTTCATGGATGATATATTAATGTACTCTAACAATCGACATGACCATGATAACCATCTTGAGATCGTTTTGATTACACTGAGTGAGAATAAATTATATGCTATGATATAAAAATGAAACTTTTGGATAGACTAGATTCTCTTCATGGGTCATGCTATCTCTAAGACAATAGTATAAGTAGAACTAGAGAAAGTGAGAGCAATATTTTCATTGGATCATCCAAAGAACGTCATTGAGGTACATAGTTTTCTAGGGATGGCTCGGTAATACAGAAATTTTATAAAGTAATTTTCAAGCTTATTAGTGCCATTGACGGGCCTATCCAATAAGGGAAAAAAGTACATGTGGGAAAATTATTGTGAGTCATCCTTTCAAGAGCTGAAATGGTGGTTTACTTCAGTAGCAGTACTAGTTTTTCAAATACAGGAAATTGCTATACTTTTTACTATAATGCATTAGGTATTATGATCTGTGTAGTGATTTTGAAGGGGGAAGGAGTCATTACATACGGGTCTCGACAGTTAAGTCCATGTTTGGGAAATTACCTAATCCCTGATCTTGAGTTGTCTGCAATTTTTTATGCTTTACAAAGTTGGAGACATTATCTTTTGGGAGATGATTTTTTGGTTTTCTCAAACCAAAAATGTCTCAATTATATCATCACCTTGTGCGATCTGAATTTGAGACAGTGAAGGTGGGTTGAGTACCTTAATTCCTTTGACATTGATCTTTCCTACACACCTGGTTAAGGTAATGCAGTAGATGATACATTGAGAAGGAGGACTCAGATACATGTAGTTCAGAAGGCTAATAGTGAGTGGAAACTTATGGTTCTATAATTTAAGATGTGTTTGGAGGTTCATGATAGACAGGGGTAGATATTAATTTTTTCTATAGTTGTAACCTCTACCCTACTTGATCATGTCTGTTTGCAGTAGCTATCATATTGGGAAGGAATAGTTATATGGGAGACTGTGTCAACAGAGAACTCTATTCTTAGATGGACCATAGGCGAGGATGAGATCTTTTGTTTTAATGTGCACATGTGGGTGTCAGCAGATATCCAAGGAGCTGAGGTAAGATTTTCATTCATCAGTATGGGAAGCTCATCCTGGGGTCAATAAGATGTATAGAGATCTACAAAATTAGTATTGGTTTCCATGTATGAAGAGAGATGTCGCTAGTTTTGTGATGAGATATTTCACCTATCCATAGATGAAGGTGGAACATTAGCGACCAGTAGTAATTTTGTATCAGTTACCCATTATCGAGTGGAAGTGGAATTCTATTGAGATGTAAATAATGATAGGTTTAACAAGTTCACATCGATAGAATGAAGATGCTTGGTTTGTCATTGACAGACACACAGTGATTGCACACTTTTTACCGATAAAGGAGACATTTAATGATGATGAACTAGGAAGGTTTTACATCCGAGAGATTTTATGTTTATATGGGGTTCCACACTCCATTATTTTAGACAAGGATGCATGTTTTAGTTATTGGGTCTGGTAGGGACTACATATGGCTTGGTTACACAGATACTTCTGAGTACAACATTTCATGCCCATATATATGGCCAATCTGAGTGTACGATTCAAGTGCTGCAGGTCATTCTTTGAGCATGCTTCCTAGATTAATGAGGTTCTTGGGAGAATCAAATACCTCTTGTAGATTTTTCTTATAATAATAGTTTTCAGGTGACTATCCTATTGTTCATTATGAGGATTTGTATGGTAGGCCATGCTGATCACACTTATGTTGACTAGAGATGAGAGAGGAATCTATGTTTGGACATCATCTTTTCTAAGAGACCAATGAGTAGATAGAGTTGATTTGGAAGAGGATGGAAACTGTTCAATCATGACAGAAATATTATTCTAATCGACGAAGATGACCTATAGATTTTGAGGTCGGAGACCAGGTTTTTGTATGTGTCACACTTAGGTTGTTACACATGATGATTGGGAGACAGGTAAATCTTCTAACGAGGTACATCAAGTCATTTGAGGTTTTGGAGAGAGTCGGTCTATTTTCAAATTAGTTTCAATTACCTCATAGTTATTGGACAATGCACGTTGTCTTCCATATTTCTCAACATGGACGTTACTTCTCCTAATTTCCAAGGTTTTTTTACCCGAGGAGTTTGAGATAGATGTTGATGCATAGTTTGAGGAGCATCCTATTAGGATTATTGAATGCATTGAGAAGGGACTATATGGATGGAATGTTCCTCTGATATTGGTGCTATAGTAGAACTGGTGAATATAGGATGCGGCATGGGAGTGGGAGGCCAATGTACGATCGTAGTGGATGAATATTTTCAATGATTCATCTTTTTCAGAACCTCATTATAGAAATTCAGGGATAAATTTAATTATGGGGGATGTTTGTAAGAACCTTGATCTTATTTTTAAGGTATGTATCTTGTTTTCTGGTGTGTTTTCGAAAAAGCGTAGTTTTTAGATGTTTAAGGAGTACACACCATGTATATAAATGTACATGTTGTGTACATAGTTTCTGTAGGTAGCCATGTTCAGGCCATGTAACTTTCGAGTACATGGCCACATAAGGTGATGTAGAGTCCACCTAAAGCGGGGATCAGTAAAGGCCAATACAGGTCGTGTGTCCTCAGGAAAGAGAGCATGTATTTTTATTTTTAATTGTTATATCAGGTCGGAGTCACGTCTCATTTACAAATACATCTACTTATAGCTATATCTCATCATGGATTGACTAATATCTGCAATTCTTCCCTGATCCACCATTTTTTCCTAATTTTTCAGAATCAATCACTGTTGATTGTGTTGGAATCACATAGGTTAGTTCTTCCTTCTTTTAGTTCCTCACCTTTTAATTTCTCTCCATTCCTGAGATACCCTTTTTTGAGTATTTGAGAAGTTTTTGTAGATATATGGTGTTCGTGGAATATTTAAAGGTTGAGGTTCAACTATTTCTATCAAACAATGTCGACGGAAGTGGTTTCTACCTTATCGTAGACTGTCTTTGAAATGTATGTTCAAAAAAGTGCCCAATTCTCTAGTTTTTGGTATTTCATGTTTAGGTAATGTAATCATATTAATTTTCGATATGCGTTGTTTTTTTGAGCATGGTTTTATTATTTTAAATAGCTTTATTTTCCTTTATATGGATTTTCTTTCCCATTTTTGATTTGATATTGGTCGTTGGGTCTAGAATTTATTGTTTGGATATGTTGTTTTCCATGCCTAATATTTTTAGGATAATGTAGATATTATCTAACATG
Organism: Viscum album; assembly: GCA_963277665.1. Classification (NCBI taxonomy): domain Eukaryota; kingdom Viridiplantae; phylum Streptophyta; class Magnoliopsida; order Santalales; family Viscaceae; genus Viscum; species Viscum album. The sequence continues at coordinate 1,604,078,446 of OY728145.1, forward strand.
CTTGTGATATGATTTGTAGATATTTATATGAGTACTATTTGAGATTTACTTTGGAAACTGGATTTCATTGGTGCATGATTACTTTACATGGGAATTTGTGAACCTGGTTTAGTAATTCCATATGGTGAATGGACGCTGAGGGCTTCCCCATAGAGTTTTTTATACTTTCCATGTTGTCATACCATAGGAGAGATTGACGTGAGTGCTCCCTTAGAGTGTTTTTATTTCCATGATTATAGAATATAGGTTGAATTGGAGATTGACTGCTTACCCAGATTGTCTATAGTTTACCGTTATGAGACCACAAGGGGAATTGACGGTGATTTCTTCCTCTAATATTGATTGTTATGCTGAACTAGAGGGGTTATACTGTGTGAAATTCCCCTAGGGTTTCATGAGATTGATTGGTTGTTTATTTAATAAATTTAATTGACAGTATTTGAAATAGTATGATTATTTACATTTGAGTAATTTTTTGCTTATTACTTCTTTTTTTCCTATTGTCTTCCATATATATTCACTGACAGTTTGACAGAAATAGTTGGGTGGTTGCCTAATGGGATTCATATCACACCCTGTTTTGGTAATGCTTTTTGGCCAAAACTAATTATATTTTTATATGTATAGATAACTGAAAGTTCCCTTCCACATCAGGTACATGATTGCTTTGGAGGTGGAGAGCATGGGACCATGCTGAGGCATGCTATTATGTGGGAGTTTTTTAATTGTTTTTTCTTTCTACATTGGTTGAGTACTGTATTTTAGTATTGGGACTTATTGGTGGATTTCCTAGATACTTTTTAAATGCATCATTATTGACATATATATATTGTAGAGACCTAAAGCTTAATGTACATGGACAATACATTACTTTTTCGGAATACTTAGTACATAAAAAATACACACACATAAGGACTGTAATAGTTTTGCGTCTTTGGGAACATGGAATATAAACTTCTAATCATGTGGAAAGATCTACAACATCTCCCATAACGATTCATCCTTTTTTGTTTCCTTACCTAAAACCTGTATTTTAATCCTGGGGGAAAAGAAAACATAAAAAGGGTGAGCTCAAATTCTCAGTAAGGGTAAGCATGGAGAAAATAAAACAAACCATATACATTTGAACTTAAAAACATGAACATAAAATTTAAACATCAAAATGTTGGGAAATGACATAAATCATGGAAGTACATAAAGAATAGATCATAATGAAACATTAAGCCTGATAAAATATCATGGGATTAAAACATGTAATTATTGAAACCATTCAGCACATGCAATGATTTTCCATAGTAACCAAGGAATTTCTTTCATGACCATCTTAGTGGACAAAGTCCCTTTTTGAATCGAGTTTACTCCTCGTTTCAGTCCTGTATCACTGAACCAGATTAACTTACCATTCCAGCCATGTCTATCTCATGAGAAATAAATATTTTCCCAATGAATTTGAGGGAGATATAGGTCCCACCCATCTCTTAATGAAATCATTCTTACTTATGCCGCAACATAAACATAAATCATTCATCATAACCCAAAGAATAAAATGGGTTTCCTAAACATCATCCCATCATCAAATAATCCATATAAAATAAATGGATATCATTTCATAACAAAGAAAGTGAGACCATGTAAATCATAGAGACATGATACTTGAAACATACACATATGATATAATGTCATCTTAGATGAAAAATGGTTTGGATAAAACACTTAAAATTAATTCTTGTAAAAAATATCCTTTCTTCTTCAAAATCAATTTCTTTTCACAAAACATCATGTAATTTTAAAAGAAAAAGATTGTGTGGAAAATAGTAATGAAAACATTTGGAGGAAGATTCATGAAAATAAGTCATTATAAAACTATAAAAATATGTTCATGTCGTATAAGTTAAAAAAACATTCTTCTCGTACTTTTGCCGGAAAAGTCAAAAGGTACCTCGTAAGAGAAATATTCCTTCCATATGATGTGGTAAATGTAGAAAAGGATACAAATTTCATTAAACATGCATGGAAGAAAAGTAATAATTTTATGAAAACATTTTGAGATCATATGGACATGGATAATTATCATAACACTAATAAATACTTACGAATAAACAATCTCGGATAAAAATGAGATTGGAATAATTATCCCTTACCTTACGTCCGATATGCTTCGTATGTATCTGAAACTCCTGTATAATGATTTAAATAATTTCATTGACTTATTACAGAATCATATTCATTGTTATGATATCATATATGGTTTACTTATGACTTTATATCACCCATTCTTTTGTAAATTAATGTTAATGTAGTGTTTTGGGTAAAATCGTTTCATTTTTCGTTCGTGATTTAACTTGTAATTATTCATATGATTACTTAGATCATGGTTACATACATCCTGAATGTAAGACATTATTTATATATAATATATATTCAGAATATACATATATATAATAGATCAATAAATGGAAAGAAATACACCGTTCATGGAGACGATAGGCAGTACGTACGCATGAACGCTGTTTTCGTTTCCTTATTGAATTGAATGGAATTAAGTAGATGACATAGAAATATATATATATATATATATAAATCCAGTATCATTATTATTTCATATATTTCATGATTACTTATTATATATACTTTATAATCATTCATGAATGGTTAATCATTGAGAATGAATCTCTTCGTATCGTGGAGACGGTAGTCCGTATGTACGCATGAGCGAAGATATCATTACCATGATCGTGGAATTGTATTGAAGTGTATGTATAATATTTAAGAATAAATATCACTTTACAGTAATCATATATAGTCACTATTTACACCATTATACCCATCCATTTATGGTGGTGGTGTAAAATAGATTACCCCACGGCGTGGAGACGGTATTCCGTACGTACGCACATGCGGTGATTTCATTTTTCGTTAGATGGATAGATGGTGAAATAGGGTTGTTTAATACTTATAATAACATATCAGTATATGAGTGATACTGATGTCATTACTTCATAATGAAACAAATAAAGAAGATGAAGTAGAAGAAAAAATAATGTTGAAAGAATCGGTAATGGATATTACCTCTTCTTTCGACACGACTTTTGAAACCTCCTCTTAGGGCACTAAGATTGGTCTTTGAAAAATACCAGAACCTCTAGGATTTTTCTAGAGAAGTTAAGAAGAGAATTTGGCAGGGGTTGGCCGAGCATGAAGGCTCAAATTGGTGTGAGGAAGAGAGGGAGGAGGTACCCTTGTATAAGGGAGGAGAGGGGCACCTTTGGAAAAACTAAAACTATTATTTTATTATAAAGTAATATTCGGTTTTAAATAGCTCCATATTGATTTATTTCGAATCTAAGGTGGGTATGGGTATAAATACTCTCATACAATAGAATTTTTACAAGGTTATGTTTCTATATTAACCTTATCATTTAGATTTAACTTTATGTTAAATAATTTTACTCTTACATTGTCTTCTTGTTTTCTTACACTATAAGGTTAATAAACATACTATAACAAGCCAAAAGAACCCCAAGTTGTTTGTTATTTATATATATAACCTTATCTAATTCATTTGGCCGAACTTTAGATTTTTATGAATAAAATATCAATTAATAATATAATATTTGTTTTAAAAACTATTTTATGTCTATTTTGACACTATTTGGTAATTGATTTTTTGTTAAAATTATAACAGAATGGTTAGTTCCAACAAATTTAATTTAATCAATGATAAAATTTCATTTTAACCATTAAAATTAATTTAATTCATAAAATTTCCAAAATTACATTTATTTGGGTATTTATAACTTCAATTATGTCAATATTTCATTAATAAGATAATTACTGGATCATCTTTGTGTCTTAAATAACATCAATTATTTAATGTATAAAAATTACAAATAAAATACCATTACTTAGGAAATATTTTTTTATTTCTAATGTATATTTTTAGTCGAATATATCTTATGTATAACCCTATATTAAAAATTATTTAGTTATTAAACTTGGATTTTAACTATTTTAACCCTTCTTTAAATAAATTAATATTAAATGTTCTAATCTAATCCAAGTGGGACTAAATGGTCATATTTTATTCTTTAGGTCGTCTTTGGTCGAATAACACTTATCCAATAGAATTAGGACATGTGTTAGGGTAATAATAATATCATTCATACCCTTAATTACCCTATTTACTTTTAACCGTGGTAAAAAAAAATCAAAAAGTTATTATTCACCAAAAATTATTTTCATCTCATTGAACCACATTTTACTTACTGACATCAACTGTATCTCTCATATTTTTGAAATTCCACTCACAAAAGCTGTAAAATTATGTTTTATAAAAAATTCAGTTTTTTTAACTACCACTTAGCGGTTTCACTATTCATCAAAAAATGAAAGTTTCCAGAAAAATACCAAAAATTAGGCCTAAGCTATATTTGATATTATGAATTAAATAATTATTTCTATTCTACCAAATTCAAATCATATCAGTTGCATTAATTAATTTTAAAAAATTAATTTCCGTCGTCAAAACAAATAGCGTGTTTTTAAGAGATAATAACTATTAAAAGATTGACACTTGTTTATGTCTGCTTTAAATGTGAAATTACATCCAATGACCAACATTGTATTAAATTGTAAAAATATATTCTAAATATATTTTAAAACCACTCAAATTAATAATTTATCACTATGAATTATTTCTAATGAAAAAGTGTCTTTTAATTAAAATTTCGTAATTTTCACTATTCATCAAAATATGAAAGTTATCTGAAAAGTACCAAAATTTTACCCTAAGATAATTTCGATATTACGAATCCAAAAATGAAGTCCATTTTTAAAGATAAAATTTATAAAATTTCAAAAATTGGGTATTAATATTCATAACGGTTAGTTTATATAACATATCGTTGTTTAGCGAAACTCGGTATTGCGTACAACACACGCTATCGTGGAAGGCCATGATTGCATGTAATTCAAGACAAGTAAGAGATGCATGTTGTGAAATCTCCTTTTATTGTATCGTATAATACATTACTTTAATGAAATTAAAAGGAATATTTTTCGTAAAATCTTAGGGTGTTACATTCTACCCCCTTAAAATGAATTTCTCCCTCGAAATTGTTCGAGGTTATCAATCGTTTACAATTCATAGAAACCCAAATCATAAAAAGGAATACTGAAACTAAATTTTAAAAACTAATGTATGAAATGCAATGATTACCCAAAGTAACTCATCATTGGGTTTCCAAATAGGAGAACATAGGTGAAAATATGGATATGGAAGAAAAATCTAACCATCATGTTCTGATGGAGAGTGGTAGAGAACATGGCTATGGAAGAGCCTGCAATCACAAATCCATAGTTATGTGATGATCTAATGTACCATCTGATTCATTGGATATAAGGGCACTAGGACAAAATTTTTGGTTTTCAAGATCATTTCCCTAATGTTGAAAAATTTTAATTAGAAGAAATACTTGCTTGATTTTGGTACAGTCTCTCTGTTGTTGGTGCTTTAAACAATTTCCACTTCATCTCTTAAAGAAATGATGTTGAATTTTTCATTTATGAAGTGTTAGCAGTTCATGTGATAGAATGATGAGTCATTCCATCTATTTCAAACAAAAGGTTAGAAAATGTTATCAAATATACATAAGTCCATCTATGGTGAGGTTAATGGTATACGATTCCAAAAATGAACTTATACTTCATATATAATCCCGCGTAATAAAATAAAACTATTTTATACTAACCAGGGACTTCCTGTAGGCCAGTGGTAGGCGATAAAGTCCAGTCTCACTTCGGTTGTGGGTTCGATTCCCACAGCCTTGTCCGACGCGATGGGTTGTCGCCCGTCCTGTAGGTTTTCCTTTTTCAAAAGCTATATTTCAATAAAATCTCATCAATAATATTGAGAAAATTTTTATCCTTAAACAATACTAACTTATGTCCAATATAATCCATTCCAATATTTAGGGTCATCTAAAATACTTTGGTCCAAGCTCACAGAATAAAGAAAATGATTACTTGAAATGTCACATAACAATCACATGAATGCCATTATTTATCCCCCATATATCATAAGATATATCTTGTTGGTCAAATTACAAACATGAGAATACCTTAATCATGTATTCTCTTGAATAATGAATACCCATTGAACCTCAGTGAAAACATGAATGCAGTTAAAAGTTAACACTTTCCACATACCAAAATCAAGAAAATTCTTTATACTCAAACCATGATATCACTTAGTCCTTATATCAATCATGAGATCATGAATACAATAAAACATCTCATTATCTTCTAATCCCTTTATTATGTGCATATCATCTACTTTCCAAAATATTTGAATCTATTTTCATGGTTACAGGTACCATAAAATTATTGAAAACCACAATAGACTAATAGAAAAATAATCTAATACACCATAAAAGTACCTCAAAAACATTATTCTTGAATACCAATAAATAAACACATTAATCCATCCTCTTCAATGATTTTCCTGGAATAAGTCCTTCCTTGATTTGGAAGTAACTTTTTAGGTCAGGGCCCTAAGTTTTGGTAATGCCCATCTTCTCCACAAATAAAACATTAAACTCCATAATAGTCTGTCACTCTATGACCATTTTATCCAGACATATAACATTTGTCCCTCTATTTGAGGTATTCCTCAAGGTTATTCTTCCCTTCATTATAAATCTCAATATTCCTTTCTTTATGCTCCTCAATATGAAAACATGCATAAAATTTCATCTTCCTCTTATTTGATGACTTAGGAATTCCCCTAAATTTCACCTTGTTAATCATATATCACGATGACTGATTTGGAATATCCACAATATCTTTCTCTCTAGGTATTAAACAATTTTGTTTCACATAGTCATGAATTTTTCGATTGGATTCAATGTTAACCGAATTCTTTATAGTTCCCTCCATTGACTAAAACATAAAAAGAATTTGGTGAGAGGAAAAATTCATTCTATGGAAAACAACATAGTAACGGGGGATTACCCTCAATATCTAACATCTTATGTTAAATTCTAATATCGTTATCGTAGTTATAGGACTATATCCTATACGTATACTTATCCTTAGGGGAATCCCTAGACATACCTTAGAAATAAATCTAGGGATCTCACTAACGTTTTCACATCCTAGTTTCCATAGGTTGACTAAACGTTTCCTCTGATACCAACTGTAGAGACCCGAAGCATGAGGTACATGGAAAATACATTTCTTTTGAGGAATAATGAGTACATAACAAAAAAACACACACAAGTACCCTAATATTTTAGTGTCTTTGAAAACTTGGAATATAAACTTCTAATCATGTTGAAAGATATTCAACATCTCCCGTAACGATTCTCCCATTTTTGTTTCCTTACCTAAAACCTTTCTTTTATTCCTGGGGGAAAAGAAAACATAATAAAGGGTGAGCTCAAATGATCAGTAAGGGTATGCATGGAGAAAATAAAACAAACCATATACATTTGAACTTAAAATCATGAACATAATATTTAAACATCAAAATGTTGAGCAATGACATAAAACATGGAAGTACGTAAGGCATAGATCATAAAGAAACATTATGCATGATAAAATAGCATGGGAGTAAAACATGTAATTTTGGAAACCATTCATCACATTTCATGATTTCCATAGTAGCCATGACATTGCTACCAAGACCATCTTAGTGGAGAAAGTCCCTTTCTGAATCGAGTTCACTCCTTGTTTCAGTCATGTAACATTGAACCGGATTAACTTACCATTCCATCCATGCCTATCTCATGAGATATAAATATTTACCCAATATATTGGAGGGATATATATGTCCCACCCATCTCTTAATGAAATCATTCATACTTGTGCCACAACATAAACAAAAATGATTCATCATAACCCAAAGAATATAATGGGTTTCATAAACATCATCCCATCATTACATAATCCATATAAAATAAATGGATATAATTTCATAATAAGGAAATTGAAACCATATCAATAATAGAGACATGATAATTGAAACATACACATATAAAATAATTTCATCTTAGATGAAAATTGGTTTTGATAAAACAATTGAAATGAATTCTTGAGGAAAATATCCTTTCTTCTTCAAAATCAATTTATTTTCACAGAACATCATGTAATTTTAAAAGAAAAAGATTTTGTTGAAAATAGTCATGAAATACTTCGGAGGATGATTCAAGAAAAAAAGGCATTATAAAACCGTAAAAATCCGTTCGTGTCGTATAAGATAAAAAAACATTCTTCTCGTACTTTTGTCGGAAAAGTCAAAATGTACCTCATAAGAGAAAGATTCCTTCCATACGATGTGTTAAAAGTAGAAAAGGGTAAAAATGACTTTAAAAATACATGGATGAAAATTAAACATTTTATTAAAACATTTTGAGGACATATGGACATGGATAATAATCATAACCCTAGTAAATACTTACGAATAAACAATCTCAGATAAGAATGAGATTGGAATAATTATCCATTTCCTTAAGTCTGATATGCTTTGTATGTATCCGAACCTCCTGTAAAATGATTTAAATAATTTCATTGACTTATTACAGAATCATATTCATTGTTATGATATCATATATGGTTCACTTATGACTTTATATTACCCATTATTTTGTAAATTAATGTTAATGTAGAGTTTTGGGTAAAATCGTTTCATTTGTTGATCGTGTTTTAACTTGTAATTATTCATATGATTACTTAGATCATGGTTACTTACATCCAGAATGTAAAACATGATTTATATATAATATATATTCAGAATATACATATATATAATAGATCGAAAAATGAAAAGAAATTCACCGTTCCAGGAGATGGTAGGTCGTACGTACGCATAACACTATTTTCGTTTCCTTATTGAATTGAATGGAATTAAGTAGATGAAATACATATATATATATACATAAATCTAGTATCATTATTATTTCATATATTTCATGATTACTTATTATATATACTTTATAATCATTCATGAATGGTTAATCATTGAGAATGTATCTAATCGCGTCGTGGAGATGGTAGTTCGTACGAACGCACGAGCGATGATATCATTACCATGATCGTGGAATTGTATTGAATTGTATGTATAATATTTAAGACTAAATATCACTTTACAATAATCATATATAGTCATTATTTACACCATTATACCCATCCAAGTAAGGTGGTGGTGGAAAATAGATTACACTACGGCGTGGAGACGGTATTCCGTACGTACGCACGTGCGGTGACTTCATTTTCCGTAATATGGATAGATGGTGAAATAGGGTTGTTTCATACTTATATTGAAATATCAGTATATGAGTGATACTTATGTTATTACTTCATAATGAAAAAACTAAAGAAGAAGAGGTAGAAGAAGAAATAAAGTTGAAAGAATCGGTAACAGATATTACCTCTTCTTTCGACACACCTTTTGAAACCTCCTATTACTGCACTAAGATTGGTCTTTGAAGAAGACCAGAACCTCTAGGATGTTTCTAGGGAAGTGGAGAAGATAATTTGGCAGGGTTTTTCCGAGCATGAAGGATCGAATTGGTAAGAGGAAGAGAGGGAGGAGGTACACTTTTATAAGGGAGGAGAGGGGCACCTTTGGAAAAACGAAAAATATTATTTTATTATAAAGTCATATTCGGTTTTAAATAGCTGAAAATTAATTTATTTCAAAGCTATGGTGGGTATGGTTCGAAATCCTCTCATCCAATAGAATTTGGACAAGTTTAGGTTTCTATTTTAACCTTATCATTTAGATTTAAATTTAAGTTAAATAATTTTACTCTTACCTTGTCTTCTTGTTTTCTAACACTATAAGTTTAACAAACTTACTATAACCAGCCCAACGAACCCCAAGTTGTTTAGTATTTATATATATAACCTTATCTAAGTCATTTGGACGAACCTTAGATTTTTAGGAATAAAATATCAATTAATAATATAATATTTGTTTTAAAAACTATTTTATGTCAATTTTGACACTATTTGGTAATTGATTTTTGTGAAAATTATAACAGAATGATTAATTCAAAAAAAGTTAATTAAATCAATGATAACATTTCATTTTAACCTATAAAACTAGTTTAATTCATAAAAAGTCTACAATTGCATTTATTTGGGTATTTATAACATCAATAATGTCAATATTTCATTAATAAGATAATTACTGCATCATCGTTGTGTCATAAATAAAATAAATTATTTAACGTCTAAAAATTACAAATAAAATACCATTAAGTAGGAAATTTTTTTATCATCCTAATTAATATTTATAGTCTAATTTATCTTATGTATAACCCTATATTAAAAATGATTTAGTTATTAAACATTGATTTTAACTATTTTAACCCTTCTTTAAATAAATTAATATTAAATGTTCTAATCTAATCCAAGTGGGCCTACATGGTCATATTTTATTCCATAGGTTGTATTTGGTCGAATTACACTTATCCAATAGAATTAGGACACATGTTAGGCTAATAATAATATCATTTCTATCCTTTATTACCCTATTTACTTTTAATCGTGGTAAAAAAAAGTAAAAAGTTACTATTCACCAAAAATTATTTTCATCTCATTGAACCACATTTAACTTACTGAAATCAACCATGTCTCTCATATTTTTGAAATTCACTCACAGAAGTGGTAAAATTATGTTTTATGAAAAATTCAGTTTTTTTAACTACTACATAGTGGTTTCACTATTCATTAAAAAATGAAAGTTTCCAGAAAAATACAAAAAACTAGGCCTAAGATATATTTGATACTATGAATTCAAAAATGATGTCTATTTTACCAAATTCAATACATATCAGTTGCATTAATTAATTTTAAAAAATTAATTATCGTCATCAAAACAAATAGCGTGTTTTTAAGAGATAATAACTATCAAAAGATTGACACTTGTTTATGTCTGGTTTAAATGTGAAATTACATCCAATGAACAACATTGTATTAAATTGTAAAAATATATTCTAAATATATTTTAAAACCACTCAAATTAATAATTTATCACTATTAATTATTTCAATTGAAAAAGTTTTTTTAATTATAATTTAGTAATTTTCACTATTCATCAAAATATGAAAGTTATCTGAAAAGTACCACAATTTCACCTTAAGCTAATTTCGATATTACAAATCCAAAAATGAAGTCCATTTTGAAAGATAGAATTTATTAAATTTCAGAAAGTGGGTATTAGTATTCATAACGGCTAGTTTATATAACATATCATTGTTTAGCGAAACTCGGTATGGCGTACAACACATGCTCTTGTGGAAGGTCGTGATTGCGTGTAATTCAAGACAAGTCAGAGATGTGTGTTGTGAAACCTACATTTGGTGTAGTGTAAAACACAAGACATTAATGAAATTAAAAATAATATTTTTCATAAAATCTTGGGGTGTTACATATATGTTGTAGTTGTTTTTTACTTTCAGGCATCAATTGTTTACTTATATTTTTTCAGTAAAGTTTCAGAAATTGTTATATGTTTGTTTTTTCTTTTTAGTCTTCCAATGAAGGAATTGTTTCCCCAGTACAACAAAAATGCCACCGCTGCTAGTCATAAGCCTCTAGAATTTGGGGAAATACACTTGAAGCCATGTGACCAACTGGGTATGAGGTACCTTTGGGTGGAACCCGTAACCGGGACGTTACAAGATCCACATTTCCATGTTTTGTTTGTTAGTTGAAATTACATTTAAATACTTCTATAGTGTATCACGATGATTTCTAAGGTGCTTTGTGGACTTCCTTTCTCTTCTATGAGCTATGTAGTAGTTATTCTATATAGATCGGCTCTCTTACATAATGCATCTGCTTCCTCTACCACGTACCAACTCCAAAAATTGTCTCCTCATTTAGAAACAACTTAAACATATAGACCACAACATATATTGTGAAAAATTTTCTTTTTCTTGGACCTCTTCCCTTCGCATGCTTCAAATTCCTAAAAACTCCCATTGCAAATCACTTTTAAACATACCTAAACTCCGAGATAAATAATGTTTTCTTATGAGAAATGATCTAATTAATTGTTAAATTAGAGCTACTTATATAGGAAAATTGATCCACAGAATCTTATAATATGAGATTTACACAAATCGTCATCATGTACCATGCTCTTGCGAACCGTTCAATCCTATGTGGTATATATATCTATTTTCCTTATTGGTTTCCAAACTCACCATCTCATTTTCACCATTGGAAATCCATCTCGTGTACCATACTGCATTCACATTCCGCATGCCTTCACTGTGAAATATTTTCTCCCTAAAAACCATTCCCATAGGCGGTCTACATCTCATGCATCACGGTTCTCATCCATTGTTGATTTCCATGGATGTTATGTATACAACCATTCACAGTCTATGAACTGTTATTTGTAGTTTTGATTCTGTTCACTTCTATATATAAATCCTTCCACATTAGTAAATACTATTAATATCCATTCATGGTCATCTTGCCTTTTCAACAAACAAAGTACAACCCTAAACATAACGAGAAGTCACCTTGAGAATTTTTTCCCAAAATCCCCCCTATGGGTTAGTTGACAATTCCTATCACATTTATACCCTGTTAATAAACCTTAGATATTCTATCAACATTAAATTCCTTCAATTAAGATATTGATCATGGAATTAATCACCACAAACTCTAATCCCACATGATACAATCTCGGCATGAGAACAAATAGGTTATTATAGTATTCATCAATGTATCACTTCATTTCATTACAAAACCACTATTCTTCTTTCATTGCAATCCTCTACTGTCATGATTTATATCCTTTGATTGATCCCATATAGAATCATCAGATTTAAAACTCCCCCTATGTCACTGCTCACCCTACCAGCTTAATCTCCCATATCTTGATGCTCCTCCTAGAATCATCTCCCCATGTCTTGAATACCTCATTTTATCCCTTATACAAACACAATTTCACCCTATTTGTTAATGAAACCCAAGGGAATTACATTGAGGTATTCAATTTGGTAAAGAACATAGATTGAAACGCTAGGAAAAAATACACCATACCTCAAGAAGATGTGGGTACTCATGTCCACACATTCTATAGTGCGAGAGTCAACTGAACTCTTAGAGCCAACATATTTTTTTAAATTAATTCTTTGGGTGAGACCTTTTTTAGAATTTTTGCAACCTATTGTTTTGTAGAACCATATTCTAACATCACAGGACCTTACTCCACCTTCTCCTTGATAAAATGATACTTGATTTCAATGTTCTTTTTCCTTAATTAATTGACTAAATTTGTGCTCATATAAATAGCACTTGAATTGTCACAAAGTATTCCAATCATAGATTTCACTTAACTCCCATATTCTAATGATTATACTTCATCCACAATAATTGTGGGCATTCTTGAATAGCTACAATATACTAATCTTCCAAAGTGATCAATGAAATGTCATCCTATTTCATTCTTATCAACGAAATACACAATCCAAAAACATATAAAAAACATCCTTTTATTGATTTCCTTTTATATATCGATCTGGAACAATTAGAATCTGTATATCCTAATAAATCAGGATGAGATTTGTCAATGTACATCAAACCGAAGTCCATAATTCCCATGATATACTGAATTTTTTATTTCACTGTAATCATGTGGTTTTACTTGAGATTACCTTGGTATCTCACTTTTTGACATGTTCCAAAGATAATATCAGGTCTTGTGGCTAGCATTAATAGTAAAAATAAAATGATTTTTATGTATTCTATTATATTAACATCCTTAACATCATCATCCCATGATAAATTCATCTAGGTTTCTATTATTTTTTCATATCCATGGAATTATCTATTCCAAATCATCTGAAAACATTATTGGTATATTTATATTGAGAAATTAGTATTCCATTCAATACTTGTGTAACCTGTAAACTTAGAATTAATATCAGTTCCCTATTCATTGACACTCCGAACTCAGTTTTCATAAATTATGAAAACTACATCCACAGTGATTCATCAAATATAACAAATATAAGTTCATCGACATAAACTGGTATCATGGTTATTTTATTTCTATCATGGTTGACATATATATTATAATCAACTCCACCATACTAAAAACCGAGTTTTTTTAGAAACTACTCTATCATTGAATACCATGCCCTTGGTTCTTACTTCAAACCATATAAATCATCCTTCAGCTGATAAAATATGTTCTCATATTCATTAAAGTGAAAACCATATGGATGATCAATATAATATTTTTCTTCTAGAACACCATTCACAAATTCTAACATGACGTCCATCTAAAAAACCTTGAACTTCATTTTCACAATTATAACAAAGAATAATTGAATTGTCTGTTGCCTTAAAATAGGTGCATATGATTCATCAACACGGAGACCCTCTATCTAGATATACCATTTTAAAACTAATCATTATTATTTTTTGATTCACAACACCATATTTATTTATTTTGTTGTTAAAGAACATTTTTCCCTGATGATATTCTTATCTGTTGGCCTCGAAAGAATCTCTCATGTTTTATTTTTCTCAATTTGGTCAATATAATCATTCATATCATAAACCCATTTATCATCTCCAGCTACTTCACTAAAACATTTAGGCTCAACCTGTGATATGTTATATGCTTTCTGTAGATTATTATTCCTCCTTTTCTCCACTATAACTCTTTAATAAACAATTATGTTTTTTCTATAAATTTTATCCCTTCACACTTGTCTCTGGTAATAAACTGTATTATCCTCATCCTTCTCATCATATAAGTCTTCTTATGAATCTACCTTTATAACTAGATCATTATTAGTTTTTATTATTTCATCATCATTATTCTCCGATGACTGATCATGTATTTTATAAATATTTTTCTCATTACCTACTACAGTTACTTCTAGGATTTCAATAATCATTCCTAGCATCTTGTTGAAGCATTCATATTATTTTATTTTTTAGTATCTAATAAAAGTCCATTCATATCCATGAGATTACAAATTCCTATGTTTCTCCTTATTTTGAATGAAACACTTAGTCCCAATGATTTGAAAGTACATCAAAGATGGATTCGTTCACTACCATAACTCATATAGTGTCTTATATTCTATAAGATATAGTAATGCCCTATTTAATTTGTTGACTACCTTTATCACTACTTCTATTCAAATTTTATCTTAAAGGTCATTCTCAATATGAAATGTTATTTACTTGTTTTTTAGAATTAAATTTATTCTATCAAAAACACACTCTTGATGTGGAGTTCATAATGCTAAAACTTGGTGTCTTATTCCAGTTTTCTTGAGATAATCCTTGACATGTGATTTTATGAACACTGCTACATTATCTATTTGGATATTTTAGGATTGTTCGACCGAGCATCATCTCAATTTCTCTTTGATATGTTTTTGTGCAACTGAATACCTCATATTTATGGGTAATGAATGAAACCCAATCCATTTTTCTATAATCATCAATAAAGAGAACATAATATCTCTTCACATAAGGAGATCATGCTGAGATTATCCTACACACCTGAATATAAACTAACTCATGAAGTCTTGTTGACCTTTTCTCTCCTTTTTTATATTTCCCTGAAATAATCTTCCCTTGTTGGTATGAATCACATGTATGTTTGTAATCACATGATAATCTTATGATATCTCAAGTGCCATAAAATATCATTGTATATTCTATGTATGTTTCGTTCATGTGGTCAAAGAGTTTATGCCACAGCATATATTCTTCTTATTTAGACATAAAGCACATATCTTATTCTCCAATCAAGAGGTAGATATTTCATTTTGTTCACATTATATACAATACAATTGAAACAAATTTTTCCTTGATCATGCATCACTTCTTTTAAAATATTATAGCATATCATGAGTCACACAGTTTATTCACAACTTATATGTTGTGACTAAGACCATCAACAATAAAGACATCCACATGTCTCATGTATTTTCACCTAAAATTTTATTTCCAAAAGTCAATTATTTTTATCCCTTCCTCATTACCAAATCTTATGATACATTCTTTGTCATCCATGACTCCCATCACTAATCCTTTTTAATCATATGGGTGGTACATCTAAATTAAATGATCCATATCCTTGTGTGATTAGATGCTTTGAAGGAAATTTCTGAAACCACATTATCTTCTGAAATTTTCATTTCAATCAATGATATGGACTTTATACCATGTATAGATTTGTACTCTATATATTCCTTAGAATATTATGGACTAAATTCATCATGTTGACCTTCAAATAAAATTTTCATTTTTAGCTCATTTGATGATACATGGGTCTGCTATTAATAACAAAACACAGTTTTCTTCAGAACACTGCTCTATGTTGGAGACCAATATCATCACATCTTTCTGAATCCTCTACACCTAAAAGATTAAACTTCAAATTATGACGTAAAAATTTAACCTAGTTCTGACTGCCCTTGTTGGTCATGTTCCCTTCAGTACCCCTTTGTTATAGAACAATCATTTTGTGTCTATCACAAATTTTAAAAAAATAGCATCTTGTAAGAGGAATATTCTTTCAACGTAGTATAAAACATCTTCTTATCCCTTAGGTTCATTGAATATTCTTATTCTGGATTGTACCCAAATCAGTCATCGATTTTAGATTAGGTACTTGTGGTATGGATTCAACCAATATTTTTTTTCTATTTTTGATCAATCCCAATTCCATACTTTTCATTTGAATTTGATTCTGGAATCTGTTCTGTTGGACATCCATGCTGTCCATTATTCTTTTCTATTGTATTTGTTATATATTTACTAAATGTTTTTCTACAGGTTAATAATTTATCTTTATCCTTAAACATTATTCACAGACCGATGAAATCCTCTTAATGTTCTTAGATACATTTTATTTGATCTTTACCAGTTTCAATCAAACTATCATTGACTATTTTTTATTATTCAATTTTGAGTGTGTACTAAACAACCTTTTCTTAGATTTCTAGTGTTTAAGGAGTCAATTATTCAATTTTTTATTATGTTTCGACTTTTCTTATTCCAAAAACTACATATAGAGTTGTGGATCATGAATCGCGTCATATTATTTCTTTTTTTGGCTCTCCATACATAAATCTCTTCCAGAGGAGATTCTAATATTTCCAAAATGTCAATTCTTCCTTCAAATTCCCTTTCTAAATTTCCCTCTCATTTTTTCTAAAGTAAATCCCAAAAACGACCAAAAAAGAATCTAGTTCATGACCCCTTCATTTCTTCAACTATTATTTATCATCTTCATCATAAATTTAATCTTATTTTGCAAGAATATTTTTTTGATGAATTTTCTATTATTACAAATAATTCATTTTCACATTGAATGAATACTTATTTTGAGTATTTTCATCATTTTTTTCATCGTAATCTTGAATCTTCTTATGGAACATTACTATAAAATGTCCACTATTTTCCGATATGAAGCATGAAAGTGGATTTTTACCATTGAACATTCCTCTTCATATTTGTTGGTTTTATGAGAGAAATGACATCACATCATCCAAATAATTTTTCTACTTGCTATATTAAATAGATAACTTCTTCATTGCCTTTAATGTCACAACTATAGACTTCTTTTTTCTATAGTATCGTCATAATCCGGTCTCATTTCTTATGAAACAAGGGTACTATATAAGTCATACAATGTCAGCTTCTTTGGATCATTCTCTTCCAACATAGAAATCATTAGATTAAACTGAGGTGGAAGATTCTTAAAGATATGCTTCATAATAATTATATCTTCAATGACTTCTCAATATCATTCTTTTCTTCCACTATAATATTTAACCTATCAGATAATGCATCAACAGATTCATTTTGGTTCATTCTCAGATCAGTATACATGTTCCTCAAAACCTGTAGATTATCCGCTATTTCCTTTGAATCTTATTCATAGATATTAAAATGATTTCCTCAATATCATGTGATGTTTTATATGACATTAAATTTTTATAAATTCCATTTTAAAGGGATCCCCCAAAAGCATTTATCCCTTTAGCACCAACATCCATTTCTATTCTATCAGCTTATAATAAAAAACAACAATTGACATCAAATGATATTCCCTGTATATTTTTCATGAGGACATCTATTCCTAATGACCAAAAGTAGGGTTGCATCTGGTAATTCTATAGTTAAAAATTGTTTCTATGGATTATCAGAATTCCATTGTGCTTTAATACCTCTATTTCTTCTAATAATATAGCACCACTGTATTTTAACCATTCCTTTTGATACCAACTATTAGGTCCACTTTGTCAAATACCCTAGGGTGAATCAGGATATGAAAAATTAATACTAACTCCTATTAGGATATTGTTTTGTCAATAAACAAAACACACTTATCTCTATCTCCCATATCAATATTTGAACCGAAATGCAATCATACATAAGACGTAATAATTTTACTTTTTCACCATCACTGAGTTACATCCAAATAGCATACAATGACGGTGTGCATATGTACCAAATCCCCTAAAGGTCACTACTAATTACCTTGTTAATTCTAGATCAATTCTATTACTAATATTACTACCTTTATAATATTTAGGGCCTCGTCACTTAATTTCCAAGGTTTAGTCCCTATGTCTCTTTCTCTAGCTCCCTACTGGTGGAAAGGTTAGTTTTCCTCTCCTTCCTTCACTCACCACTCTTGAAAGGGATCCACCAAATATTTATGGAGTTGTAGGTTCCATAATTTTCAGGAATGAATATATCCTAAACTATAAGTAGATTATATATTTAATTCCATTTTTATCTTCTAGATGAAATCATCTTTTCCATGTAATTTTAGTTAGCAGAGAATACTTTCGTAATCATTTATAGTGTATATCTATAAATTCTCAATCCCTCTGTGAATTGACATTCTATTTGTTGAGATTCATAATGGGTATACTTCACAGATCTCCTATCCCATGTACTACCTCTACTTCTGCTACCACATACCACCTCCACGAATCGTCTTCTCTTTTTTAGTCTTCTTCTCCACGTAGACCAGATCCTATCCAACAAACCATTTTATACTTTAATGAAGTATTTCCATTTCATGTTATAGAGACCACAAATTCATTTAATGATCCACTTTCGGACTTTAATAAAATTCCCAGAGAAAATATTTTTTATAGAAAAATTGATCTGATTAATTATTGGGTCAGCACTCCATATATACGTAAATAGACACACAAAATCTACTAATCCAAGATTTACCCAAATCATCAACCCTACCATGATCTCACGAACCGTTCATCCATAAGTAGTCCACATACCACCTTTTCCATCGCATCTTCCAAAATCACCTTCAAATTTTCACCAATGACAAGCCATATCACATACCATCTACCTTTTTCATACCAAATTCATTCTCTATGAACCATTTTATCACCATGAACTATACCAGTTTGTAGTTTGCAACTCATATTTTACATTTCCATTACTTTTTCAATTTCCTTCTATGATCTGTATACCTCCCTAAGCAGAGTTTGAACTATACATTGTGGTCTTTCTACTCTTCCCTCCTACATGAAAACCCTTCTGTTTCCAAAATGAAACTCTTGATTTTGAGGATGAAAAATATGGTAAACACTTGTAAAAAATGCCACCTTAACAACCTACTTCGGAAAACATCATTCATAATTATTAATTGCCATCTAGCTTTTTTAACAAAAACAATCATACCCAAAACATATCAAAAAGACACCTTGAGGATTTTTTACAAAAAATATCAAGCTTTGGGATTGTTGACAATTATTTACAAATTGATGCCTCATTATTTATCCTATAATATTATATTATCATTCACTTTTTGTGATTAAGATAGTGGTCAATGATTTACTCAACACATAATCAATGCCTCATGAACCAAGCACGACATGAGAAAAAATAGTATAATGTAATGTTCATCACTGAATCACTTCATTTAATTACAATACCACTCTTCGAAATTCATCATAATCCATAACTATATATTGTGATGTATATCCTTTGATTGATCACATATAGCATCGTCAGATTTAAACCCCCCTACTTCAATACTCCCCTAACAGCTTAGACTTAACTATATTGATTATCTGCCTAAAAACACCTCCCTATATCCTGATTGAGATATATTATCCCTTATATATCCACTATTTCCCCCCATTTTTTAATGAACCTGAATGCCATTACATTGAGTATTGCAATAGGTTAAAGAACAAAACTCATCACATTAGAGAAGAAACACATTGTACCTCAGGGATAGGGGAAATCTACATTTTATCAAGTGTTGGGAGTATACAAAACTCCCAGATCAACTCAGTTCCTTTCATTTAATTCATTGAGTAAGGATTTTCTTAGAATTTATGCGACCTGTTTTTTTTTTCAAGAACATAACCCACCATCAATAACCCTTGATCAACCTTCTCCATGAAAAAATGATACTTGATTTAAATGATCTAGTCCTTTGAGGGATGGACTAGATTATTGATTAAATTTATATAACTTGAATTATATCAATGTATTATGATAGTATATTAAAATTCAACACCCTCATCCTTGTTATGTCTCTTCATCCACAATAATTTTTTTCATGCTTGAGTTTCCTCAAGATACATAGCTTCTACATTTATAATTAAAATTAAATCATATTTCTATCCTAGATAAGAATTTCATCATACACCAAGGTAGAAATCACCTCCTAACTATGATTTCATGTCACATTCTAATTTGGCCCAATCTTCATATATATTTTTCAACAACTCATTTCTGAGATTTATCATTGTATATCAATCCATTTTCCATTATTCCTTTTATATACCAAAGTGTTCTTTTCACAACAAGCATATGGAATTATTTTGGAATTCATTGATATATCATTTTGTGACATGTGGAAAAAATTATTTAGTCTTTTAGCTATCGAGTATAGTAAATGTCGAATGATTTGCATGTATTAAAGGATATTAACATCCATTCCATATTAATCACATGAAAAATTCATCCTGGAAACTGTTATAGTTTTCATCCACATGTAATTATCCATTCACAATATTATTAAAACCTAATAGTCTTTTTTAGATAGTGAAATGAATGTTCAATTCATTCATCGTGTGACCTGTAAACAAACAAAAATTTTCAGTTCACAAATCATTGACATATGAAAGTCATTTTTTTTGTAAAAATAGAAAACTATCTAGACTATGATTTATCTGATCTACCGAAGATTATGTCATTAACATATACCAGAACCAAAAATATTTTTATTACTATAATGGTAAACAAATATATTGTAATCAACTCCATCATGTTCGAAAGCCTGATTTTTTAGAAACTAAACTTAACCATTAATATAACACTCTCAGTTCCGGACTCAAACCCTATAAATCTCTCTTAAGCCTACAAACATGGTTATCATATTCATGAATTATAAAACCATCTGGATTCTCAATATAAACTTCTTCTTCTAGAAAACCATTTAGAAATACAGACTTGATGTCCATCTGGAAATCCTTGAACTTCATTTTCACTAATATGGGAATGAATAATCAAATTGTCTCTAACCTTACAACAGGTGAAAATGTTTCTTCAACATTGATACCCTATATCTTGGAGTATCATTTTCAAAATAATCCTTATTTTTTCAAATTGTAACACCATATTCATTAATTTTGATGTGAAATATCCATTTTTGACCATAAAAATTATATTTGTTGTCCTTGAAACAATATCCCATGGTTGATTCATATAAATTTGGTAATCATCATAATTCATAGTATGAAACCAATTCTCATCTCTAGCTTCTTCAATAATACAAATAGGCTCATCCTGGGATATGTATGATTCTTGGTGCAGAGTCCACATCATCCTTTTATCCACTAGAAGTATATGATCACCCAGTATATTTTTTATGTCAATTTCAACTCTTCTTACTGGTCTATAGGAATATGATTGTTTATCCCCATCCTTCTCATCATCTTTGTATTCTAATGAATCAACCACTAGAAATAGAGAATCCCCTAATCTTATTATTTCATTATCACTATCCTCCTTAGATAGATCATGTATTTTCGGATTATTATTTTCATTCTCTGCCATGGTTTCATCATGGATTTATATAATCATTCTTAGACTCTTGTTGAATGATTTATAAGATTTTATTTTGTTTTATTTTCTATGAAATATCACTTCATCTTCAGGGAATTCAAACATCATGTGTTTCTCCATGTTGAGAATGGAACACTACTTATCACGATTCATAAGTACTTCAATTATGAATTGATTTCATTACCTACATAAAATGATGTATTCTAATCATTAGAACATAGTACTATTATATTTGATGTGTATACTTCCTTTATCATTACTTCTTTCAAAAAAATTTCTAGATGGTCATTCCCAATGAGAATTATTCTAGACATGTTGTAGATAATCCAATTTCATCTCTAAACTACTCCATTCTGATGTGGATTTCATACAATTGAATCTTAATGCCTTATCCCAAGTTTCTCAATTTAATACTCTACTTTTAAATTTGGGAACTTTATTCCACAATCAGTTAATATATTCAATATTTATTGACCCAACATCTTCTTAATATTCATTCGATTTTTTATTATACAATTCAATAACTCATATTTGTGAGTAAAGAATGAAACCCATCCCATTTTGATATAATCATCATTGAAGAGAACATAATATATCGTCCCATAATTAGATCTTGGTGAAATTAGTCTTCACAGAACTATACAAAACAACTCAAGAAATATTTTTGACCTTTTCACTTTTTCATTATATGTATTTTGAAAAATATTTCCTTGTTGGAAGGCATCACACGTTTTTTTATGATGACATGATAATATAGGGAGGTCTTGAACGGCAGAAAATGAACTAGATATTCTATATATGTTTGAATCATAAATTCAAGACATTTATTCCATAACTTGTTTTCATATACCTTGGATAGAAATCACATATCTTCTTCTCCACTCACGATATAGAGATTCCTTTTTGTATTTTTTTCCTAAAATACCAAAAGAATAATCTTTTTCCCAAATGACACATAATTTGTTATAAAATCGTATGTCATGTGCTCAGTCACACAATTTACTGTAACATAATACTTTCTGACTAATACTATTATCAACCAAGACATCTGCACATCTCAGGTCTAATCCCCAAAACATTTCATTCCTAGTGCCAATGATTTTTTAACACCTCATTATTGTGACCTTGATTTTTAATACATTACATTTACATCATTTTATTGAAAAATTACATAATATAATTGCACAAAGTGGATAAAAAGGATTAGTGTCGTGGGAAACTATGACCATACATAAATTTTTCAATATAAACATAAATATTTATTTAATTTATTCATCTCTTTAATTTAATTTCCACATGAGTTATCCTTATTACATGTAATCAACAAATGATATACATATAAAATGGGTGAGATAAATTCTTATTAAGGGGATAGATATGAACATGCAATGATATAACATGGGGCAAGAATAACCATTATCATTACAACATCGGCACATGATCATAATCAAGAGAGGAATCATTTAGAGAAGACTTGAAATGCGGAAATGCATAAAAATAAAACATCTTGTATTAGTAGTCAACTACCACGCATAGTTGTGAATGAAGATATCATCATTTTATAACATGTTTCACATTAATAATAAGGATATTTACATTACCAAATACATTGGAGGGAAATATAATTCACTGTGCACCTATCACAACATATCAATTAAATTGCGCTATATAATTCTTGGTGCACCTGTTGGATCATAACATATAAATTATCATGAATTAATCATTGAAAAAATAAAAATCATGAACATAAAAACCCAATGTAAAGGAATGGTTTAAATCTCATGATAATTCATTTAAAAACAATTGGTTCCCAAATTAAATATGGAATTACATACTCGA
This sequence comes from Viscum album, assembly GCA_963277665.1. Taxonomy (NCBI): domain Eukaryota; kingdom Viridiplantae; phylum Streptophyta; class Magnoliopsida; order Santalales; family Viscaceae; genus Viscum; species Viscum album. The sequence goes on from OY728145.1 coordinate 1,604,102,404, forward strand.
TACAATCACCATCAACCATGAATGGGAAGTAAAGGAGATGTTTTTGAAAGAAGAGGTCTATTAGAAATAATTATGTTTGACATGAAATATAGAAGAAAAATATATATCCCAGAAAAGGTATGATAATTATAAATAGATTATTTTTAATGAATAACCATAATAAAATTATAGTGAAAGATGGAAACCTTGAAGAAAGAATGTTGGGTTAGAAAATTACCCTTACCTTGTTTCCGAACGCTTTATTCAATTTAATATCACATATAATCACAATAGATTAATTAACTGAGAAATATAAAACTCAATATATATGAATATGGTTCAATATGGTTTCCATAAGTTATTTTATGTGTGTTTTTATGAGTTTTAGTGTTTGAATTCATTTTTTGGGACTGTTCTTTTTCTTGGTTTTCAAGAATGGTTCACTTGTGTAGGTGAATGGATGTTTGTGTAGAACGTGGATTAAAATAAAGAATTTATATTACATGTTAATAATTATCTTCCTTGATTTTCAATGATATTATAATGAAATTTTTTAGATACCATGAAGATGATTTATTAAATTTTTTTAATGATTATCATTTTTGGTTTATGTTGTCGACATTTGGATCACAATGACAATTTATTGTTTTATAATTTAGTATTATGTAAAAATGTTGTTTCTAGATCATTAATGTGGTAAAAAATATATATTTCAATCTGTTTACAACCGTTTGATTATTTTCTTATCATTCATGACGTCATTGATGGAAAATGAAGGTGAATCACCCACTGTGATGGTAAATTGACACATCACAGGAAATGGATTCTTTAAAAAAAGAGAGAGGGGGAAGACATTAGGGAATAATATTCCATTAACATGATAGCATAAAAATATATCAATCATAACAGAGTTATCATGATATTTTTAATGATAATATGGATACAAAAGAAGAAAATAAATGAAATTTGAAAGGACATTGAAAGGAATGAGAGAGACAAGTTACCTCTTGAATCTTCTTTTTGATATCCTCTTCATGGAACCTAGGATTAGAATTTTGATGAGGAAATGTGTTATTGGATTTGGGAGATGGGATAGAGAAGTTGTTTGGGTAGAATTTATAAAAATATTCATATAACATCCCAGGTTAATAAAGAATATAGAATTGTCATTTTTGTTAATATTTTTAATTAAATATTAATTATACGTTAAATGGGATTCCATTTTCGACGGTGTTCTTGATACGGAACAATGAGTTTCTTTGAAATATTACAATACACAAAATGTTATGTTATACATAAAAATAATATAATAATAATGTAATTTTAAATGGTAGTTAACACATAGTCATTTGTATGAGTGGGAATGAAAAGGAAAACCTACAATGTGATTATACATATTTTTTAAATGTTTTTACATTTATCCAATAAATGTTAGAAGCATAAAATGTGAATGAATCCAATTTTAAGTATAAACACTCTAATATTCTTTAAAATGTCAATTTTCCACCTTTTGATGGTGAACCCTTTTAGAAAATAATTTTGTCACATTATATGAACTATTTGACAAAATTATATTCATTTTTAGAATCAGGACATCAAAATATCCATTGGAATTTTTTTTTATTTTTCTGATAATGTTCATTTTTTATGAATAATGAAAAATACTTCATTTTAATTCAAAAATGCCTTTTAATATAAATTACTTATATAGTTATAATATATTTATAATTGGTTTCAAAGAGTAAATAAATTATATTTGTCCATTTAATCCAATTTTGTTCATTAGAACTAATTTCACTCTAAAATTGAAAATAAACAAGTGTCAATGTTTTGATGGGAGTTATTTCATAAAAACATGCTTTTTGTTTTGACAACGAGAATTAATTTTAAATTAATTTCTAACAAATCTGTGATTTGAATTTGGAAAATGGATTCCATATTTGGAATCCAGATTTCTAATTTTTCTGAATAGGTTAGTTTTATTTTTAGACATTATTAAAATTTATTTCAGTAAACAGTTTTTATACACTGGTTAAGAGGAAAATCTTGTAAATAAAGGTAAAAAATAATATTATAATAATATTAAATTACTCTAACTCATTTCCTAATTTTATTTGGTGATACAATTCCTACCATGGTAATCCTTGTGTCTATTTTGGGACACCATGGGTCCACTTAGAGTGAAAATGTCACTTTATATTAATTAATTTAATTTCATGACAAAAAGTACATAAACATATATATATTAGTAAATAAATTTTTATATGGGGATATATAAGTTATATATTAGACTATAAATATTAATTTCATAACTAATAATATTTCCTAAATCATGGTATTTTATTTATAATTTTTACAAATCAAATAAATAAAATTATTTATGACACAATAATGATACAGATATTACCTTTTTAATAAATGATTTAAATAAATAAGATTATAAAATTTACAAAACTATCTAAAACATGTCAAATTAATATTGTATTATTTTATTTAGAACAATATTCATATTTTATTGTAATTTATTTAGTTTTGGACCATTTAAAAATGAAAATCATATTATAATAAAATAATATTTTTAAACATTCCTAAAGAGCCCCTTCTCACCCTTATAAAAAGTTATCACATCTAACCCGTTACTCACAACTCTCAAGCCCCTTGGGTAGTACAAATTCATACCAATAAAGCTAAATAAATCCCTCTATTCCTCATAGAATCCTTACCTTAGGAATATGTTACTTCATGGAAGCCTTTGGGTTCAAACCAAAGGGAGTTACCTAATTTAATGAAAACGTCTTCTCTTATATTCTTTTCTTTTATTTTACTTGTCTGAAACCATAAACTTTCATTATTTCATTATTTGATAAAATAACTAGAACCCTGAATATAATTTTTGGTTTTTATGAGACGTATTCGATATACACTTCAACACACCTCCATCTAATGGATGTTAATACACTGTTTCTGTGCATGACGAACTACTACCTCATGAATAAATGATTATTCAAATATCTCCAACCATCTATCATGGTGGTCATTATGATGGAATTGTAATTATATATTATATTTATTATATTTATTTTTTCTCTATTATTATTTATTTTTAATTTAAATCATACCTTTATGGTTTCTATAATTGTAAATACGATAATTTCATTTGATGAAGTGCGGACTACCGCCCCATCAAAGTGAGATGATTCATTTGTACAATACGTGAAATGTATAAAGCATGGTGTTAATGAAATTACATAAAATATATAAAATATATAACTTTATTATAATAAAAATATACCAATTTATTATTTCATTTTCATTTCATTTAAAATGAAAAAATAAATAAATGGAAGTAGCGTTTATGCATACATACGACTTACCATCTCCATGAACGGTGCATTTCATTTTCATAAATAAAAAGTATATGGACTATTATAAATACATATATACTAGATATATATGATATATCTAATATATAACTCATGAATATCATTATATAGATAATGGAACCACATTGAAAATCTATAATTATAACAAATTCTTTTTTAACTCAAGTTTCAAACATCGACAAAATTTCCGATATAAACTAAAATAATTAACTAACTGTTAATGCATGGTAAAGTGATATAAAATGAATAATAAACATGAAAAATGTTCTATATCAAGTATAAATTATCTTATGATAATTATTCAAAAGGAACAATAAACATACAAGACATGTCAGACTTGAGGTAAGGGGTTTTCATCCCACATTTATTCCTCTGAGAATCATGATATATTTTCCACTATTTCCTTTTGTGTGGTGTATGTAATTCCCATGATTGTGTTTTTTTTTCAATATACTTCAATTTATTGGAATTTGAATCTTTATTTTATGCTATTTATATCATTTGTTTTATGTTTTGTATGATACCAAATAGGAAAGGGAAACTTTCACCGTACTCATTTAGTTAAAGACAACTTTTTTTCTCTTAAATTTACATTTTCTTATATAAGGATATGTTATTATATATCCTCATTGTATTATATTTTATGTCTATTTTTGAGATACCCTTTCCTCTCTCATCAACTCATTTTTTTAATTTTAACATGGTTACGTTAGGTGATCAAATTTTTGTAAGAGAACATTTTAAACCGATTTTAATTATTTGGGTTAAACATCTAATTATTGATTATGTCATTCCATGAATATGTGAAAATGACCTATGATTGTTTTAAAATTAATAAAATTATATTGGGTGTATTATTAATTTTAACCCATAATTATGTCATTGATTTGTCCTTTATCTAATGATATGATCTTTCCGTGGGACTTTGTCTCAATTTACATTCCATTGATACTTATTTGTTGTTATACACCAATTCACTTTTATATGGTGTATATACTATCCTTTGACATATTATATCTTGAATATAATTATTCTAATGACATTATAAGCTAGGATTAATTTCATTACTCAATTATTTTTATTCAAGTGTCTCTTATTTGGTTAGAAGATATTTAACTATAATATCTTTTTAAACGTATTAATTGTCACGACCCGTCCTCGGGGCCCGTGCCGTGACTACCCCAAGCCCGCCTTCCATAGGCCAGGGGCTGGCGACTAGCACCAAGGCGTAAAATCCCAGTAAACAGGGAAGGCATTGCCTTTATAAGTAACAACCACCACAGAGTCAGCAAGCGGAAAGTAACTACCAAGTGCAGAAAAGTAAAGGGGGCCAGAAATATAAGCCCAACTGTAAAGTACAACTGAAAAGTAAAGTACAGCAACTGAAGAAAAGACGGCGGCCTCGTGTCGTCCACTGGCAATCCCACCTGAAGGGTGGGTACAGATAGCCTCCAGGCTCCTCGGGTCCCACGTCCGCTCCGAGCACGTCCCGTCCAGTGGTCCACCTCCAGGTACTGTCCTGCTCCACGCCCCAACCGTGATAAGCGCTGTCCGTCGTCTGCATCCAACACAACAAGATGCGGGCATAGCCCGTGCAGGGGTGAGTATAAGCTACTCAGTAAGGACCCCGAGACCCCCGAAGGTCTCCCGAAATCCACAAAGGATATAGCACAAAAGAAAGATGCAATCACGAAGTAACATCTGACTCGACTTAGGTATATGCCCATACATATACCTAAGTCCCCAATTCTAGCTCGGCTCACGAGCTCAAGAACAACTCAATCCACATAGGAAAGCAAGACTCAAATCCACAAAGGAGAGTAAACAGTAAATCCACATAGGATAGTTCAACACAATCCACAAAGGAGAGTAACATATGATTCAGCTCAACCAGGTATACTTTTTCAGATGACGTCAAAGATGATCACTGATCCATCTAAGTCGTCGGACCCATGAAGGATCGATAGGTACTAACCCCCGCAAAAGACCCACGTAGGATCGGGCTCACACAGAACCTGTAGGCAGTGGCTCACACAGAACTGGTAGTAAGGACCCACATAGGATCGGGCTCACACAGAACCTGTAGCACTGATCCATGTAGGATCGCTGAGTGAAGTAGTTGACGCAGTCCACTGAGGATCTCTGCACAGTCGTCGCTGCAGTCCACGAAGGATCTCTGCTCTGCCGTCGTCGCAGTCCACTGAGGATCTCTGCTCTGCCGTCGTCACAGTCCACGGAGGATCTCTGCTCTGTCGTCGAAGTCACAGCCAGCGCTAGGGTTCCCGCACATAGCGAGCTCGTTTAGGAGGGTCCGCTCCACGAGCCGAGAGGCTGATACATCAACTGACACGTAGTCCGAAGTTGATATATCCAAAAGTTCCGTATCGACAACAGGATCTCAACGCAACAGACGGCGCGTCAATCGGACGCCCGGTCTGAGAGTTATTGGCATTTTCGTCCCCGGGGCCCGGTTGGTTTTTAGAGCAAAACCAACCCGACCGTACTCCGCCTGTATCTGATCCTCGGTCGGAGTATGCCAAAAGTTCCGTCTCACTTAGAGAAAACTACCACAGCTGGCGGTACGTCGTTCGGACGTCCGTAGCTCAAGTCATGAGCGTTTCCGCTCCGAGGGCCCGGTTGGTTTCGTGTACGAACCAACCCGGCCGAACCCAAAGTCTCCCGAAACCTTGAGTATAATATACCGAAACGACCGTCTCGATCCAAGGATCGTGTAGCCGCTGACGGCTCGTCAATCAGGGGTCTCAGGCCCAAGATATGGGCGAAAGACCGAAGAGGGCCCGAAACGGGGGTTCTGGGCCCGGGGCGACCCGGCCCGAACCCCCCCTGGGTCGGCCGAACCGGGTCGGCCTGGGCATGGCCCGGCCGACCGGACCGGCCGGCTCGGCTTCGGCCGAGCGGCCAAATGAGCCGCCGCGGGTTTGACCCGCGGCTTTGGAGAAACGCGGCCCGCGCGGGCCGCGTGCTGGGTTGCCGCCGCCTCCTTCCGCGGGCCGCCGGAGTTGCTCCGGTGGCCCGTTTTGCCTCCCGTCTGCGCCGTTGCTCCTCCCGGGGGCCGATCTTCACTGCGGGATCAACGGATCGCCCTTGCCGCACGGTTCGTCGTCGTCCGCCAAATCCGCACAAAAAAGGGAAGATCGGCGGAGGGTTGTCGGGTCTTGTTCGTTAGACCCGCACCCTCCGCGTTAGTCATAAACATCATCGGGAGGAAAAGAACGACCAATCAACAATTTTAAATAAATTTAAAATTGTTCCGTAATCGGTTCTTTATTTTAAAAGAATAAACACGGGAAAAGAAAAATTTTCAAATCAACCCTTACCTTGTCGTCGTCGTCGGATGAGAGGTCGTCGCGGAATCGCTCGTCGCGGAAGAAGGGGATCGACGCGTCGTCGCGGTATCCGGCGTCGCGTCTCCAATCTCCGGATCAAGAACAAACGGATTTAATTAATTAAATCCGTTGCCATGAAATTTGAAAAGGGAGAATTTAAACGATCCGATTCTCACCTTAGTTGCCGAACGAGGATAAGCCGCGGAAGAAGAGGCGTTGCCGAAGAACGTCGCGGGTAAAGCTCGTCGACGTCGCAGATCTCGGTGTGCGTCGTCGAATTCCGGTCGCCGGCGTTCTTCGCGTTCTTCGCGTTTTTCGCGGGGAAGGTGGAGGCCCAGAGAATCTCGCACAACGAGTAATCCTCCTAAAGAAAGAGTTGGTCTTATTTTATTATTTTTCCAACGAACGCAAACGCGTAAGTAACGACCCATTAAATTCGTTGAATTAATTCAACGAATGAAACAGCCCATTTAATTCACGAAATAAACCGCCCAATTAAATGGTCTGTTAAGAATTAAAGAAAACGCGTCGGTTGACTTTTCAGTTACTTTGACGGGTTTTCGCGGGTGTGTTACTTAGCGAAAGAAACGGCGGGGCTCGTGCGGGCCCCACCTCACAAATATCCTACCAAGGGGGTAGGATATTTCTGGATAGCATCCTATCCAGTTCAACTCAGTTCAAGTGGCTTCCAAGTGACTTCCAAGCAACTTAAGTGAAATAAAATAAAGTTTTCGCACAAACTTATTTTATTTCTGACTTAAAGCCCCAAAATTTAAAAACCACGTCTGAGCAAACACAACTCCGGAAGAGGCGTTTCTAAGCAAATACCGGTGCTGCGTTTTCATCGGTGCCCTCGGAATTCGATTCCGAGCACCGGTTCAAAAGATAGAAAAACCCGCTCTTCCGTTCACTGAACGTACCCGAGCAAAACTTCGGAAATTGATTCCGGGCACACCGGGCCTCAGAATGAGGTGCCGTCTGAAGCTGCGCTCTTGTAAAATTCCAAAGAAAATTAAGAAAAAAATTTCCTTGAAATTTGAGGGCCTTTACATTACTCCCACCTCAGGGCTTTACGTCCCCGTAAAGATACATCAAAAACTAGGGGAACAAATGGGGGTACTGAGCACGCATATAAGCCTCCCGCTCCCAAGTGCTCTCCTGGAGGTTCCCGTGCTGCCATCTGACGCGCACAAGAGGAATCAACCGCCCACATAGGACCCGCTCCTGTCGATCCTCGATCTCCACTGGGACCTCTGCAAAAGTCGCCCCATCGTCCACGTCCAGCTCCCCAAAGTCGATGATGTGCGTCGGGTCGTGCACGTATCTCCTCAACTGAGACACGTGGAAGACGTCGTGCACCCGGTGCAAATGAGGTGGTAGAGCCAGGCGATAATCCACCTCTCCTATCCTACTGAGGACCTGGAAAGGCCCGATGAAGCGTGGAGACAACTTGCCGCCTCGGCCAAAACTCCGTAAACCACGTCGAGGTGAGACACGCAAAAAGACGTGGTCGCCATCCTCGAACTCCAGTGGCCTCCGCCTCCTGTCAGCATATGACTTCTGCCGGCTCTGAGCTGTCCTCATCCTCTCCTGGATGATCTGGACCTTCTCTGTCGTGGCTCGGACCATCTATGGTCCCACGAGTGCTGACTCCCCAGGGTCTGTCCAGCACAACGGTGATCTGCAGGGTCTGCCGTACAACGCCTCGTATGGTGCCATCCCGATGGTGGAGTGGTAGCTATTGATGTACGCGAACTCCACCAAGGGTAGGTGGTCCTCCCAGCTGCGACCAAAGTCAAGAACACATGCACGGAGCATGTCCTCGAGTGTCTGTATGGTCCTCTCCGTCTGACCATCCGTCTGAGGGTGGAAGGCTGTGCTCAGATGGAGCCGCGTCCCGAACGCCTCCTGCAACCCCTTCCAAAGCCGGGAAGTGAAACGAGCATCTCGATCGGAGACGATAGACGATGGCACACCGTGAAGCCGTACGATCTCCTGGACGTAAAGACGTCCCAAGATCTCCACTGAGCCCTGCTCTCTGATGGGTAAGAAGTGTGCCGACTTGGTGAGTCGGTCGACAATCACCCAAATGGAGTCGTGACCTCTGGAAGTGCGTGGAAGTCCAGTCACGAAGTCCATAGATATGCCGTCCCACTTCCACTCCGGGACCTCCAAGGGCTGTACCAAGCCTGCTGGTACCTGATGCTCTGCCTTCACCTGCTGGCAGGTGAGGCATCGTGAAACGAACTCTGCCACAGCTTTCTTCATGCCCGGCCACCAGTGCTGTCGTCTGAGATCCTGGTACATCTTCACCACTCCGGGATGCACCGCCAAGGGAGAAGTGTGAAACTCTCTCAGCACCTCCTCTCGTAAAGCGACAGGTACGAAGGTACGTCCTCTGAAAAGGATGTCGTGCTCTGCTCAAAGGGAGAAACCATCAGGCGCCTGACCTGAGGATATCAGTGCACGCCGGGTCTCACAGTCAGCGTCCCCACGCTGAGCCTCTCTGACCCGCTGTAGAAGTGGAGGAGAGACTGTGAGAGACTGAAGAAAGGCTGCTCCGTCTCTATCCACGAAGGATATCTGCAAGGAGGCTAGCTGCTCCGTCGCCTCCTCAAGTAGCTGAATGCCCGTCCTCCTGCTGACGGCATCGGCTACCACGTTCCCCTTCCCAGGAGTATAGACTATCTCAAAGTCATAGTCCTGGAGGAACTCAAGCCATCTCCGCTGTCTCAGGTTCAGGTCCTTCTGAGAGAAGATATACCTGAGACTCTGGTGGTCAGAAAAGACTGTGAAGCGCTCGCCCATCAGATAGTGCCGCCAAGTCTTCAGAGCGAAGACCACTGCTGCTAACTCCAGGTCATGAGTGGCGTAGTTCTGCTCATGCGGCCTCAACTGACGTGGCCTGTAGGCGATCACGGCCCGCTCCTGCATCAGAACGCACCCGAGTCCAGTCCCTGATGCATCGCAGTAAACTACGTATCCAACTCCCTCCTCAGGCAACCTCAAGATAGGTGCGCTGGTCAATCTCTGTCTCAGCTCCTGGAAGCTCTGCTGACATCTGTCTGACCACACAAAGGGTTTCCCCTTCTTCGTCAACGCTGAGAGTGGTGCCGCAACTCTGGAGAAGTCTGGCACATATCTCCGATAGTATCCGGCTAGGCCCAAGAAGCTCCGCACCTCCGTCACGCTCCTGGGTGGCTCCCAAGCTAGCACTGCCTCGATCTTCACGGGATCCACTGCAACTCCCGCCTCAGAGATGACGTGCCCCAAGAAGTGGACCTCACGTAACCAGAACTGGCACTTTGAGAGCTTTCCATAAAGCTGGTGCTCTCGGAGTGTGTCTAGTACAACTCGCAGGTGGTAGGCATGCTCCTCCTCAGTCGTCGAGTATACCAAAATGTCGTCAATGAAGACCACGACAAATCGGTCGAGGTATGGCTGGAAGATCCTGTTCATGAGGCTCATGAACACTGCTGGAGCATTGGTTACGCCGAACGGCATAACCAAGAACTCATAATGGCCATACTGACACCTGAAGGCCGTCTTCTGCACGTCCTCGTCTCGAACTCTGAGCTGATGATAGCCTGACCGGAGGTCTATCTTCGAGAACCACCGCGCTCCCCTGAGCTGATCAAAGAGGTCATCAATCCGTGGAAGCGGATACTTGTTCCTCACTGTTACCTGGTTCAGGCGACGATAGTCGACACACAGTCGCAAGCTCCCGTCCGCCTTCTTGGCGAACAAAATCGGGGAAGCCCAGGGTGAAACACTGGGTCGGATGAACCCCTTGCTCTGCAAGTCCTCCAACTGTACCCGCAGCTCCCGAAGCTCGGCGGGGGCCATCCGATATGCTGGAGTAGATATCGGGGCTGTCCCGGGGTACAAGTCGATGTAAAAGTCTACCTCTCTACGAGGAGGTAGCCCTGGAACATCGTCGGGAAAGACGTCCACGTACTGGTCCACCACTGCAGGAAAAGCTGGACTCCGCACGTCCACTGCTCCTAGGATGAGGCTAGCCAACTGATGAGATATGGGCTGCACTCTCCTCCGCGGAAGTCCATCATGTGCTGCAAAGGTTCCCTTCTCGCCGGTGAAGGTAAACCTGCTCCCGTCGGTGCGAACACATCGCACCTTGCGCCTAAAACATTCGATCTGGGCATGAACCGTGGATAGCCAATCCATGCCCAAGATGACGTCGCAAGGCCTCGACGCCGCTACAAGGAGATCCCAGCCGAAGCTCTTGCCTCCTAGAGTAAGCTCACACTGCCGGCACCAGTGCGTAATCGTCGAGTCTGCTCCCGTAGGAGTCTCTAGCCGTAAGGATCGAGCCAACGGCTCAGTCGGAATCTCCGAGCTCCGAACAAGGGCAGAGGCTATGAAAGAGTGACTCGCTCCTGTGTCTATAAGTACTGCAACAAGGGTGGAATAGACACAGATCGTACCTCGAATCATCTCTGGCAAGTCGGGGTCGTAGGCCTCCACTGCCTGGAGCTGGGCCTGTCCCTGCCCGCCAGCTCCCTGTGGTCGAGGTGGCCCTCCTGGTGGTGGTGGGGGTAGAGCCTGGAAGCGTCGCCCACCACCCGCTGCTCGGCCAGCTCCTCTGCCTCGTCCGCCTCCTCCCTGCGGACCGCCACGGTCGACCCTCTGCCTCTGCCTGGATGGCCCCTCCACCGTCTGCTGCTCCTCCGGTCGGCGAGTCGGGCAGTCACGAGCCATGTGACCCTGCCCGCCGCAGGAGTAGCACAGCCTGCCTCTCGGAAGGCTGGCACTCCGCTGTGTGCCTCGCACTGCTGAGCCGGTGTCCTGAGGCCGTCTGCGTGGGGGTCTGGTCTGCCTGGACCCGAGAGTCATCCGTCGGCTACCTGCTGCCGAAGACTCAGCTACCTGCCGCCCTGCGCTAGGTCTCGCCGCTGAAGAAGGCTCTTCTAGGAAGCTCTCGATCAGGAGGTCTCGCTCCAGCACTCCCCCCTGAGTCGGAATGCTGAGGGAGATCAGTGACGCCCGAATCTCCTGTCGCAAGCCCTGCTCGAAGGTCCGGGCCCGGAAGAAGGGGTCCCGTACCATGTCGGTCGAGTAGCGAGATAGGTCAGTGAACCTCGACGCGTACTGAGCGACCGATATGCTGCCCTGGCGCAGCTGGAGAAGCTCCTGGATGCGCACCGCTCGGAGGGTGGCCGGGACGAACTCAGAGCAGAAGAGACTCTCGAAGTCCGTCCAGAGCAAGGATGCCTCATCGTGAACCTGGAGCATCAAGCTCCACCATCGTCCTGCCGCCGCCTGCAGGAGGCTCGCCGCGAGGATCACCATGAGATCCGCTGGTGTCCTCACTAGCCTAAAGATCCGTACCACCGCCTCTAGCCAGTCCTCGGCGGCCTGGGGGTCCGCCTCACCGCGAAACCTGGGCGGTCGCTGGCTCTGAAACTCATGCAGTTCCCTGAGGCGACGTGCATCGTCAGCGTCTGGTACTGGAAGCACCGGTGGCTCGGCGGGTAAGGCTACCGCCGGTGCCACTGCTGGCAAAGGGCCCTGCACCGAGGCCTCGTCGCTCGGTGGGCTGCCGTCGCACCCTACACTCGGAACCCTAGCTGGCTGTCGTCGCAGGGCCATCCTGAAAAGAAGAACAAGAGCACCACAGTCAGAACAGTATACCTGGTGAGCTGGCACAAGTAATCACAAGGAAAACTTGAGACTTTCATGAAGCAGATCAGTATACCCGGTGAGCTGACACAAGTAATCACAAAGAAGACTTGAAACACACACGCAATCAATGTTTTCATGCATTAATTCGGAAATCAGGAGTCAGGGTCCTGGTGTACGGATACGTCGGCCGCCGCACCAACACTGGGCTCCCTGGACTGATAACCACACTCAATACACTAAACACTATTGCTTCACATAGAAAAGAAAGACGATCAGAGTCTGTGGTAGAACCGACCGCCTCTGATACCAATTTGTCACGACCCGTCCTCGGGGCCCGTGCCGTGACTACCCCAAGCCCGCCTTCCATAGGCCAGGGGCTGGCGACTAGCACCAAGGCGTAAAATCCCAGTAAACAGGGAAGGCATTGCCTTTATAAGTAACAACCACCACAGAGTCAGCAAGCGGAAAGTAACTACCAAGTGCAGAAAAGTAAAGGGGGCCGGAAATACAAGCCCAACTGTAAAGTACAACTGAAAAGTAAAGTACAGCAACTGAAGAAAAGACGGCGGCCTCGTGTCGTCCACTGGCAATCCCACCTGAAGGGTGGGTACAGATAGCCTCCAGGCTCCTCGGGTCCCACGTCCGCTCCGAGCACGTCCCGTCCAGTGGTCAACCTCCAGGTACTGTCATGCTCCACGCCCCAACCGTGATCAGCGCTGTCCGTCGTCTGCATCCAACACAACAAGGTGCGGGCATAGCCCGTGCAGGGGTGAGTATAAGCTACTCAGTAAGGACCCCGAGACCCCCGAAGGTCTCCCGAAATCCACAAAGGATATAGCACAAAAGAAAGATGCAATCACGAAGTAACATCTGACTCGACTTAGGTATATGCCCATACATATACCTAAGTCCCCAATTCTAGCTCGGCTCACGAGCTCAAGAACAACTCAATCAACATAGGAAAGCAAGACTCAAATCCACAAAGGAGAGTAAACAGTAAATCCACATAGGATAGTTCAACACAATCCACAAAGGAGAGTAACATATGATTCAGCTCAACCAGGTATACTTTTTCAGATGACGTCAAAGATGATCACTGATCCATCTAAGTCGTCGGACCCACGAAGGATCGATAGGTACTAACCCCCGCAATAGACCCACGTAGGATCGGGCTCACACAGAACCTGTAGGCAGTGGCTCACACAGAACCGGTAGTAAGGACCCACATAGGATCGGGCTCACACAGAACCTGTAGCACTGATCCATGTAGGATCGCTGAGTGAAGTAGTCGACGCAGTCCACTGAGGATCTCTGCACAGCCGTCGCCGCAGTCCACGAAGGATCTCTGCTCTGCCGTCGTCGCAGTCCACTGAGAATCTCTGCTCTGCCGTCTTCGCAGTCCACGGAGGATCTCTACTCTGTCTTCGAAGTCACAGCCAGCGCTAGGGTTCCCGCACATAGCGAGCTCGTTTAGGAGGGTCCGCTCCACGAGCCGAGAGGCTGATACATCAACTGACACGTAGTCCGAAGTTGATGTATCCAAAAGTTCCGTATCGACAACAGGATCTCAACGCAACAGACGGCGCGTCAATCGGACGCCCGGTCTGAGAGTTATTGGCATTTTCGTCCCAGGGGCCCGGTTGGTTTTTAGAGCAAAACCAACCTGACCGTACTCCACCTGTATCCGATCCTCGGGCGGAGTATGCCAAAAGTTCCGTCTCACTTAGAGGAAACTACCACAGCTGGCGGTACGTCGTTCGGACGTCCGTAGCTCAAGTCATGAGCGTTTCCGCTCCGAGGGCCCGGTTGGTTTCGTGTACGAACCAACCCGGCCAAACCCAATGTCCCCCGAAACCTTGAGTATAATATACCGAAACGACCGTCTCGATCCAAGGATCGCGTAGCCGCTGACGGTTCGTCAATCGGGGGTCTCATGCCCATGATATGGGCGAAAGACCGAAGAGGGCCCGAAACGGGGGTTCTGGGCCCGGGGCGACCCGGCCCGAACCCCCCCTGGGTCGGCCGAACCGGGTCGGCCCGACCCGGCCCGACCCGGCTAGGCCGGGTCCGGTCCGGCCTGGGCACGGCCCGGCCGACCGAACCGGCCGGCTCGGCTTCGGCCGAGCGGCCGAATGAGCCGCCGCAGGTTTGACCCGCGACTTTGGAGAAACGCGGCCCGCGCGTGCCGCGTGCTGGGTGGCCGGACCGCGGACGCGGTCCGGCGGTTCGCCGCCGCCGCGGCTCGGCCGCGGCGGACTCCTCCGGCGGCGCGCCGGGCGCCGCCGCCTCCGGCCGCCGGAGTTGCTCCGGTGGCCCGTTTTGCCTCCCGTCTGCGCCGTTGCTCCTCCCGGGGGCCGATCTTCACTGCGGGATCAACGGATCGCCCTTGACGCACGGTTCGTCGTCGTCCGCCATATCCGCACAAAAAAGGGAAGATCGGTAGAGGGTTGCCGGGTCTTGTTCGTTAGACCCGCACCCTCCGCGTTAGTCATAAACATCATCGGGAGGAAAAGAACGACCAATCAACAATTTTAAATAAATTTAAAATTGTTCCGTGATCGGTTCTTTATTTTAAAAGAATAAACACGGGAAAAGAAAAATTTTCAAATCAACCCTTACCTTGTCGCCGTCGTCGGACGAGAGGTCGTCACGGAATCGCTCGTCGCGGAAGAAGGGGATCGACGCATCGTTGCGGTATCCGGCGTCGCGTCGCCAATCTCCGGATCAAGAACAAACGGATTTAATTAATTAAATCTGTTGCCATGAAATTTAAAAAGGGAGAATTTAAACGATCTGATTCTCACCTTAGTTGCCGAACGAGGATCGGCCGCGGAAGAAGAGGCGTCGCCGAAGAACGTCGCGGGTAAAGCTCGTCGAAGTCGCAGATCTCGGTGTGCGTCGTCGAATTCCGGTCGCCGGCGTTCTTCGTGTTCTTCGCGTTCTTCGCGAGGAAGGTGGAGGCCCAGAGAATCTCGCACAACGAGTAATCCTCCAAAAGAAAGAGTTGGTCTTATTTTATTATTTTGCCAACGAACGCAAACGCGTAAGTAACAACCCATTAAATTCGTTGAATTAATTCAACGAATGAAACAGCCCATTTAATTCACGAAATAAACCTCCCAATTAAATGGTCTGTTAAGAATTAAAGAAAACGCGTCGGTGGACTATTCAGTTACTTGGACGGGTTTTCGCGGGTGCGTTACTTAGCGAAAGAAACGGCGGGGCTCGTGCGGGCCCCACCTCACAAATATCCTACCAAGGGGGTAGGATATTTCTGCATAGCATCCTATCCAGTTCAACTCAGTTCAAGTGGCTTCCAAGTGACTTCCAAGCAGCTTAAGTGAAATAAAATAAAGTTGTCGCACAAACTTATTTTATTTCTGACTTAAAGCCCCAAAATTTAAAAACCACGTCTGAGCAAACGCAACTCCGGAAGAGGCGTTTCTAAGCAAATACCGGCGCTGCGTTTTCATCGGTGCCCTCAGAATTTGATTCCGAGCACCGGTTCAAAATATAGAAAAACCCGCTCGTCCGTTCACTGAACGTACCCGAGCCAAACTTCGGAAATTGATTCCGGGCACACCGGGCCTCGGAATCAGGTGCCGTCTAAAGCTGCGCTCTTGTAAAATTCCAAAGAAAATTAAGAAAAAAATTTCCTTGAAATTTGCGGGTCTTTACATTAATGATATTTTTTTTTCTAAATAAGTATCATTAATTTCAATGTTTTAAAAATATTTTTAGATACATATTTCTATGAACATGAATGTTTTGAAATTTAAATTTATTTAAAAATCATCAAAGTGGTATGATACACATTGATTCAAAAATCACTTTATTTAATATTTTAGTTGATTTTGAAAATGGTTTGATAAATCATTGATTAAATAAATATCTTGAAATAATATATTTTTATTGCAATGTGGAAATGTTATCTTTACATTATGGTTGTTTTATGGTCTAAGAATATGTTGTAGTTCATTGGAATTTTATTACATATGTGGGTGGTTTCGTGATATACCAATGGTGGGTGTGCCCGAGATAGCTCTCTAATGAATTGGTTAACATGAAAGAGGTAATTGTTATTGTTTCTCCTAAGAGATTTAGGGAATATAATGTGGTGGTTATTCCAGACATAACTCCCTATGTAGCTGTGAATACTATAATGTAAGTATGTTATGTATTCCTTAATTTACCTTTATGATTTATGATTTCTATGTGTTATTAATAAATCATAGGATTTGATAATTTATGTTATGATTGTAAATTATGGTTTCAATGGTTTTTATTTCATTAATGGGATACTATATTCATTCATTGTTTTATAACCCATACTGATATTTTTATGCTTATCCCATGTTTTGATTAGTATTTTCACAAGACGTAAAGATGAATAGGGTCATGGATGGTGTCAATTAATATTAAATATTTTTAAAACATTGAACTAGAGATGTTTCTTTTTTTAAAAGTTTATATTTTATGAAAAAAATGGGAACTGAGTAGAAGTGCATGCATTGTAATTTTTTGAGATGTAATGTAATTGTTATGGTATATTTATCTAAATCTCTAAACCTGAAATTACATTCCATGTGAGTTTTTGATATAACTCAAGATTAATTTTTTTTACGGTTGGGGCCTTATACATCATGCTTTAGATGTGTGTGGAAATGAGGTTTTGACGGGTGGTATTTATAGTGGAAGGGAGAGGGGTATTCTCAATATTATAATCATTAATTTATAATTTTTTTACAAGAAAAATGATAGGGATGATTCCTGTTACAAGATAAAATAATTTGTTCTTGAGTTTTGAAACAATGTCCATTTTTATCATCCATTAATCAATCATGAGGTAAAAATTCGTTTCTTTAGCATATTTCCAAAATTAACGAATTCCACTATTCACCAAAAATTAATGTATTTTGGAAAAGTCATAAAATTTCAAAAAATCCAATTTTCTAACCATAGAATTTAAAAATGTAATCTAGTTTATGAAAATAATTTTTATATATGAAAAATATATTTTTAATTTAAATTCATAATGAACATGAATAATACAAATATTAAATTTAAAAAAAAAATTCTAACACATTGAAAAACTAATTAAGGTCTCATAAAATAATCATATAATAATAAGAAATTAAAATTCATTTTTATGAATACATTTTATAAAAAATATGGTTTTTTTAAATATTATATTATTCATTTAATATTCATGACATATAAGAATACTGAAAATATAATTAAATTATATCATTTTGGGACTTTTAGTATTGGAACTTTTTATTTATACTATAATTGTTAAGGATCATAATCACATGGGTTATTTTCTATTAATAAGGGTCATATTACAATACATAAGGGTATACATACTATTCATAATGGTATGTTACTATTCACAAACATATTATTCTTATCATGTCAGACTCCAAACACCATACAGATCACAACTGTGGATGTCAAATTTTCAAAATTCAAATCATAAAAGAGGAAACATTATGTTTAAAGGACACATAGAATTTATTTTTTCATTTAGGAATGATGTGGAATTTTGATTCCCAATATTATTTATGAGATTCTACTATATGGAATAATTATAGGAAAGGAATACCATTGATAAAAATTTGTGTTGTCACATTTTACCCCTATTTTGAAATTTCTCCCTCGAAATTTCATTTTACAAAAATAAGTTAGGGTACTTATACTTTATTACCTCCTCTGGTTCCCAAGATTATTATTCATATTTATGGTTCCTCCTAAACAATTTGACATGTTTAGTTGTCTTGTTGCATAGAACCTTATCTCTCTAGTCCATAATCATTACTGTTTTCTCCTCAAAAAAGATATCATCTTCCAGTTGTACCACCTTTGAGTTCGGCACATGCGAGGGATCTAGTATGTTCATCCTCAGGAGTGATACATGATACCGATCTATATCTTGGTCCATATTAAGTGGAAGTGAAATGTGGTAGTACGTGACTCATATGTGATCAAGGATCTCAAAGGGTCCAATGTTCCATGGGCTTAGCTTCCCCTTCTTTCTAAACTACCTCACTCTCTTCCATTCAGATATTCAAATGAAGACTTTATCTCCAATTTCTAACAACAATTCCCTCTGACAGTTGTCAGTATATCACTTTTCCAACTCTGATTATCATTGAAATTTTTTTGTTTGGATATAACCTTCACAATCATATCTTGTACAAATCATGTCCATGTAGATTTGTTTCTCCAACATCATCCCAACATGTAGGAGTTCTACTTCACATTTCATATATAATTTTATATAGATCAATCAGATTACTTTAGTGGAAATTATTATTTTATGAAAACTATACCAATAGAATATTTTGATCCTATTTACAATATTATTATAAATAACATGTTTTTAACAAATCTTTCAGAATCTAAATAGTCCTTTTAGATTGGCAATTAGTTTTATGGTAATAGGTCATGTAAAATTCAATCCATGACCCAAATAATGTTAAATACCCCTCAAGAATTTGGATGTGAACATGGGATCGAAATAAGAGATAATCGAGAGTGGAATCCAAGGTATTCTCACCGCTTCCATCACATATATATTTTCATGTTTCTCAACTGAGGGATATTTTCGAAAAGAAATAAAGTTGAAAATATAGGTGAGTCAATCCAGCACAACCCATAACACATTATTTTCTTTGGATTTCTTTGATTACCCCTGAAAAAGACCATAGTGATATTCTTCAATTTCTACATGGGTATATGAAATAGTTGAATCATCCCTTTGGGCTTCTATCACTCTACTTTAGCTTGCTAACATTTCAAGAACATTGAGATAAAAATAGAAATCTCATTCTTCATGTTATCCCACCAGAAGTCTTCACTGAGATGATGATACATATTGGTGCTACCAAAATGGTTAGAGAAAGGTGAGCTATGACAATTATCAAATAGATACATATTTTTCCTAGGTGATTATGTGACACAAATCTGTGTTGCAAAATAAATGACACCATAATCTTTGTTATTGAACTCTTGAAGCTTCGCTTCCATTACTATATTCTTCCTTTTTAAATCTTGATCATCCCTTTGTGTATCATTTATCATCGCATGGATATAATATTTAGTAACAAATTTGGTACCTTCAGATGATTTCGTTTCCCTTATGATTACCAATTCATCCTTTTTAAATCCACGATGATATTATCTTTCCCAATCTATTTCTTGGATAGAGTAGCATGTTATTTTGTAATATGTGAATTAACAACCTTATTCACCTTTCTAAGATGATAGTGAATTGTGAAATCATATTATTTGACTATATATAAAAATATACTTTGATGCGTGTTGATCTAAAATTCTTTAAATATATAACTTAGTCTATTTCTATCAGTATATTTTTCACACTCTTCACCATAGAGGCAGTGTCACTATATTTTCAAACAAAAAATCATATCTTCTAGCTCTAGATCATGAGTATGATAGTTTTGATACTAGATCTTCAACAACTAGGAGTCATATACTATTACAATATCATTTTTATCTGTACACAACCAAAACCATTCTTGGAATCATCACTGAATATCTCAATCATTTCTCCACATTTCGGTAATGTGAGTATAGGTGTTTTTATCCACCTTTTCTTTATCTTCCTGAATATTTCCTTGCATTATTTCATGCAAATATAATTTATGACTTTCCTTGATAAAATAGTTACAGGTATTGAAAATTGAGATATATGTTTTACAAAACGTCATTAGTACCCAACTAATCTAAGAAAACTATATATTTTCATGACACTATAGGGTCTCGGTCAATCCCAAATTGCCTTGGATTTTGAAGGGTTTATATATAAACCCTCACTTGTGATCACATGTCCTAATAATGTGACATGATTAACTCAAAATTCACACTTGTTTAACATAGAGAAAAAATATCCAATATCAATGTCACTAACCCAAGCCTTATATGTTCTTCATGTTATTCCTTTCTCTTGAAATAAATAAGAATATAATCGAAAAACACTACCACAAATTTGTTGAGTTAATGTCTAAGGACTCAATTCATAAAATACACGAAGACTACAACATAATTAAGAAGTCTGAAGGGAATCACTATAAAATAATAGTGCCTATTACTTGTACGTATGATGGTATTATGAATATCTTCATTCATAATCTTTAACTGATTATATCCAGATTAAATATCCACCATTGGGAAGTACTGATATCCTCATTGCTGATCGAAAAAGGTGTCAATCCTTGGGAGAGGATACTTGTTCATTCTAGTGATCTAGTTGTGTTACTGATAATTGATACAACTCCCCATTTATTCACCCTTATTATTATCAAAGAGCACTAGAACACACCGATGTGATGCACTATAGTGTATGAACCCATTGTCAAAATTCTCCTGAAACTATTTTTTAACTCCTCCAATGCTATAAGATCCATCCTATATGAGCACATTGAGATTGGTGTAGCTCTAGGTATGGGTTATATTGAAAACTCTACATGAATACCTAGTGGGAGTCTGCGTAACTCTTCGGAAAATACTTCACGATGTTCCTTCATGATGGGAATTTCCCATTGGTAGATAACATCTATTCAATCAACCATTTGATTGTGGTATACTTCTTCATATGGAATGAACCCCCACACCGTTGCAGGATTTTTCAGAGGAGATTAATGATCTGCCTTAAATTTTTAGAGTATCATTGGATGGATCAGTATATTAAATGATACTTAATTTTTCAAACATTTTATATGTTCTATAAATAACAAGATCGAATTCATTCCCATTATAGCATTGAATCCCACCGAGGAAAGTATCATTATATTCGCTTCAAGAATCATCCCACATACACCAAAAAGAGAAAATTCTAGCACTTGGGTTGAAATGACTCCACCACCTGGTGTTTTTACATATGTCTCTACAATAAGATATAAGGGATTCGATTATATAGTTTTAGAAATCATCCATGATATACAGGAAAGCGTAGAATCAGAATTAATTAATACTTTTTTCATTCTCAAGGGAATAGAAAGTGTATCTTATATGAGTTAATTTTATTCTACAACTTCTGTAGTAGGGATGGAATAAGCCTTGCCTTGTTCTTTTTTCATTGGTGGCTGTTGATGCTGATTACCCTTGAGGACTCTATGTTTAGTACACAGGCTTCATAGTGCCCTTTCTCCCTATATTTGTAGCATTGGCCCATGGGTGGTTCCCTCCTTTCCTCCACTACAATACCCAACTTTCTCATATATTTTGAGACTCTTGATCTTGGTGGTCTTCTCTCCCAAACTTGAAGAATTTTCATATCCATTTGAGATAGTTTGTGTCATATTTGTTCTTACATTTTTGACATGTGGGTGTTTGAGTTGTTTTTTCACCTTTCTCATTCAATCCACTGGCATGAAACTCCATATTTCATTTATTTTTATCATCGCCATGGGAAAATTATCCAAATATCATCTCCACATTTAGATCACATTGAACGACTTATTTATAACCCCTAAAGTCATGAATTGCAACCTTTTGAAGGTCTGGTTTTATTCCACTAATGAATTTATTATTTTATCTATAATTTTTTATAAAACATGCAAAGTGTACCATTCAATACATGTGAAATTCACCTAATAATTAATGATAGATTCACCACTATTTTTCTTTCACTCTATCAAATTTCACTCTATATATATATGATTACTTTATAGGAAATATATAAGGACCAGACCATAAAAATTTCTTAGTATTTAATTAATTGAATAATTCATATTGAGGATCCTTTTAGGTTTAGAGTATTAGAGATTTAGGACATAACTATCAAATTTCAAAATATTACAAAGTAGAAACTTCTACTCAGTTTCCATTTTTTTTACCAAACATAAAATCTTATAAAAAGAGTCATGTCTACTTCAATGCTTTAGATGGCATGACTTTTCATTGATCCCATCCTTCACCCTATTCCAAATTATGTCCTGTGAATTTTTTTTCAAAAACATGGTATGATCATAAAAAGATCAGTAAGGGATACACAAAAAAGGAAAATTGTTATATTTTCAAAACAACAAATAAAACATGAATACTTTATCATAAGTAATAATTTTCACCTATTTTGAATAAGTAAATACTCTTTACTATATAAAACATCAATACATACCCATTTATAACCAAATGATTACCATAAACCCATAGAATGATCACATAACATATAAAGGTAACTTGCGACATAAACATACTTAAATGGAATAACCATACGGTCAACTTCCACACATATCAGTAAATGGAATATCCACACGGCCGACTTCCATACCCAATGCATTGGAGTTTATAACGTCACCACCCGTCCTGGTATTCCTGGCACCACCCGTCATTTGGTTTATCATGTAACCACCTGTCAAATGTCCAAGTAGAAAAAAAATCATAACACATACAACAAATATATAAGAAAGAAAACATTTCTACATTTCAATCACAATATATCACATAAGTATATTGACCTAACAAATCCATTTTCAAAACCATTTTCAATACCAATATACATAAATGAGTATATGGTATTTAATTTCTTTTACAAATATTATGTCTTCTTGAGGAATCCAAAGATCAAATAATACTCGCGGTGGCGAAAAAGGTGGTTGACACCGCGTAAATTAAAAGAATCATTCCTTTTTGACATTTAGTAAAATGATTTGTAGAAAAATAATCCCTTTGAAATGTCTAGGGTATTTATACAGAGTATAAAAGAAAGTTGTGTATTAAAACAAAATATGCCTCAATGAAAGGAGATTGAGATGAAGTCCCTTACCTCGTGTCCGACTTGACTCGACCTTTCTTTAATATCCCAAATAATAAACTAAAGATAATTTATACTTGATTAAGAACCTTTTTCAAGTTAATTATTCCTTTTACATCACTTATTACCATGTTATAAACATTATGTAATCATTTAAGTTAATAATGTTCTTTTTGTCGATATTTGGTACTTGATTAAAAATAAACACCTTATATTTACAAGTGGTCCATGTGGTCAATAGTTCATTATATCCAGAATTAAATTCATCATTTAGATATCATATATATCATATATATCCAGTATATACATGTATATATAATAGTACATAACATTCAGTGGTAAGAAATGAAATGCACCGTTCATGGAGACGGTAAGCGGTATGTATGCATGAATGCTACTTTCATTTCTATTTCTTATTTTAATTGAAATAAAACATAATTATACACAGATATATTATAAATCCAGTATAATATCATATATAATATCATTATCTATATCCTTTATACATCCCACATAAATCATTAACGAATCACGTCACATTGAGGGGGCGGTAGTCCGCGCTTCCTCAAATGAGATTATCGTATTTACCCACTATGGAAACCATAAAGGTGTGTAATAAATGGGAAGTAAAATAGCATAATGAAATTATATAAATAATATATATCATATATAAATACAGTTCCATCATAATTTCCACCATGAGAGGCGGCAAGATATAATTGAACAATCATCGTTTCGTGAGGCGTTAGTTTTCCATCCACGGAAACATTAAGTTCATCATCAATTAGATGCACTGTGTGTAAGTGTAGTTTGAATACTTCTTATACAAACATCCTAGTATAGTGAAGATACTGATTTTGTTACAAAATAAAGTAAATAAAAAGAGATTAGTGGTTTGAGAAGTAAAATAAAAGCAAACAATTTAAGATAAACTGTTACCTTTAATTTGGGTAACTCCCATTGGTTTGAACCAAAGGACTTCTTGAAGTGCCTTTTTCCTAAGGTAAGGATTTTTGTAGGAGGATAGGGATGTAGGGAGACAAATTGGGAAGATTTCTGACGATCCAAATGGCTTGAGAGGTGTGATGAATTGCATTGAAGTGGTCTCCATTTATAAGGGAGAGGAGGGGCTCTTTAGGAAAGTGTGAAACTAGTATTTTATTATATAATGATATTTGGTTTCTAAGAGTCCAAAAATAATTATAGTCAAATATAATATGATTCATGGTCTAAATAAAATAATCCAATTATAATTGGACATGTTTCAGATAATATTAAAATCATTAGAATATTATTTATTTAATTGATTTGTTAATGAGGTAAATACTGCATCATTATTATGTCATTAATAATTTAATTTATTCGAGGCCTAAAAATTATAAAAAAACTACCATGATATAGGAAATCATTGTAGCTTCCCAAATAATATTTATAGTCTAAAATAAGACTTATATAACACCATATAAAAATTAATTAGTAAAATATTTTTTTAATGTCAATTTTGCCTTTAAATTAAATTAATTAATCTAAATTGTCATTTTCACTCCCATGTGGATCAATGAGGTCCCAAAATCGACCCAAAGATGAACATGGTCGTTAATGACTCAACCAATAATGTTCGGACAAGTGTTATGATAATTTGGACTTATTATAATATTCTTTTTACCTTGAATTACCCTAATTACCTTTAACCTCGGTAAATAAAAGTCAAAAGATAATATTCACCGAAAATTATTTTCATATTATTGAACCACATTGTACACCTTGATAAAAACAATGTATGTCAGATTTTTGAAATTCAATTCACAAAAGTGGTAAAATTTCATTTAAATGAAAATGTCAGTTTTTTTAACTACCACTAAGTGGTTTCACTATTCATCAAAAATTGATGTTTTTCAGAAAAATACCAAAAATTCAGCCTAAGAATTATTTCATATTCAGAATTAAAACTTTATGTCTATTTTTCCAAATTAAAAACATAAGAGTGGCATTACTTAATTTAAAAGTTAATTCCGGTTGTCAAAACAAATAATGTGTTTTTAAGAAACAGTAACTATCAAAAGATTGATACTTGTTTATGTCTAATTTCAAAGTGAAATTAATTCCAATGACCAAAATTGAATTAAATGGTAAAAATATATTTTATTTTCACTTCAAAACCGATTAAAAAGATAATATAACCATATAAATAAATTAGATTAAAAATCACTTTTGAGTTATAATACAATATTTTTCACTATTCATTAAAAAATGAACTTTATCGGAAAAATTCCAAAAATTTTCACAATGTAAATTTTGATGTCACCATTAGAATGAAGGAATATATTTGCTAATATATAATGTATTAATGTTACCAAAACTAGATTTAAAATGGGTTCACCATTTAAAGGAGACAAGTCGGCCTTTATTGAAAATTATGCTTAAAATTAGATTCATTCACTTTTTAAGCGTATAACTTTTATCATATAAAAGTAAATACATCTAAAAAATATGTATAATAATATTTTAGTTAGATTCATTCATTCCCTCCAATACTGTGTCTAGGATTTAACTACCATTTAAATAATAATATTATATTATTAGAATGCAACGTAAGATTCCAACGAAACATGTTGTTGCGTATTGGGTATGCTATCGAACATAGCAACCCATTTAAAATAAAATTAATATTTAATTTACAAATATTAATAAATATGAAATATGTCTTATTCTTAATTTAACTGGGATGTTACATCCTTCCCCCCTTTTTGGAATTGCGTCCTCGCAATTTTTATTCACTTATCAAAATAATTGGGGGAATTTTCCCTCATAGCATTTTCAGATTCTGACGTTGCCTCTTCGACCATATGGTTTTTCCACAAAACCATTACCTAGTGAATTAACTTATTCTGCAACACTTATTCTCTATGGTCATTAATCTGGTTTGGTTGTTTTTCATAAGATAGATTCTCTTCCAACTGAACTACCTCTGGCCTCAAAACATGAGATGGATCTGGCATATACTTTCTAAACATCGAAACATGAAAAACATTATGGACCTGGGATCACGATATGATACAATGGAGAGGTGAACTCCATGCAACCTGACTATCACTTTAACAGAAAAACGAGAATGTTGATCTAGAGAAAAAGTATCTCTAATTGGAAGGAAATGAGTAGATTTAGTCAATCGATCAACTATAACCCAGATTGCATTATTACCTCGAGATGTCTTTGGTAACCCCACAACAAAGTCCATGGATATATTTTCCCATTTCCATTCTGGCACCGGTAAAGGCTGAAGCATTCCTTTCGGTAACTGTTGCTCTGCTTTAACCTGCTGAAAATTCAGACACTTCATAGTAAAATCAGCAATATCATTTTTCATTCCATCCCACCAGTAATACTCTCGATGATCACTGTACATCTTAGTACTGCCAGGATGAACTGAAAACTGAGAACTATGAGCTTCACATATCAACTCATTCTTCAACTGTGAATCAAAAGGCACACAATATCTCTTTCCAAATCTCAAAACACAATAATTATCAATGTTAAAATAAGGAAACTTTCCCTTCTAAACCAACTCTACCTTTTTCTGAAACTCACTGTCTTCTTTCTGTGCTTGCTTTATTCTGTCTAATAGAGATGATCTCACTGACACCTAAAACAAAACAGAATAATTTCCTGCACCATCATCTTCTATTCCATAATTCATCAAATCAAAAACCAAAGGATCTCATTCTAAAGGTAACATGGATAATGAGACATTATTTTTTCGACACAAGGCATCGACCACTGTATTTTCTTTTCCCGGTTGGTAATTGATCGTGCAATAATAATCCATGATTAATTCCAACAATCTCATTTGTCTCATGTTCAATTATTTCATTGTGAATATATACTTCAATCATTTGTGATCAGTACATATTTAACATTTTAGTCCATACAAATGATTCCTATAAATTTTTAATGCAAAAACAATAGCAGCTAATTCCAAATCATGTGTAGGGTAATTTAACTATTATGGTTTTGAACTGATGTGAAGCATAAACAATTACATGATCATTTTGCATTAGGACACAACCCAGTCCTTTCAACAAAGCATCACTCTAGATAACACAATCACTATTTCATGAAGGAAGTGCAAAAACTAGAGTATTCACCAATATTCTTTTCAATTCCTGATAACAATCATCACATTCTTTTGTCCATATGAACTTAACACCTTTTCGGGTTAACATAGACATTGGATTAGATAACCATGCAATGTTTTCAAAAAAAAAAACCTCTGTTAATAACCTTCCAAATGAAGAAAACTATGAATCTATGTTATATTTGTGGGTCATGGCCATTCTTCTACAACTTTTGTTTTAGAAGGATCAACATTTATGCAATTTTCTGAAACAATGTGACCAAGGAATGAAATTTGTTGTAACCAAAACTCACACTTTATGAATTTCCCATAAGGTTTCTTTTCTTTTAAGGTTTTAAAGAAAACCCTTAAATGGCATTCACGTTCCTCATTAAATTTTGAATAATCGAAAATATCATCAATGAACACAACCACAAACTTATCCAAGAACTCACAAAAATTTCTATTCATAAGATCCATGAATACAGCAGGTGAATTGGTTAACCCAAAAGCCATAACTACAAATTCATAATGGACATATCTAGTATGAAACATGGTCTTCGGAACGTCTACTTCCTTTAATTTCAACTGATGGTACCCTAATCTCAAGTCAATCTTCGAAAAATACTAAGCTCCCTGGAGCTGATCATTCAAATCATCGATATGAGGCACAAGATACATGTTCTTAACTGTAATGTTATTCAATTCTCTATAATAAATGTAAAGTCTCATTGAACAATCATTATTTTTAATAAACAAGATAAGAGCACCCCATGGTGATGTGCTAAGTCGAATGAATCCTTTATCTAATAACTCCTGTAATTGCTTCTTTAACTATAAAAGTTCAATTTGAGCCATTCGATAAGGGGGTTTTGAAATTGTCTTAGCATCAGGAACTATTTCAACAGTAAATTCAACTTTCCAATAAGGTATATTATGAGGAAACTCATTAGGAAAAACATCAAGGTACTCATTTACCACTGGAACATACTTAATCTGAACATTTCCATTGTTTTCAACAATATGTGCAAGGTAACATTCATGTCCATCTTTTAACAGTTTTTCGACTTCCTGATAAGTTATCAAAAGAAAGGGTTATTTTTGTACAAAAACTGAAAATCATTCTGAAAAGAAACCTCTTTAGCTATGCAGTCAATCTTATAATGATAACCAGAAAGACAATCCATGCCCAAAAAAACATCAAACTCTACTAGAGGAAAAACAGTAAGGTTTGCTGGTAGATTCTTTCCGCACACAAGGACATGAATGTTCTTATGTTTTCTTTTTGTTTCTATATTTCCTCTAGGTTTTTTAACCATAAGTTCAGTATTAATATCATGATACGGAATTCCTAATTTATTATAAATCTTCTTAGAAATGAATGATTGTGTAGACCTTGGATCAAACAACACATTGGCATAATCTGAACAAACAAACAGTGTACCTGATACTACATCAGTTGATGGACCAACTTCTGCTGAAGTAGTTTCAAAGGATTTCACCACCCCTTTATGCTTGTAGTCTGGCTGCTTTCCCTCAGTTGAGTTCCTCTCTGGACACTCATTTGCATAACGACCCATTTCATTACACTTAAAACATCTTACCGATGGCTTTTCAATGCATGCTAGTTCATCTTCCTTATAGTTACGAGCAATATGACCAGAGTAACCACACCTAAATCACATTACAGTATTTGATAAAAATTCTCCGGGATGCTTTTTACCACACTTATCACAAGATGGATTTTTAGTTTTGTTACCTACATGCTTCTTTGATAAATTCTTCCCTTTGCCTGCCAACTGGACCTCTTATTTTGTTGTTTTTCAAAGAACACTTGTTCGTCGGCAAACTCCATTTCCAGCTTCTCCGCACATCAAAAAAGTTTTTCATAACTTTTGAACTCATGAGAGGCTAACGCTCTTCGATATCATGGCTTCAGTCCTGAGTAAAATTTATTTATCTTACTATCAAGATCTTGGATGAAATTTGGTACATACCTTTCCAGTCGAGTGAACAATGCTTCATAAGCAGCAACTGAGTCATCCTCCTACGTCAATTCCTTGAATTGATTTTCCATTCTAAGATGAAGTACCTTAGGAAAATATTTCTCAATAAACATACCTTTGAATTCATTCCAATCAGGAGCATCAATCTCCTCACTATCCCTGATATTTTTCACCATAGACCACCACTGATATGATTGACCTTCAAAACGATAAACAACCCGACTAACCTTTTGATGTTCTGAACAACCCATGACATTGAAAATATTTTCCAGTGCTTTGATCCATCCTTCAGCTAGCATTGGGTTAGATGATCTTTTGAATGATGTGGGATGTTGCCTTAGGAAATGATCATCTACTGACATGTTCCTCTGTGTTTGATCTGGCTGATCTCGTGCATGAATACCCCAACCATTTATAGCTTGAGTAAACTGTTCCATCCCTGAAACAAACTATTCAGTTTTGATTCCAACCATCTCAGGTTACTGGTATGGAAGGTTTTCTTCCTCCTGATGTCGTCCCAATATAGCTTCCATGTTTCCTCTTCAGAAAACATTTATGAACATAGAAATATCTTAGGCGAAGCTGCATGGTAATCTGAAAATGCTATATGATTTAAATATTAACATAAATTACATAATGGATATAACATTAACAGTACCCTAAAACCTAATGTTATCTAAAACGACCTCTGATACCAACTATAAGGACCCATCCTTAAACATTTCTTATTATTGAATTAATTGAATAATTCATATTGAGGATCTTTTCAGGTTTAG
The DNA here is from genome assembly GCA_963277665.1 of Viscum album. Lineage (NCBI taxonomy): Eukaryota > Viridiplantae > Streptophyta > Magnoliopsida > Santalales > Viscaceae > Viscum > Viscum album. The sequence continues at coordinate 1,604,132,429 of OY728145.1, forward strand.
AGTTTTAGAGAGTTAGGCCATAACTATTACATTTCAAAATATTACAAAGTAGACACTTCTACTGAGTTTCTATATTTTTTTTACAAAACATGAAATCTTAAAAAAAGAGTCATGTCTAGTTCCTTGTTTTAGACGGCATGACATTTCCTTGATCCCATCCTTGACCCTATTCCACATTATGTCCTGTGAAAAACATTTCAAAAACTTGGGATGAGAATAAAAAGCTCATAAAGGGATACACAAAGAAGGAAAATTGTTAGATTTTCAAAACAACAAATAAACCATGAATACATTATCATAAGTAATACTTTTCACCTTTTTTGAAGAAGTAATTTCTCTTTACAATATAAATTATCATTACTTACTCTTTTGTAACCAAAATGTTACCATAAAACCCATATAAAGAACACATAACATATAAAGGTAACTTGGGACATAAATATACTTAAATGGAATAACCATATGGTCGACTTCAACACATATCCCTAAATGGAATAGCCATATGGCCAACTTCCATATCCAATGCATTGGAGGTTATAACATAACCACCCATCCTGGTATTCACAACACCACCTGTCATTTGGTTTATCAAGTAACCAACCGTCAAATTTCCATGTACCAATGAAAATAATAACACATACAACAAATATAAAGGAAAGAAAACATTTCCACATTTCAATAAAAATATATCACATAAGTATATTGACATAAAAAATACATTTTCAAAACCATTTTCAATACCAAAATACATAAAAGATTATATGGTATTTAATTCTTTAAAAAACATTACGGCTCGTTGAGGAAGCCAAATATCAAATAATACTCATTGCATCGGAAAAGGTTGTTGTCGTCGTGTATGTTAAAAGAAACATTCCTTTTTGTCATTTAGTAAAATGATTTCTAGAAAAATATTCCCTTTGAAAATTCTAGGGTATTTATACAGCGTATAAAAAAAGTTGTGTATTAAAACAAAAGATACCTCAATGAAAGGAGATTGAGATGAAGTCCCATACCTCGTGAACGACTTGAAACGACCTTTCTTTAATATCCCGAATAATAAACTAATATTAATTTATACTTGATTATGAATCTTTTTCAAGTTAATTAATCCTTTTATATCACTTATTACCATGTTATAAACATTATGTAATCATTTATGTTAATAATGTTCTTTTTGTCTATATTTGATACTTGAGTAAAAAATGAACACCTTATATTTACAAGTTGTCCATGTGGTCAATAGTTCATTATATGTAGAATTAAATTAATCATTTATATATCCTATATATCAAATATATCCAGTATATACATGTATATATAATATTACATTACATTCGATGGTAAGAAATGAAATGCACCGTTCATGGAGACGGTAAGTCGTACGTACGCATTAACACTACTTTCATTTCAATTTCTTATTTTAATAGAAATAAAACATAATTATACATAGGTATATTATTATTATAGTATAATATCATATATAATATCATTTACTCCATTCTTTATACATCCCACATAAGGCATTAACGAATCACATCATTTTGAGGGGGCGGTAGTCCGCGCTTCCTCAAATGAGGTTATCGTATTTAAACACTATGGAAACCATAAAGGTGTGAAATAAATTGGAATTATAGAAGCATAAGGAAATCATAAAAATAATATATATCATATATAAATACAGTTCCATCATAATGGCCACCATGAGAGGTGGTAAGATAAAATTGAACAATCATCGTTTCGTGAGGCGTTAGTTTTTCACACACGGAAACATTATGTTCTTCATCCATTAGATGGAGGTGTGTGTAAGTGTAGTTATAATCCTTGTTATAACAACATCCTATTATATTGAGGATACAGGAGTTGTTACAAAATAAATTAAATAATAAGATTTTAGGGTATGGAGAATTAAAATAAAAGAAAACAATTTAAGAGAAATTGTTACCTTTAATTTGGGTAACTATCATTGGTTTGAACCAAAGGACTTCTTGAAGTGCCTTCTGCCTAAGGTAATGATATTAGGAGGAGGGGTGGGTTGTAGGGAGCCTAATTGGGAAGAGTTTGAACGATCCAAATGGCTTGAGAGGTCTGAGGAATTGCATAGAAGTATTCTCCTTTTATAAGGGAGAGGAGGGGCTCTTTAGGAAAGTGTGAAACTATTATTTTATTATATATTGATATTCAGTTTATAATGGTCCAAAAATCATTATATTCAAAGATAAGTTGATTCATGGTCTAAATAAAATCATCCAATCAGAATTGGAAATGTTTCGGATAATAGTTTAATCATTATAATCTTATTTATTTAATTGACTTATTAATGAGGTAAACACTGAATCATTATTATGTCATTAATAAATCAATTTATTAGATGTCTAAAAATTATAAAAAACTACAATGATATAGGAAATAATTTTATCTTACAAAATAATATTTATAGTCTAAAATAGGACTTATATAACAGCATATAAAAATTAATTACTAAGAGATTTTTGTTAATGTCAATTTTGCCTTTACATTAAATTAATTAATCAAAATTGTAATTTTGACTCCCAAGTGGATCAATGGGGTCCCAAAATCGACCCATAGATGACCATTGTCGTTAATGACTCAACCATTAAGGTTTGGACAAGTGTTAAGATAATATTTAATTATTATAATATTCTTTTTACCTTGAAGTTCCCAATTTACCTTTAACTGCGGTAAATAAAAGTCAAAAGTTAGTATTCACCAAAATTTATTTTCATCTTATTGAACCAAATTTTACTCCTTAATAACAACCATGTATGTTGGATTTTTTAAATTCAATTCACAGAAGTGGTAAATTTTCATTTAAATGAAAAAGTTAGTTTTTTTAATACCACTAAGTGGTTTCACTATTCATAAAAAATTGAAGTTTTTCACAAAAATACCAAAACTTCAGCCTAAGAATTATTTGATATTCCAGATTCCAAATTGATGTTTATTTTTCCAAATTAAAAACATATAAGTGGCATTAATTAATTTAGAAATTAATTTCTCTTGTTAAAATAAATAGTGTGTTTTTAAGAAACAATAACAATCAAAAGAATGATACTTGTTTATGTCTAATTTCAAAGTGAAATTAATTAAATGACCAGCATTGGATTAAATGGTAAAAATATATTTTAATTTCACTTTAAAACCAATTAAAAAGATAATCTACCAATATAAATAAATTATATTAAAAATCACATTTGAATTAAAATACAATATTTTTTCACAATTCATTAAAAATGAACTTTATGGGAAAAATTCCAAAAACATTTCACAGAGTAAATTTTGATCTACCCATTATAATGAGGGATTTTATTTGGTCCTATATAATGTTTTAAAGTGACCAAAACTAGATTTAAAAAGGGTTCTCCATTAAATGGTGATAAATCCGCCTTTTGTGAAAATTGTGCATAAAATTAGATTCATTCACTTTTTAAGCCTCTTACTTTTATCGTATAAAAGTAAATACATCTAACAAATATGTATAATCATATTGTAGTTTGTTTCATTATTCCATGCCAATACAACATCTAGGAGTTAACTACCATTTAAAATAATAATATTGTATTATTACTGTGCAACTTAAGATTCCAATGAAACCCATTGTTTATGTATCGCGTATGCTATCGAACATAGAAACCCCTTTTAAAATAAATTAATATTTAATTCATAAATATTAATAAATATGAAATATTTCTTATAATTCATTTACCTGGTATGTTAAATACTTCCCCCTTTTTGGGAATGTATCCTTATAGTTTTTATTCACTAATCTAAATAATTGGGGGTATTTATCCCACATAGAAATGTCAGATTCCCATGTTGCCTCTTCAACCATACAGTTTTTCCACAAAACCATTACATGGTGAATTAACTTATTCCAC